>OX592701.1:12871483-12925460 GCA_951361185.1 Ochropacha duplaris | reverse complement strand
CCTAACCTAACCTAACCTAACCTAACCTAACCTAACCTAACCTAACCTAACCTAACCTAACCTAACCTAACCTAACCTAACCTAACCTAACCTAACCTAACCTAACCTAACCTAACCTAACCTAACCTAACCTAACCTAACCTAACCTAACCTAACCTAACCTAACCTAACCTAACCTAACCTAACCTAACCTAACCTAACCTAACCTAACCTAACCTAACCTAACCTAACCTAACCTAACCTAACCTAACCTAACCTAACCTAACCTAACCTAACCTAACCTAACCTAACCTAACCTAACCTATACCTAACCTAACCTAACCTAACCTAACCTAACCTAACCTAACCTAACCTAACCTAACCTAACCTAACCTAACCTAACCTAACCTAACCTAACCTAACCTAACCTAACCTAACCTAACCTAACCTAACCTAACCTAACCTAACCTAACCTAACCTAACCTAACCTAACCTAACCTAACCTAACCTAACCTAACCTAACCTAACCTAACCTAACCTAACCTAACCTAACCTAACCTAACCTAACCTAACCTAACCTAACCTAACCTAACCTAACCTAACCTAACCTAACCTAACCTAACCTAACCTAACCTAACCTAACCTAACCTAACCTAACCTAACCTAACCTAACCTAACCTAACCTAACCTAACCTAACCTAACCTAACCTAACCTAACCTAACCTAACCTAACCTAACCTAACCTAACCTAACCTAACCTAACCTAACCTAACCTAACCTAACCTAACCTAACCTAACCTAACCTAACCTAACCTAACCTAACCTAACCTAACCTAACCTAACCTAACCTAACCTAACCTAACCTAACCTAACCTAACCTAACCTAACCTAACCTAACCTAACCTAACCTAACCTAACCTAACCTAACCTAACCTAACCTAACCTAACCTAACCTAACCTAACCTAACCTAACCTAACCTAACCTAACCTAACCTAACCTAACCTAACCTAACCTAACCTAACCTAACCTAACCTAACCTAACCTAACCTAACCTAACCTAACCTAACCTAACCTAACCTAACCTAACCTAACCTAACCTAACCTAACCTAACCTAACCTAACCTAACCTAACCTAACCTAACCTAACCTAACCTAACCTAACCTAACCTAACCTAACCTAACCTAACCTAACCTAACCTAACCTAACCTAACCTAACCTAACCTAACCTAACCTAACCTAACCTAACCTAACCTAACCTAACCTAACCTAACCTAACCTAACCTAACCTAACCTAACCTAACCTAACCTAACCTAACCTAACCTAACCTAACCTAACCTAACCTAACCTAACCTAACCTAACCTAACCTAACCTAACCTAACCTAACCTAACCTAACCTAACCTAACCTAACCTAACCTAACCTAACCTAACCTAACCTAACCTAACCTAACCTAACCTAACCTAACCTAACCTAACCTAACCTAACCTAACCTAACCTAACCTAACCTAACCTAACCTAACCTAACCTAACCTAACCTAACCTAACCTAACCTAACCTAACCTAACCTAACCTAACCTAACCTAACCTAACCTAACCTAACCTAACCTAACCTAACCTAACCTAACCTAACCTAACCTAACCTAACCTAACCTAACCTAACCTAACCTAACCTAACCTAACCTAACCTAACCTAACCTAACCTAACCTAACCTAACCTAACCTAACCTAACCTAACCTAACCTAACCTAACCTAACCTAACCTAACCTAACCTAACCTAACCTAACCTAACCTAACCTAACCTAACCTAACCTAACCTAACCTAACCTAACCTAACCTAACCTAACCTAACCTAACCTAACCTAACCTAACCTAACCTAACCTAACCTAACCTAACCTAACCTAACCTAACCTAACCTAACCTAACCTAACCTAACCTAACCTAACCTAACCTAACCTAACCTAACCTAACCTAACCTAACCTAACCTAACCTAACCTAACCTAACCTAACCTAACCTAACCTAACCTAACCTAACCTAACCTAACCTAACCTAACCTAACCTAACCTAACCTAACCTAACCTAACCTAACCTAACCTAACCTAACCTAACCTAACCTAACCTAACCTAACCTAACCTAACCTAACCTAACCTAACCTAACCTAACCTAACCTAACCTAACCTAACCTAACCTAACCTAACCTAACCTAACCTAACCTAACCTAACCTAACCTAACCTAACCTAACCTAACCTAACCTAACCTAACCTAACCTAACCTAACCTAACCTAACCTAACCTAACCTAACCTAACCTAACCTAACCTAACCTAACCTAACCTAACCTAACCTAACCTAACCTAACCTAACCTAACCTAACCTAACCTAACCTAACCTAACCTAACCTAACCTAACCTAACCTAACCTAACCTAACCTAACCTAACCTAACCTAACCTAACCTAACCTAACCTAACCTAACCTAACCTAACCTAACCTAACCTAACCTAACCTAACCTAACCTAACCTAACCTAACCTAACCTAACCTAACCTAACCTAACCTAACCTAACCTAACCTAACCTAACCTAACCTAACCTAACCTAACCTAACCTAACCTAACCTAACCTAACCTAACCTAACCTAACCTAACCTAACCTAACCTAACCTAACCTAACCTAACCTAACCTAACCTAACCTAACCTAACCTAACCTAACCTAACCTAACCTAACCTAACCTAACCTAACCTAACCTAACCTAACCTAACCTAACCTAACCTAACCTAACCTAACCTAACCTAACCTAACCTAACCTAACCTAACCTAACCTAACCTAACCTAACCTAACCTAACCTAACCTAACCTAACCTAACCTAACCTAACCTAACCTAACCTAACCTAACCTAACCTAACCTAACCTAACCTAACCTAACCTAACCTAACCTAACCTAACCTAACCTAACCTAACCTAACCTAACCTAACCTAACCTAACCTAACCTAACCTAACCTAACCTAACCTAACCTAACCTAACCTAACCTAACCTAACCTAACCTAACCTAACCTAACCTAACCTAACCTAACCTAACCTAACCTAACCTAACCTAACCTAACCTAACCTAACCTAACCTAACCTAACCTAACCTAACCTAACCTAACCTAACCTAACCTAACCTAACCTAACCTAACCTAACCTAACCTAACCTAACCTAACCTAACCTAACCTAACCTAACCTAACCTAACCTAACCTAACCTAACCTAACCTAACCTAACCTAACCTAACCTAACCTAACCTAACCTAACCTAACCTAACCTAACCTAACCTAACCTAACCTAACCTAACCTAACCTAACCTAACCTAACCTAACCTAACCTAACCTAACCTAACCTAACCTAACCTAACCTAACCTAACCTAACCTAACCTAACCTAACCTAACCTAACCTAACCTAACCTAACCTAACCTAACCTAACCTAACCTAACCTAACCTAACCTAACCTAACCTAACCTAACCTAACCTAACCTAACCTAACCTAACCTAACCTAACCTAACCTAACCTAACCTAACCTAACCTAACCTAACCTAACCTAACCTAACCTAACCTAACCTAACCTAACCTAACCTAACCTAACCTAACCTAACCTAACCTAACCTAACCTAACCTAACCTAACCTAACCTAACCTAACCTAACCTAACCTAACCTAACCTAACCTAACCTAACCTAACCTAACCTAACCTAACCTAACCTAACCTAACCTAACCTAACCTAACCTAACCTAACCTAACCTAACCTAACCTAACCTAACCTAACCTAACCTAACCTAACCTAACCTAACCTAACCTAACCTAACCTAACCTAACCTAACCTAACCTAACCTAACCTAACCTAACCTAACCTAACCTAACCTAACCTAACCTAACCTAACCTAACCTAACCTAACCTAACCTAACCTAACCTAACCTAACCTAACCTAACCTAACCTAACCTAACCTAACCTAACCTAACCTAACCTAACCTAACCTAACCTAACCTAACCTAACCTAACCTAACCTAACCTAACCTAACCTAACCTAACCTAACCTAACCTAACCTAACCTAACCTAACCTAACCTAACCTAACCTAACCTAACCTAACCTAACCTAACCTAACCTAACCTAACCTAACCTAACCTAACCTAACCTAACCTAACCTAACCTAACCTAACCTAACCTAACCTAACCTAACCTAACCTAACCTAACCTAACCTAACCTAACCTAACCTAACCTAACCTAACCTAACCTAACCTAACCTAACCTAACCTAACCTAACCTAACCTAACCTAACCTAACCTAACCTAACCTAACCTAACCTAACCTAACCTAACCTAACCTAACCTAACCTAACCTAACCTAACCTAACCTAACCTAACCTAACCTAACCTAACCTAACCTAACCTAACCTAACCTAACCTAACCTAACCTAACCTAACCTAACCTAACCTAACCTAACCTAACCTAACCTAACCTAACCTAACCTAACCTAACCTAACCTAACCTAACCTAACCTAACCTAACCTAACCTAACCTAACCTAACCTAACCTAACCTAACCTAACCTAACCTAACCTAACCTAACCTAACCTAACCTAACCTAACCTAACCTAACCTAACCTAACCTAACCTAACCTAACCTAACCTAACCTAACCTAACCTAACCTAACCTAACCTAACCTAACCTAACCTAACCTAACCTAACCTAACCTAACCTAACCTAACCTAACCTAACCTAACCTAACCTAACCTAACCTAACCTAACCTAACCTAACCTAACCTAACCTAACCTAACCTAACCTAACCTAACCTAACCTAACCTAACCTAACCTAACCTAACCTAACCTAACCTAACCTAACCTAACCTAACCTAACCTAACCTAACCTAACCTAACCTAACCTAACCTAACCTAACCTAACCTAACCTAACCTAACCTAACCTAACCTAACCTAACCTAACCTAACCTAACCTAACCTAACCTAACCTAACCTAACCTAACCTAACCTAACCTAACCTAACCTAACCTAACCTAACCTAACCTAACCTAACCTAACCTAACCTAACCTAACCTAACCTAACCTAACCTAACCTAACCTAACCTAACCTAACCTAACCTAACCTAACCTAACCTAACCTAACCTAACCTAACCTAACCTAACCTAACCTAACCTAACCTAACCTAACCTAACCTAACCTAACCTAACCTAACCTAACCTAACCTAACCTAACCTAACCTAACCTAACCTAACCTAACCTAACCTAACCTAACCTAACCTAACCTAACCTAACCTAACCTAACCTAACCTAACCTAACCTAACCTAACCTAACCTAACCTAACCTAACCTAACCTAACCTAACCTAACCTAACCTAACCTAACCTAACCTAACCTAACCTAACCTAACCTAACCTAACCTAACCTAACCTAACCTAACCTAACCTAACCTAACCTAACCTAACCTAACCTAACCTAACCTAACCTAACCTAACCTAACCTAACCTAACCTAACCTAACCTAACCTAACCTAACCTAACCTAACCTAACCTAACCTAACCTAACCTAACCTAACCTAACCTAACCTAACCTAACCTAACCTAACCTAACCTAACCTAACCTAACCTAACCTAACCTAACCTAACCTAACCTAACCTAACCTAACCTAACCTAACCTAACCTAACCTAACCTAACCTAACCTAACCTAACCTAACCTAACCTAACCTAACCTAACCTAACCTAACCTAACCTAACCTAACCTAACCTAACCTAACCTAACCTAACCTAACCTAACCTAACCTAACCTAACCTAACCTAACCTAACCTAACCTAACCTAACCTAACCTAACCTAACCTAACCTAACCTAACCTAACCTAACCTAACCTAACCTTTTTTTTTTTTTTTTTTTTTTTTTGTTGACCGGGTGGGAAATGCATTACGCATACCCTCCGCACATGGGAGTGGCGGAGGGTTATGTGGGACTACACATCGCCTCTCCCTCCTCAGAGTGAGGAGGGGTAGAGAGTGCTACCCACTAAAAACCACCCGGACGTGCCCTCTTGCCGGTTTCGTCGGACACCGTGGTACCTGCGAAGGCATAGACCACGATGTCCACCGACGGCGCCCCAGCCTATGCCGGGGCTTCCCGCGCCAAAGGGGAGATGGCCGAGCACGCTTGGCCCCTCTCCCAGACCGCTATGTGGCTTTCCACCGCAGGCAGAGGACTCCCATCCTCCACCTGCAGCCACTATGGGTTGAGTCTGGCGGCAAACCGCCGCCTTCTCAACCCGAGCCGTCTGCGCCGGAGGGGATGCGCGAGGGGATTTTCCTCGCGCTCCCGCTCCGCGGTCTCCTTCTGCGAAATGATATGTTCGCAGAAGGCGACCACAGCCTCCCAGGACCTCTCGCTGCTGAGCATCGCAGAGACAACGCTCTGGAGCGAGAGGTCCACCCGCTGGATGGTGCGTGCCATGAGGCCACGTTCCGCGTCCCAACGACTGCACACCTCAAGGGTGTGCTGAGCGGTGTCGTCGGGATCGCCGCACTCATGACACCGCGGGTCAGGCTCCCTCCCGATTTTGTGCAGGTAGTGACCGAAGCACCCATGCCCGGTCAGTACCTGCACTAGTCGGAACGACGTAGCGCCGACCTTCCGCTTTGACCAGTGGTCCAGCGACGGGAGGATCGCCCCTATGGTACGGACACCATAAGGGGCGACCTCCAGCTGGGCTTTCCACCGGTCCCGCAGTCGGCGCTCCGTCATGCGACGGGAGGCCTCTACCTCCTCAGGGTCCGGGCGTTCACCTGTTGCCCGGATCCTGGACCTACGTTTGTAGGTCTCTGCGTGCACCTCTGCGTCTAACTCCCACGGAGGGGTGCACGCGAGGAGGCAGGCTGCTGCGTGAGCCACCGTCATATAGGCCCTCACCATCCTGAGGGCCACGACCCGTTGTGGTCTCCGCAGCAGGGCCCTATTTCGGGCGGACAGCTTGTCCGCCCATATTGGGGCCCCATAGAGGGCCATGCTCCTTGTCACACCGGCATATAGCCGCCGGCATAAGGAGCCCGGCCCTCCAACATTGGGCAGAAGTCTGCCCAGCGCCGATGCGGCGCCCACGATTCGGGGAGCTAGTCTGGAGAAATGCTCCCCGAAATCCCACTTGCGGTCCAATATGAGCCCCAGATATTTTATGTGGGGCTTTATTTGGACCGCTCCACCCTCCAGGGTGAGCGCCGCATCCGCGGGCAGATTCCACCCGCGCCCCCCGAAGACTATAGCCTCAGTCTTCGGGAGGCTCACCTTTAGGCCGAGTCTGGCGATCCGCTCTATCGCCAGCTCGGCTGCCACCTCAGCCCGTCTCCGGGTCTCCGCTTTGTTGCTTCCGCGCACAGCCACCATTGTGTCGTCTGCATAGCAGACGACGAGTGTGCGCGGAAGCAGTTCCGCTCTGATGGCCCAGTCGTACCCCAGGTTCCAGAGGAGTGGGCCGAGTACGGAACCCTGGGGCACGCCACAGGCCATCCTCCTCTCCCCCCGTTGCCCGTCTTGATTTTCATAGAGCACTACTCTCTCGGTAAGGTAGTGCTCTATGACCTGCCTAAGGTAGTGAGGCACTCTGTGATATTTTAGTGCCTCACTGATCACCCCATAGGGGAGGGTGCCGAACGCGTTCGCGATGTCTAGAGACACCGCGATAACACCCTCCCCCCTGCTCGACGCGTACTCACAAAAGTCTCTAAGTGACTTTAGCGCGTCGAGCGTGGACCGCCCTTCCCGGAACCCAAACTGTCTATCTGAGACGTTCGGGCCGGCGGTCTCCAGGTGCTGCAGGATCCGGGAGGCCAGGATGCGTTCAAACGCTTTTCCGGCCTCATCCAGCAGCACTATGGGGCGATAGGCAGACGGGCAGTCTGGTGGCCGACCCTCCTTACGGAGGAGGCACAGTCGCCCTTCCTTCCACACCCTCGGGAACCTTCCCTCCCTCAGGCAGTCGTCCATGACGTGCCTGAGGCGGTCCCCGAGGTGTTCCAGGGCGACGGCGAGGACGCGACCTGGGACTCCATCTGGCCCCGGGGCTTTTTTGCAGCCCCGGAGTCGGTCCGTCACTCGCTCGAACTCGTCATTGCTTATTGGTGCGATGACGAGTTCGGCCTCCGGCTCCGTTAAGGGGTCGGCCATCGACGGGGGGGAGATCGATGGGGCTTGCGGGAACAGCCCCTCGACTATCGTCTGTAGGAGGGCGGGCTCCAGGGAGTCCATGGGGGGGGCGGTGCGCATTTTGTTACGCACCACCTTGTACGGCCGCCCCCATGGGTCCCTGTCCAGGGTGGCCAAGAACGAGACGTGTGCTTCGTCCTTGGCCTTGGCTATTGCCAACTGGAGGGCCCCCTTTGCCTCTTTGAGGGCCCTATGGAGCCCTTCCTCCTCTTCGTCGGAGTGCCGCCGACGCCTGCAATGTTGGTAGGCGCGGCGGGCACTATTGCTGGTAGTCCGCAGGGCCGCAATTTCTGCGGACCACCAGTACACCTTCTTGCGGGCGGTCAGGCGGCCGGCCCGGGGCATGGCCGCGTCGCACACAGTCTGTAGGACGACGCGGAACTGTGCCGCCCTCTCCTCGACTCCGAGGGTGACGGGTGGGGCAGCACACCATGCCTCCACCATGGCCGCCTCGTCCGCCCTGTCCCTGTCCAGATGGACCAGGGACCATCTGGGGAAACCCCCTCTTCTGCTTCTTCCCCCCCTTGGGGTGGGTGACGGCTGGACGCCATCCTTGGAGACCCTCATTCTGATATATAAGTGATCAGAGAGGGTCTCGACGTCCTCCAGGACGCGCCAGTTTGAGACGCGTGCGGCTATGGCAGGGGTCGCGAACGTGACGTCCACGATTGACCCCCCCTGCCTCCGCACGCATGTGTTGGCGCTGCCCTGGTTCAGGACTACCAGTCCTGTTGCCGTCACCCAGTCCTCGAGGGCAGTCCCTCGGAGGTCCGTGATGGGGGAACCCCACGCCGAGCTTTTAGCGTTTAGGTCCCCCATGACCATCACTTGTGACGGGGCAGCCCTTCTGACTACCCCGCTTAGGACCCCCAGGAACCGCTCGAAGGCGTGTAGCGGCTTGTTGGGGGAGAAGTACACCGCTACTAGTGTGGTGTCACTCCCCCATTTTGCCGCCACGAACCCTTGGCCGCCTTCAATCCTCGATAAGGGGGGGAAGTCCCCCACCGCCGGCACAGCGATCGCCACTACTCCGTCGGTATCCCCTACCCAATTAGACTGGGGGGGGACGAAGTAGGGCTCCGCGACAACCGCAACGCCAATTGCCCACTCCGCCATGGCCTGCATGAGCAGATCCTGAGCTCTGGCGGAGTGATTGGCGTTTACCTGCAGGACGTCTAGATGCCGGTGTACTGGCATTTAGACGTCCATGCGGTTGTCCTCCTGGTGCCGGCTAGCGGCAGTTGCGGCTGGTGGGGGTCGGGAAGGGCGGGTGGGTCTCGGCCTCGCCTCTTTTCCCCTTGTCTCCGGTGGGGAGCATTTGTCTCCCGCCATACAGTGGTCGGCTGGGAGCTTAGCATGGTGGCATACTGCACACCATGCTTTCTCCTCCCAGCATTCGGCTGATTTGTGCCCCTCCACACCGCACCGGTAGCATAATTGGCTACGGTCTATATTGGAGGGGCATAGCTCCCGCGAGTGGCCAACACCCATACATCTGTAGCACCGCATGGGTGCTGGACCGACGGGGCTGACCCCGGCGGACGACCAGCCCACCAGGATCCGACCACTTTTGAGGAGGGCTTTTGCCGCCCCCACCGGACACTGAACGAGGGCAACACTGTTGCCGTCGTACGTAGGGCGGATGCCCCCCACCTTTACGTGCGCTTCCGCGCATCCCCCCGCTTTGGCGACAGCAGCCGCCAGGGACTCTTTTGTTGTCGCTTCGTCTAACCCGGTGACCTGGATAGCGGCCATCTTTTCAGGGCGGGTTATATGGGCAACATCGCCCACGATAGCCTGCAGCCTTGCTGCGAGGCTATCCGCCGCCCTTCCGCTATCCGCTCCGGGGACCTCGATTACGCGGCCCCCAGTCACCGAGTTCCGGACCCTGACGTGCTGCAGGCCTAGCTCTTCCAATCTGATGCCATTGATGGCCTTCGCCATTGTGGCCTGCAGCGTGGTGTTGGTGGTGACGTCTTTCCTCATCGTGATCACCACCGCTGTCGACTTTGGGGCCTGGGGGGCCTTCGGCTTTGGTGCCGTTCTCTTCATGGGGGGGGCGGGAGGGAGGGTGGGGGCCGTAGCCTGTCCCTTCCCTTTGCCCTTCTTCTTCTTTCTTCGCACCACCTGGGAGTAGGTTCCGCCCTCCTGTGGCGGGTGCGACTGTTGGCCCGAGGGGCCAGGTGTCTCTTGCGAGGCCGGGGCAGTCTTGGCCGCCGGGGCAGTTCTTGCAGCCGGGGCAGTCTTGGCCACCGGGGCAGTCCTGGCCGCCGGAGCAGTCCTGGCCGCCGGGGCAGTACTAGCCGCCGGGGCAGTCTTGGCTGCCGGAGCAGACCTGGCTGCCGGGGTAGGTTTGGCTGCCGAACCTAACCTAACCTAACCTAACCTAACCTAACCTAACCTAACCTAACCTAACCTAACCTAACCTAACCTAACCTAACCTAACCTAACCTAACCTAACCTAACCTAACCTAACCTAACCTAACCTAACCTAACCTAACCTAACCTAACCTAACCTAACCTAACCTAACCTAACCTAACCTAACCTAACCTAACCTAACCTAACCTAACCTAACCTAACCTAACCTAACCTAACCTAACCTAACCTAACCTAACCTAACCTAACCTAACCTAACCTAACCTAACCTAACCTAACCTAACCTAACCTAACCTAACCTAACCTAACCTAACCTAACCTAACCTAACCTAACCTAACCTAACCTAACCTAACCTAACCTAACCTAACCTAACCTAACCTAACCTAACCTAACCTAACCTAACCTAACCTAACCTAACCTAACCTAACCTAACCTAACCTAACCTAACCTAACCTAACCTAACCTAACCTAACCTAACCTAACCTAACCTAACCTAACCTAACCTAACCTAACCTAACCTAACCTAACCTAACCTAACCTAACCTAACCTAACCTAACCTAACCTAACCTAACCTAACCTAACCTAACCTAACCTAACCTAACCTAACCTAACCTAACCTAACCTAACCTAACCTAACCTAACCTAACCTAACCTAACCTAACCTAACCTAACCTAACCTAACCTAACCTAACCTAACCTAACCTAACCTAACCTAACCTAACCTAACCTAACCTAACCTAACCTAACCTAACCTAACCTAACCTAACCTAACCTAACCTAACCTAACCTAACCTAACCTAACCTAACCTAACCTAACCTAACCTAACCTAACCTAACCTAACCTAACCTAACCTAACCTAACCTAACCTAACCTAACCTAACCTAACCTAACCTAACCTAACCTAACCTAACCTAACCTAACCTAACCTAACCTAACCTAACCTAACCTAACCTAACCTAACCTAACCTAACCTAACCTAACCTAACCTAACCTAACCTAACCTAACCTAACCTAACCTAACCTAACCTAACCTAACCTAACCTAACCTAACCTAACCTAACCTAACCTAACCTAACCTAACCTAACCTAACCTAACCTAACCTAACCTAACCTAACCTAACCTAACCTAACCTAACCTAACCTAACCTAACCTAACCTAACCTAACCTAACCTAACCTAACCTAACCTAACCTAACCTAACCTAACCTAACCTAACCTAACCTAACCTAACCTAACCTAACCTAACCTAACCTAACCTAACCTAACCTAACCTAACCTAACCTAACCTAACCTAACCTAACCTAACCTAACCTAACCTAACCTAACCTAACCTAACCTAACCTAACCTAACCTAACCTAACCTAACCTAACCTAACCTAACCTAACCTAACCTAACCTAACCTAACCTAACCTAACCTAACCTAACCTAACCTAACCTAACCTAACCTAACCTAACCTAACCTAACCTAACCTAACCTAACCTAACCTAACCTAACCTAACCTAACCTAACCTAACCTAACCTAACCTAACCTAACCTAACCTAACCTAACCTAACCTAACCTAACCTAACCTAACCTAACCTAACCTAACCTAACCTAACCTAACCTAACCTAACCTAACCTAACCTAACCTAACCTAACCTAACCTAACCTAACCTAACCTAACCTAACCTAACCTAACCTAACCTAACCTAACCTAACCTAACCTAACCTAACCTAACCTAACCTAACCTAACCTAACCTAACCTAACCTAACCTAACCTAACCTAACCTAACCTAACCTAACCTAACCTAACCTAACCTAACCTAACCTAACCTAACCTAACCTAACCTAACCTAACCTAACCTAACCTAACCTAACCTAACCTAACCTAACCTAACCTAACCTAACCTAACCTAACCTAACCTAACCTAACCTAACCTAACCTAACCTAACCTAACCTAACCTAACCTAACCTAACCTAACCTAACCTAACCTAACCTAACCTAACCTAACCTAACCTAACCTAACCTAACCTAACCTAACCTAACCTAACCTAACCTAACCTAACCTAACCTAACCTAACCTAACCTAACCTAACCTAACCTAACCTAACCTAACCTAACCTAACCTAACCTAACCTAACCTAACCTAACCTAACCTAACCTAACCTAACCTAACCTAACCTAACCTAACCTAACCTAACCTAACCTAACCTAACCTAACCTAACCTAACCTAACCTAACCTAACCTAACCTAACCTAACCTAACCTAACCTAACCTAACCTAACCTAACCTAACCTAACCTAACCTAACCTAACCTAACCTAACCTAACCTAACCTAACCTAACCTAACCTAACCTAACCTAACCTAACCTAACCTAACCTAACCTAACCTAACCTAACCTAACCTAACCTAACCTAACCTAACCTAACCTAACCTAACCTAACCTAACCTAACCTAACCTAACCTAACCTAACCTAACCTAACCTAACCTAACCTAACCTAACCTAACCTAACCTAACCTAACCTAACCTAACCTAACCTAACCTAACCTAACCTAACCTAACCTAACCTAACCTAACCTAACCTAACCTAACCTAACCTAACCTAACCTAACCTAACCTAACCTAACCTAACCTAACCTAACCTAACCTAACCTAACCTAACCTAACCTAACCTAACCTAACCTAACCTAACCTAACCTAACCTAACCTAACCTAACCTAACCTAACCTAACCTAACCTAACCTAACCTAACCTAACCTAACCTAACCTAACCTAACCTAACCTAACCTAACCTAACCTAACCTAACCTAACCTAACCTAACCTAACCTAACCTAACCTAACCTAACCTAACCTAACCTAACCTAACCTAACCTAACCTAACCTAACCTAACCTAACCTAACCTAACCTAACCTAACCTAACCTAACCTAACCTAACCTAACCTAACCTAACCTAACCTAACCTAACCTAACCTAACCTAACCTAACCTAACCTAACCTAACCTAACCTAACCTAACCTAACCTAACCTAACCTAACCTAACCTAACCTAACCTAACCTAACCTAACCTAACCTAACCTAACCTAACCTAACCTAACCTAACCTAACCTAACCTAACCTAACCTAACCTAACCTAACCTAACCTAACCTAACCTAACCTAACCTAACCTAACCTAACCTAACCTAACCTAACCTAACCTAACCTAACCTAACCTAACCTAACCTAACCTAACCTAACCTAACCTAACCTAACCTAACCTAACCTAACCTAACCTAACCTAACCTAACCTAACCTAACCTAACCTAACCTAACCTAACCTAACCTAACCTAACCTAACCTAACCTAACCTAACCTAACCTAACCTAACCTAACCTAACCTAACCTAACCTAACCTAACCTAACCTAACCTAACCTAACCTAACCTAACCTAACCTAACCTAACCTAACCTAACCTAACCTAACCTAACCTAACCTAACCTAACCTAACCTAACCTAACCTAACCTAACCTAACCTAACCTAACCTAACCTAACCTAACCTAACCTAACCTAACCTAACCTAACCTAACCTAACCTAACCTAACCTAACCTAACCTAACCTAACCTAACCTAACCTAACCTAACCTAACCTAACCTAACCTAACCTAACCTAACCTAACCTAACCTAACCTAACCTAACCTAACCTAACCTAACCTAACCTAACCTAACCTAACCTAACCTAACCTAACCTAACCTAACCTAACCTAACCTAACCTAACCTAACCTAACCTAACCTAACCTAACCTAACCTAACCTAACCTAACCTAACCTAACCTAACCTAACCTAACCTAACCTAACCTAACCTAACCTAACCTAACCTAACCTAACCTAACCTAACCTAACCTAACCTAACCTAACCTAACCTAACCTAACCTAACCTAACCTAACCTAACCTAACCTAACCTAACCTAACCTAACCTAACCTAACCTAACCTAACCTAACCTAACCTAACCTAACCTAACCTAACCTAACCTAACCTAACCTAACCTAACCTAACCTAACCTAACCTAACCTAACCTAACCTAACCTAACCTAACCTAACCTAACCTAACCTAACCTAACCTAACCTAACCTAACCTAACCTAACCTAACCTAACCTAACCTAACCTAACCTAACCTAACCTAACCTAACCTAACCTAACCTAACCTAACCTAACCTAACCTAACCTAACCTAACCTAACCTAACCTAACCTAACCTAACCTAACCTAACCTAACCTAACCTAACCTAACCTAACCTAACCTAACCTAACCTAACCTAACCTAACCTAACCTAACCTAACCTAACCTAACCTAACCTAACCTAACCTAACCTAACCTAACCTAACCTAACCTAACCTAACCTAACCTAACCTAACCTAACCTAACCTAACCTAACCTAACCTAACCTAACCTAACCTAACCTAACCTAACCTAACCTAACCTAACCTAACCTAACCTAACCTAACCTAACCTAACCTAACCTAACCTAACCTAACCTAACCTAACCTAACCTAACCTAACCTAACCTAACCTAACCTAACCTAACCTAACCTAACCTAACCTAACCTAACCTAACCTAACCTAACCTAACCTAACCTAACCTAACCTAACCTAACCTAACCTAACCTAACCTAACCTAACCTAACCTAACCTAACCTAACCTAACCTAACCTAACCTAACCTAACCTAACCTAACCTAACCTAACCTAACCTAACCTAACCTAACCTAACCTAACCTAACCTAACCTAACCTAACCTAACCTAACCTAACCTAACCTAACCTAACCTAACCTAACCTAACCTAACCTAACCTAACCTAACCTAACCTAACCTAACCTAACCTAACCTAACCTAACCTAACCTAACCTAACCTAACCTAACCTAACCTAACCTAACCTAACCTAACCTAACCTAACCTAACCTAACCTAACCTAACCTAACCTAACCTAACCTAACCTAACCTAACCTAACCTAACCTAACCTAACCTAACCTAACCTAACCTAACCTAACCTAACCTAACCTAACCTAACCTAACCTAACCTAACCTAACCTAACCTAACCTAACCTAACCTAACCTAACCTAACCTAACCTAACCTAACCTAACCTAACCTAACCTAACCTAACCTAACCTAACCTAACCTAACCTAACCTAACCTAACCTAACCTAACCTAACCTAACCTAACCTAACCTAACCTAACCTAACCTAACCTAACCTAACCTAACCTAACCTAACCTAACCTAACCTAACCTAACCTAACCTAACCTAACCTAACCTAACCTAACCTAACCTAACCTAACCTAACCTAACCTAACCTAACCTAACCTAACCTAACCTAACCTAACCTAACCTAACCTAACCTAACCTAACCTAACCTAACCTAACCTAACCTAACCTAACCTAACCTAACCTAACCTAACCTAACCTAACCTAACCTAACCTAACCTAACCTAACCTAACCTAACCTAACCTAACCTAACCTAACCTAACCTAACCTAACCTAACCTAACCTAACCTAACCTAACCTAACCTAACCTAACCTAACCTAACCTAACCTAACCTAACCTAACCTAACCTAACCTAACCTAACCTAACCTAACCTAACCTAACCTAACCTAACCTAACCTAACCTAACCTAACCTAACCTAACCTAACCTAACCTAACCTAACCTAACCTAACCTAACCTAACCTAACCTAACCTAACCTAACCTAACCTAACCTAACCTAACCTAACCTAACCTAACCTAACCTAACCTAACCTAACCTAACCTAACCTAACCTAACCTAACCTAACCTAACCTAACCTAACCTAACCTAACCTAACCTAACCTAACCTAACCTAACCTAACCTAACCTAACCTAACCTAACCTAACCTAACCTAACCTAACCTAACCTAACCTAACCTAACCTAACCTAACCTAACCTAACCTAACCTAACCTAACCTAACCTAACCTAACCTAACCTAACCTAACCTAACCTAACCTAACCTAACCTAACCTAACCTAACCTAACCTAACCTAACCTAACCTAACCTAACCTAACCTAACCTAACCTAACCTAACCTAACCTAACCTAACCTAACCTAACCTAACCTAACCTAACCTAACCTAACCTAACCTAACCTAACCTAACCTAACCTAACCTAACCTAACCTAACCTAACCTAACCTAACCTAACCTAACCTAACCTAACCTAACCTAACCTAACCTAACCTAACCTAACCTAACCTAACCTAACCTAACCTAACCTAACCTAACCTAACCTAACCTAACCTAACCTAACCTAACCTAACCTAACCTAACCTAACCTAACCTAACCTAACCTAACCTAACCTAACCTAACCTAACCTAACCTAACCTAACCTAACCTAACCTAACCTAACCTAACCTAACCTAACCTAACCTAACCTAACCTAACCTAACCTAACCTAACCTAACCTAACCTAACCTAACCTAACCTAACCTAACCTAACCTAACCTAACCTAACCTAACCTAACCTAACCTAACCTAACCTAACCTAACCTAACCTAACCTAACCTAACCTAACCTAACCTAACCTAACCTAACCTAACCTAACCTAACCTAACCTAACCTTTTTTTTTTTTTTTTTTTTTTTTTTGTTCACCGGGTGGGAAATGCGTTACGCATACCCTCCGCACATGGGAGTGGCGGAGGGTTATGTGGGACTACACTTCGCCTCTCCCTCCTCAGAGTAAGGAGGGGTAGGGAGTGCTACCCACTAAAAACCACCCGGACGTGCCCTCTTGCCGGTTTTGTTGGACACCGTGGTACCTGCGAAGGCATAGACCACGATGTCCACCGACGGCGCCCCAGCCATTGCCGGGGCTTCCCACGCCAAAGGGGAGATGGCCGAGCACGCTTGGCCCTCTCCCAGACCGCTAAGTGGCTTTTCCCGCAGGCAGAGGACTCCCATCCTCCACCTGCAGCCACTATGGGTTGAGTCGGGCGGCAAACCGCCGCCTTCTCAACCCGAGCCGTCTGCGCCGGAGGGGATGCGCGAGAGGATCTTCCTCGCGCTCCCGCTCCGCGGTCTCCTTTTGCGAAATAATAGTTTCGCAGAAGGAGACCACAGCCTCCCAGGACCTCTCATTGCTCAGCATTGCCTCGACAATGCTTTGGAGCGAGAGGTCCACCCGCTGGATGGTGCGTGCCATGAGGCCACGCTCCGCGTCCCAACGACTGCACACCTCTAGGGTGTGCTGAGCGGTGTCGTCGGGACTTCCGCACTCATGGCACCGCGGGTCAGGCTCTCTACCGATTTTGTGCAGGTAGTGACCGAAGCACCCATGCCCGGTCAGTACCTGCACGAGCCGAAACGACGTAGCGCCGACTGCCCTCTTCAACCATTGGTCGACCGATGGGAGGATCGCCCCTATGGTTCGGACACCATAAGGGGCGACCTCTAGTTGGGCTTTCCATCGGTCCCGCAGTCGGCGCTCCGTCATGCGACGGGAGGCCTCTACCTCCTCAGGGTCCGGGCGTTCACCTGTTGCCCGGACCCTTGACCTACGTTGGTAGGTCTCTGCGTGCACCTCTGCGTCTAGCTCCCACGGAGGGGTGCACGCGAGGAGGCAGGCCGCTGCGTGGGCCACCGTCATATAGGCCCTCACCATCCTGAGGGCCACGACCCGTTGGGGCCTCCGCAGCAGGGCCCTATTCCGGGCGGACAGCTTGTCCGCCCATATTGGGGCCCCATATAGGGCCATGCTCCTTGTAACGCCGGCGTAGAGTCGCCGGCATAAGGAGCCTGGCCCTCCGACATTGGGCAGGAGTCTGCCAAGCGCTGACGCGGCGCCCACGATTCGGGGAGCTAGCTTGGAGAAGTGCTCCCCGAAATCCCATTTGCGGTCCAATATCAGCCCCAGATATTTGATGTGGGGCTTGATTTGGACCGCTTCTCCTTCTATGGTGAGCGCCGCATCAGCAGGCAGCCTCCACCCGCGCCCCCCGAAGACTATAGCCTCAGTCTTCGGGAGGCTCACCTTAAGGCCGAGCCTGGCGATCCGCCCAATCGCCAGCTCAGCCGCCACTTCCGCCCTCCGGGAGGTCTCCCGCTTGTCACTCCCGCGCACAGCCACCATTGTGTCGTCCGCGTAGCAGACGACGAGTGTGCGCGGAAGCAACTCCCCCCGGATTGCCCAGTCGTACCCCAGGTTCCATAGAAGTGGACCGAGCACGGAACCCTGGGGCACGCCGCAGGCCATTCTTCTCTCCCCCCTTTGCCCGTCTTTGTTTTCCCAGAGCACTACCCTCTCGGTAAGGTAGTGCTCTACAATCCGCCTTAGGTAGTGAGGCACTTCATGGTATCGAAGTGCCTCACTGATCACCCCATAGGGGAGGGTGCCGAATGCGTTTGCGATGTCTAAGGACACCGCGATGACACCCTCCCCCCTGCTCGACGCGTACTCACAGAAGTCCCTCAGTGACTTCAACGCGTCGAGCGTGGACCGCCCTTCCCGGAACCCGAATTGTCTATCAGAGACGTTCGGGCCGGCGGTCTCCAGGTGCTGCAGGATCCGGGAGGCCAGGATGCGTTCAAACGCTTTTCCGGCCTCATCCAGCAGCACTATGGGGCGATAGGCGGACGGGCAATCAGGTGGCCGACCGTCTTTGCGGAGGAGGCATAGTCGCCCTTCTTTCCACACCCTCGGGAACCTTCCCTCCCTCAGGCAGTCGTCCATGACGTGCCTGAGGCGGTCCCCGAGGTGTTCCAGGGCGACGGCGAGGACGCGACCTGGGACTCCATCTGGCCCCGGGGCTTTCTTACAGCCCCGGAGTCGGTCCGTCACTCGCTCGAACTCGTCATTGCTTATAGGTGCTATGACGAGTTCGGCCTCCGGCTCCGTTAAGGGGTCGGCCATCGACGGGGGGGAGATCGATGGGGCTGGCGGGAACAGCCCCTCGACTATCGTCTGTAGGAGGGCGGGCTCCAGGGAGTCCATGGGGGGGGCGGTGCGCATTTTGTTGCGCACCACCTTGTACGGCCGCCCCCATGGGTCCCTATCCAGGGTGGCCAAGAACGACTCATGAGCTTCGTCCTTGGCCTTGGCGATCGCCACCTGGAGGGCCCCCTTTGCCTCTTTGAGGGCCCTATGAAGCCCTTCCTCCTCTTCGTCAGTGTGCCGCCGACGCCTACAGTGTTGGTAGGCGCGGCGGGCACTGTTGCTGGCGGTCCGCAGGGCCGCAATTTCTGCGGACCACCAGTAAACCCTCTTACGGGCGGACAGGCGACCGGCCCGAGGCATGGCCGCGTCGCAAACCGTCTGTAATGCGACGCGGAACTGTGCCGCCCTCTCCTCGACTCCGAGGGTGACGGGTGGGGCAGCACACCATGCCTCCACCATGGCCGCCTCGTCCGCCCTGTCCCTGTCCAGATGGACCAGGGACCATCTGGGGAAACCCCCCCTTCTGCCTCTTCCCCCCCTTGGGGTGGGTGACGGCTGGACGCCATCATTGGAGACCCTCATTCTGATGTATACGTGATCAGAGAGGGTCTCGACGTCCTCCAGGACACGCCAATCCGAGACGCGCGCGGCTATGGCAGGGGTCGCGAACGTGACGTCCACAATTGACCCCCCCTGCCTCCGCACGCAAGTGTTGGCGTTGCCCTGGTTCAGGACTACCAGTCCTGTTGCCGTCACCCAGTCCTCGAGGGCAGTCCCTCGGAGGTCCGTGATGGGGGAACCCCACGCCGAGCTTTTAGCGTTAAGGTCCCCCATGACCATCACTTGAGACGGGGCAGCCCTTCTGACTACCCCGCTTAGGACCCCCAGGAACCGCTCGAAGGCGTGTAGCGGCTTGTTGGGGGAGAAGTACACCGCCACTAGTATGGTGTTACTCCCCCATTTTGCCGCCACGAACCCTTGGCCGCCTTCGATCCTCGATAAGGGGGGGAAGTCCCCCACCGCCGGCACTGCGATCGCCACTACTCCGTCGGTATCCCCTACCCAATTAGATTGAGGGGGGACGAAGTAGGGCTCCGCGACAACCGCGACGCCAATTGCCCACTCCGCCATGGTCTGCATGAGCAGATCCTGTGCTCTGGCGGAGTGGTTGGCGTTAGTCTGCAGGACGTCTAAATGTCGGTGTACTGGCATTTAGACGTCCATGCGGTTATCCTCCAAGGGCCGGCTGGCGGCTGATGCGGCTGTTGGGGGGCGAGGAGGACGGGTGGGTCGAGTCCTCACCTCCTTGCCCTTCGTCTCCGGTGGGAAACATTTAAGTCCCCCCATGATGTGGTCGGCTGGGAGTTTGGCATGGTGGCAAACTGCACACCACGCTTTTTCCTCCCAGCATGCGGCTGATTTGTGCCCCTCTGAACCGCACCGGTAGCATAGATGGCCCCGGTCTATGCTTGAGGGGCACAGTGGCCGCGAGTGGCCAACACCCATACACCTGTAGCACCGCATGGGTGCTGGTCCAACGGGGCTGACCCTGGCGGACGCCCAGCCCACCAGGATCTGACCACTTTGGAGGAGGGCTCTTGCCGTCCCCACCGGGCATTGCACAAGGGCAACCATGTTGCCGTCGTATGTTGGGCGGATGCCCCCCACCCTCACGTGCGCCTCGGCGCATCTCCCAGCCTTGGCGACAGCGGCCGCCAGGGTCTCCCTAGTCGCCGACTCGTCTAGGCCGGCGATCTGGATGGCAGCCATTTTTTCCGGGCGGCTTATGTGGGCGACATCCCCCACAATAGCCTGCAGGCGTTCTGCGAGGCTGTCCGCCGCCCTTCTGCTATCCGCTCCAGGGACCTCAATGACTCGGCCCCCAGTCGCCGAGTGTCGGACCCTGACGTGCTGCAGGCCTATTTCGTCCAGTCGAATGCCATTGATGGCCTTCGACATGGTGGCCTGCAGCGTGGTGTCGGTGGTGATATCCTTTCTCATGGTGATCACCACCGCTGTCGTCTTTGGGGCTTGGGGAGCCTTCGGCTTAGGTGCCGCTTTCTTCTTGGGGGGGGGAGGGGGGGCGGGTGGGGCCGTAGCGTTTCCCTTTCCTCTCTTCTTCTTCTTCCTTTTTAGCACCTGAGAGTATGTCCCCTCATCAGGCTGCGACTGTTGGCCCGAGGGGCCAGGTGCTGTCTCCAAGGCCGGGGCAGGCCCGGCCGCCGGGGCAGGCTTGCCCACCGGGGCATATCTAGCTGCTGGGGCAGACCTTGTCGCCGGGGCAGACCTGGTTGCCGGGGCAGACCTGGTTGCCGGGGCAGACCTGGTTGCCGGGGCAGACCCGGCCGCCGGGGCAGTCCCGGCCACCGGGGCTGTAGGCCTGGGGGGGGGCGCCATCTTTTTGGTGACCTTTTTAGGTCTCCCGTCCCCAAGTCTAGCCCTGGTTTCAGGCTCTGAGGCCACTTCCCTCACTGGGGCCTTCTTCTTCTTATTATCCGCCGCAAGCGGGGGGCGGATTATTGGCGCGGGGGGAAGGCGACTGCTGATCTCCTCGATTCTGGCATTGATCATGTTGCCCAAGGAGATCGTCAGGTCGCGCTTCATTATCTCCAATAACTCCGCCAGATCCGCAGCGGCGGATTGTGGCGGCGGAGGAGCCCTAGGGGCCGGGGTCACACAGACCGGCTGTGGGGCCGGGGGCGAGGTGTGGCGCTCCGAGAAGGCGGTCCGCAGCGCCTTCAACTCCGACGAACAGAGAGCGAGTTGCTCCCGCATCCTCTTGTTATCCGCTTTTAAGATGCGGATCTCCTCGCTCTCTGTTCTGGAGGCTTTGATGTCCTCCATTGCGTCCAGAATGGTGCGGACGGCCCGGTTCATGGAGCCCCACACCTCTCCCTTCAGATTGCCCGACTTGCGGGCCCCCTCAAATATTTCAAATGCCGCCCGTCGGGCGGTCTCCACCGGGTCCGACCAGGGCTGGCCCTCGGTCGGTGTTACCGTTTTTTGGGGGGGGGAAGTTCCCCCACTCCTCATCCCCCCCTTGGAGCGGAGCTCCGGGAGTTCTCTCCTATAGTTGGCAGCGGGGGTGTCCGTGTCGGAACTAAAATACGTTTCCGATTCACGGAGCTTCACCCGCGCCGCTGCCAAGCCCGAATAGGCCCCCCTGGGTTTCCCCCTGAGGGCAGTGGTCACCTTTGGCCCGTGCTCGGGCTTCGGGTCATCCTCACTGTCCTCGTGCCCCCTTTTCTGGGGCTGAGAAGCCACCTCCGTGGCCTCTACGAGGTCTTCATCCTCCGATGCGGAGGGAGAACTAAAAATTCTCCCCCCCCTCCTGCGGGGGGAACCCCCCCCCTCTTCGGACGTGGCCATAGTGGCCCCGCCAACGTCCCTGCCAAGTTTGAGCCAAATCCGGCCACGCAAACCAGAGTTATTGACTTAACAAGAATGTTAGTCAATAAAAACGGTCAAGCGTGTGCCGGATTTAAAATAATCCATACAAAATGGAAAAAGCGCCTGATTTAACTTTAATAGCAATTTTTTTGATTTTTATTTTTTAAAAACCCTTTTTCCCCCACTTCTCGTGGTCGCAGGTGAAAGAAAAAAATCAATAAAATTAGAAGAGGATATACCCTATCCGTTGGTACCCCTACGATGCCCGTAGGGGTTAACCCCACGAAATGGAGCCAATACCAAAACACCTCTTTTTTGCTAAAATTTCACTGAAAAATTTGTAGTAAAATAAGCAAAAAAATTTTGAAAATTCGATTACTACCCAACCCAATGAGTTGCAGTAACCGAACCTATCCTACACGAAAGAAGACTATTGCCGCTATGTCTCAGCAACAAACAGGGCGCTGAGCGATAGCGGCAACACCGACTTTTTTCAATAGCAAAAATGTAAACAAACAAAATTTACTATCGAAAAATTAACCAAAAAATAACTTGCGTTATCCGCTTTGCGCCTAAACCGAGGGTCGTAGCACGGCGCGAAAGGTGTCGCGTGATAGGGGGCGTTGCCCTCTATCCGTTGACAGTACTTTCACAGCCGTAGGGGTTGACCCCACGAAATGGCGTCACAAACAAAATTAAAATTTTTAAATGATAAAATTTAACAAGAAAAATTAACACTTAAAAACTAAATATCTACCGAACCGAAGGTAAGGTAGTAACAAAACAAAGCCCGAAGGCAAGACGGCAGCCGCCGCTGTAAAACAAGCTCAAACAAGCTTGTTCCACAACAACAACAACACCGAAAAAACTTAACAAATGTAACAAAAAAATATCAACAAAACAAATCCAATCAAAACAAAAAGTCAAAATCCGAAAGTATAGCCAAGTCACGAGATGAAACGGTATCAATAGTCAGTATAACGAGCCAATAGTCTAAGTTATAAATCTCATCAATATCCGTCCAGTATCCGCAAAGTTACAATCGTCAACCTAACCTAACCTAACCTAACCTAACCTAACCTAACCTAACCTAACCTAACCTAACCTAACCTAACCTAACCTAACCTAACCTAACCTAACCTAACCTAACCTAACCTAACCTAACCTAACCTAACCTAACCTAACCTAACCTAACCTAACCTAACCTAACCTAACCTAACCTAACCTAACCTAACCTAACCTAACCTAACCTAACCTAACCTAACCTAACCTAACCTAACCTAACCTAACCTAACCTAACCTAACCTAACCTAACCTAACCTAACCTAACCTAACCTAACCTAACCTAACCTAACCTAACCTAACCTAACCTAACCTAACCTAACCTAACCTAACCTAACCTAACCTAACCTAACCTAACCTAACCTAACCTAACCTAACCTAACCTAACCTAACCTAACCTAACCTAACCTAACCTAACCTAACCTAACCTAACCTAACCTAACCTAACCTAACCTAACCTAACCTAACCTAACCTAACCTAACCTAACCTAACCTAACCTAACCTAACCTAACCTAACCTAACCTAACCTAACCTAACCTAACCTAACCTAACCTAACCTAACCTAACCTAACCTAACCTAACCTAACCTAACCTAACCTAACCTAACCTAACCTAACCTAACCTAACCTAACCTAACCTAACCTAACCTAACCTAACCTAACCTAACCTAACCTAACCTAACCTAACCTAACCTAACCTAACCTAACCTAACCTAACCTAACCTAACCTAACCTAACCTAACCTAACCTAACCTAACCTAACCTAACCTAACCTAACCTAACCTAACCTAACCTAACCTAACCTAACCTAACCTAACCTAACCTAACCTAACCTAACCTAACCTAACCTAACCTAACCTAACCTAACCTAACCTAACCTAACCTAACCTAACCTAACCTAACCTAACCTAACCTAACCTAACCTAACCTAACCTAACCTAACCTAACCTAACCTAACCTAACCTAACCTAACCTAACCTAACCTAACCTAACCTAACCTAACCTAACCTAACCTAACCTAACCTAACCTAACCTAACCTAACCTAACCTAACCTAACCTAACCTAACCTAACCTAACCTAACCTAACCTAACCTAACCTAACCTAACCTAACCTAACCTAACCTAACCTAACCTAACCTAACCTAACCTAACCTAACCTAACCTAACCTAACCTAACCTAACCTAACCTAACCTAACCTAACCTAACCTAACCTAACCTAACCTAACCTAACCTAACCTAACCTAACCTAACCTAACCTAACCTAACCTAACCTAACCTAACCTAACCTAACCTAACCTAACCTAACCTAACCTAACCTAACCTAACCTAACCTAACCTAACCTAACCTAACCTAACCTAACCTAACCTAACCTAACCTAACCTAACCTAACCTAACCTAACCTAACCTAACCTAACCTAACCTAACCTAACCTAACCTAACCTAACCTAACCTAACCTAACCTAACCTAACCTAACCTAACCTAACCTAACCTAACCTAACCTAACCTAACCTAACCTAACCTAACCTAACCTAACCTAACCTAACCTAACCTAACCTAACCTAACCTAACCTAACCTAACCTAACCTAACCTAACCTAACCTAACCTAACCTAACCTAACCTAACCTAACCTAACCTAACCTAACCTAACCTAACCTAACCTAACCTAACCTAACCTAACCTAACCTAACCTAACCTAACCTAACCTAACCTAACCTAACCTAACCTAACCTAACCTAACCTAACCTAACCTAACCTAACCTAACCTAACCTAACCTAACCTAACCTAACCTAACCTAACCTAACCTAACCTAACCTAACCTAACCTAACCTAACCTAACCTAACCTAACCTAACCTAACCTAACCTAACCTAACCTAACCTAACCTAACCTAACCTAACCTAACCTAACCTAACCTAACCTAACCTAACCTAACCTAACCTAACCTAACCTAACCTAACCTAACCTAACCTAACCTAACCTAACCTAACCTAACCTAACCTAACCTAACCTAACCTAACCTAACCTAACCTAACCTAACCTAACCTAACCTAACCTAACCTAACCTAACCTAACCTAACCTAACCTAACCTAACCTAACCTAACCTAACCTAACCTAACCTAACCTAACCTAACCTAACCTAACCTAACCTAACCTAACCTAACCTAACCTAACCTAACCTAACCTAACCTAACCTAACCTAACCTAACCTAACCTAACCTAACCTAACCTAACCTAACCTAACCTAACCTAACCTAACCTAACCTAACCTAACCTAACCTAACCTAACCTAACCTAACCTAACCTAACCTAACCTAACCTAACCTAACCTAACCTAACCTAACCTAACCTAACCTAACCTAACCTAACCTAACCTAACCTAACCTAACCTAACCTAACCTAACCTAACCTAACCTAACCTAACCTAACCTAACCTAACCTAACCTAACCTAACCTAACCTAACCTAACCTAACCTAACCTAACCTAACCTAACCTAACCTAACCTAACCTAACCTAACCTAACCTAACCTAACCTAACCTAACCTAACCTAACCTAACCTAACCTAACCTAACCTAACCTAACCTAACCTAACCTAACCTAACCTAACCTAACCTAACCTAACCTAACCTAACCTAACCTAACCTAACCTAACCTAACCTAACCTAACCTAACCTAACCTAACCTAACCTAACCTAACCTAACCTAACCTAACCTAACCTAACCTAACCTAACCTAACCTAACCTAACCTAACCTAACCTAACCTAACCTAACCTAACCTAACCTAACCTAACCTAACCTAACCTAACCTAACCTAACCTAACCTAACCTAACCTAACCTAACCTAACCTAACCTAACCTAACCTAACCTAACCTAACCTAACCTAACCTAACCTAACCTAACCTAACCTAACCTAACCTAACCTAACCTAACCTAACCTAACCTAACCTAACCTAACCTAACCTAACCTAACCTAACCTAACCTAACCTAACCTAACCTAACCTAACCTAACCTAACCTAACCTAACCTAACCTAACCTAACCTAACCTAACCTAACCTAACCTAACCTAACCTAACCTAACCTAACCTAACCTAACCTAACCTAACCTAACCTAACCTAACCTAACCTAACCTAACCTAACCTAACCTAACCTAACCTAACCTAACCTAACCTAACCTAACCTAACCTAACCTAACCTAACCTAACCTAACCTAACCTAACCTAACCTAACCTAACCTAACCTAACCTAACCTAACCTAACCTAACCTAACCTAACCTAACCTAACCTAACCTAACCTAACCTAACCTAACCTAACCTAACCTAACCTAACCTAACCTAACCTAACCTAACCTAACCTAACCTTTTTTTTTTTTTTTTTTTTTTTTTTGTTGACCGGGTGGAAAATGCGTTACGCATACCCTCCGCACATGGGAGTGGCGGAGGGTTATGTGGGACTACACTTCGCCTCTCCTTCCTCCGAGTGAGGAAGGGTAGGGAGTGCTACCCACTAAAAACCACCCGGACGTGCCCTCTTGCCGGTTTCGTCGGACACCGTGGTACCTGCGAAGGCATAGACCACGGTGTCCACCGACGGCGCCCCAGCCATTGCCGGGGCTTCCCGCGCCGATGGGGAGATGGCCGAGCACGCTTGGCCCCTCTCCCAGACCGCTCAGTGACTTGCCACGGCAGGCGGAGGACTCCCATCCTCCACCCGCAGTCACTATGGGTTTAGGCGTGCGGCAAACCGCCGCCGCCTCAACCCCTGCCGTCTGCGCCGGAGGGGATGCGCGAGAGGATCTTCCTCGCGCTCCCGCTCCGCGGTCTCCTTCTGCGAGATGACGAACTCGCAGAAAGAGACCACAGCCTCCCAGGACCCCTCGCTGCTGAGCATCGCGGAGACAATGCTCTCGAGCGAGAGGTCCGCCCGCTGGATGGTACGTGCCATGAGGCCACGCTCCCTGTCCCAACGACTGCACACCTCGAGGGTGTGCTGGGCTGTGTCGTCGGGATCTCCGCACTCATGGCACTGCGGGCCAGGCTCCCTTCCAATTTTGTGCAGGTAATGGCCGAAACAGCCATGTCCGGTCATCACCTGCACGAGCCGGTACGATGTAGCGCCGACTGCCCTCTTTAGCCATAGGTCGACCGATGGGAGGATCGCCCCTATGGTACGGACACCATAAGGGGCGACCTCTAGTTGGGCTTTCCATCGGTCGCGCAGTCGGCGCTCCGTCATGCGACGGGCGGCTGCCACCTCCTCAGGGTCCGGGCGTTCACCTGTTGCCCGGACCCTAGACCTACGTTGGTAGGTCTCTGCCTGCACCTCTGCGTCCAACTCCCACGGAGGGGTGCAGGCGAGGAGGCAAGCCGCTGCGTGGGCCACCGTCATGTAGGCCCTCACCATCCTGAGGGCCACGACCCGTTGGGGCCTACGCAGTAGGGCCCTATTTCGGGCGGACAGCTTGTCCGCCCATATTGGGGCCCCGTAGAGGGCCATGCTCCTTGTCACGCCGGCATATAGCCGCCGGCATAAGGAGCCCGGCCCTCCAACATTTGGCAGGAGTCTGCCTAGCGCCGATGCGGCGCCCACGATTCGGGGAGCTAGCTTCGAGAAGTGCTCCCCGAAATCCCATTTGCGGTCCAATATCAGCCCCAGATATTTGATGTGGGGCTTGATTTGGACCGCCCCTCCTCCAATGGTGAGCGCCGCATCAGCGGGCATCCTCCACCCTCGCCCCCCGAAGACTATAGCCTCAGTCTTCGGGAGGGACACCTTTAGGCCGAGCCGTTCGATGCGGCCAATCGTCAGCTCGGCCGCCACCTCAGCTCTTCGCAGGGTTTCCCGCATGTCGCTTCCGCGCACAGCCACCATCGTGTCGTCCGCATAGCAGACGACGAGTGTGCGCGGAAGCAACTCCGCCCTGATGGCCCAGTCGTACCCCAGGTTCCAGAGGAGTGGACCGAGTACGGAGCCCTGGGGCACGCCGCAGGCCATCACCCTCTCCCCCCTTTGCCCGTTCATGTTTTCATAGAGCACTACCCTCTCGGTGAGGTAGTGCTCTATGATCCGCCGAAGGTAGTGAGGCACTTCGTGATATTTAAGTGCCTCACTTATCACCCCATATGGAAGGGTGCCGAACGCGTTCGCGATGTCAAGAGACACCGCGATGACACCCTCCCCCCTGCTCGACGCGTACTCGCAGAAATCCCTTAGGGACTTCAGCGCGTCGAGCGTGGACCGCCCTTCTCTGAACCCGAACTGTCTGTCAGAGACGTTCGGGCCGGCGGTCTCGAGGTGCTGCCGGATCCGGGAGGCCAGGATGCGCTCGAATAGCTTCCCAACCTCGTCCAGCAGCACGATGGGGCGATAGGCGGACGGGCAATCTGGTGGCCGACCCTCTTTGCGCAGGAGGCATAGGCGCCCCTCCTTCCATGTCCTCGGGAACTGACCCTCCCTCAGGCAGTCATCCATGACTTGCCTGAGTCGGTTCCCGAGGTGTTCAAGGGCGGCGCCTAGGACGCGACCCGGAACGCCGTCCGGTCCCGGGGCTTTTTTGCAGCCCCGGAGACGTTCCGTCGCTATTTCGAACTCGTCATCGCTTATAGGTGCGATGACGAGTTCGGCCTCCGGCTCCACTATGGGGTCGGCCATCGTCGGGGGAGAGATCGAGGGGGCTGGCGGGAACAGCCCCTCGACTACGCTCTGGAGGAGGTCGGGCTCTAGGGAGTCCATGGGGGGAGCGGTGCGCATTTTGTTGCGCACCACTTTGTAAGGCCGCCCCCACGGATCCCTGTCCAGGGTGGCCAAGAACGACTCATGAGCTTCGTCCTTGGCCTTGGCGATTGCCACCTGGAGGGCCCCCTTTGCTTCTTTGAGGGCCCTATGGAGCCCTTCCTCCTCTTCAGCGCTGTGCCGCCGGCGCCTACAATGTTGGTAGGCGCGGCGGGCGCCATTGCTTGTGGTCCGCAGGGCCGCAATTTCTGCGGACCACCAGTACACTCTTTTTCGGGCGAACAAGCGGCCGGCCCGAGGCATGGCCGCGTCGCACACCGTCTGTAGTGCGACGCGGAACTGTGCCGCCCTTTCCTCGACTCCGAGGGTGGCTGGTGGGGCAGCACACCATGCCTCCACCATGGCCGCCTCGTCCGCCCTGTCCCTGTCATAATTGGCGAGGGACCATTTGGGGAAGCCCCGCCTGCTATTTCCCCGTTCCCCCCCTGGGGTGGGTGACGGCTGGACGCCATCTTTGGAGACCCTCAATCTGATGTACAAGTGATCAGAGAGGGTCTCGACGTCCTCCAGGACGCGCCAATTGGAGACGCGCGCGGCTATGGCAGGGGTTGCGAACGTAACGTCCACAATTGACCCCCCCTGCCTCCGCACGCATGTGTTGGCGCTTCCCTGGTTCAGGACTACTAGTCCTGTTGCCGTCACCCAGTCCTCGAGGGCGGTCCCTCGGGGGTCCGTGATGGGGGAGCCCCACGCCGTGCTTTTAGCGTTGAGGTCCCCCATGACCATCACTTGTGACGGGGCAGCTCTTCTAACTACCCCGCTTAGGACCCCCAGGAACCGCTCGAAGGCGTGTAGCGGCTTATTGGGGGAGAAGTACACCGCCACTAATATGGTGTCCCTCCCCCACTTTGCCGCCACGAACCCCTGTCCGCCTTCGACCCTCGTTATGGGGGGGAAGTCCCCCGCCGCCGGCACTGCGATCGCCACTACTCCGTCGGTGTCCCCTACCCAGTTAGATTGGGGGGGGACGAAGTAGGGCTCCGCGACAACCGCGACGCCAATTCCCCACTCCGCCATGGTCTGCATGAGCAGATCCTGGGCTCTGGCGGAGTGGTTGGCGTTCGTCTGCAGGACGTCTAAATGCTGGTGTACTGGCATTTAGACGTCCATTTGGTTGTCCTCAGGGCCGAGCCGGCTGGCGCTGGCGGCTATTTCGGCAGGTGGGGGGCGTGGAGGACGGGTGGGTCTTGTCCTCACCTCCTTACCCCTCGTTTCTGGTGGGGAGCAGCTTCTGCCCCCCATCACGTGGTCGGCGGGGAGCTTGGCATGGTGGCAAACCGCGCACCATGCCCTCTCTTGCCAGCAATCGCTGGATTTGTGCCCCTCTTGACTGCACCGGTAGCAGGAGAATGTCCGGTCCACAGTAGAGGGGCACAGCTCCCTCGAGTGTCCAACCCCCATGCATCTGAAGCACCGCATGGGTGCTGGACCAACCGATCTGACCCTGGCGGCTGACCATCCCACCAGGATCTTCCCACGCGAAATGAGGGCTTTCGCCACTCCCACCGGGCACTGGACCAGGGCGGACCTGTTCCCGTCGTAGAGGAGGCGGATGCCCCCTGCCTTAACGTGGGCCTCACTGCAGGCCCCCGCCCTGGTGATGGCCGCCGTCAGCGACTCCTTGGTGGTCGCCTCGTCCAGTTCGGTGACCTCTACGACGGCCATTTTCTGGGGGCGACTTATGTGGGCGACGTCCCCGATGATGGCCTGCAGCTTTGCGGCCAGGTTGTCGGCCGCTCGCCCACTGTCGTCCCCGGGAACCTCTATGACTCGGCCCCCCGTCATAGAGGTCCGAACCCTCACGTGCTGCAGGCCGACCTCGCCAAGGCTTATCCCGTTGATAGCCTTGGTCATCGTGGCCTGCAGCGTTGTGGCGGTGGTGATGTCCTTCTTCAGGTTGATCACCACCGCTGCCGTCGTAGGGGCCTTTAGGGCCTTAGAAGTTCTCTTCTTCTTCTTCCTCCTTCTCTTTTTGGAAGAAGAGGAAGTGGGGGCTGGGCCGGGGGCGGGGGTGGGGGCGGTGGCGTGGGGTGGAGCTGTGGCAGTTCCGTTCGCCTTCTTCTTCCCCTTCTTCCCCACCTGTTGGGCCCAGCTCTCGCCTGGTCGTATTTGGCCCGAAGGGCCTGGTTCCCCTTCCAGGGGCCTAGTGGCCATCGGGGTGGCCCTTGGGGCCAGGGCAGTCTTGGTTGCCGGGCGGGGCCCGGCTGCTGGGGCAGGCCTGGCTACCGGGGTAGGCCTAGCTGCCGGGGCAGAGGCCGCCGCCTTTTTAGCGGCCTTTTTTGGCCGCCCATCGCCCATTCGGGCCCTGGACTCGGGCTCCGAGGCTACCTCCATAGGTGGGGCCGGTGGAGCCGGCCCCTTATTCTTTCTGTCCGCCGCAAGCGGGGGGCGGAGTATGGGTTCTGCTGGGAGACGCCTGTTCATCTCCTCCAAACGAGTGTTGAGCATGTTGCCCAGGGAGATGAACAGGTCCTGTCTCAGCTCTTGAAGAGCCTCCGCCAGGTCCGCGGCGGCAAACTGAAGCTGCGGGGGGGCCGGAGGGGCCGGGGTCATCGGTTTTGGCGCGGGGGCCAGAGGGGACGAGGTCTCTCGCTCCGAGAATGCTACTCGGAGCGCCTTTAGCTCTGCCAGGCATTGAGTGAGCTGTTCCCGCATCCTTTTGTTGTCCGCTTTAAGGATGCGGATCTCCTCACTCTCGGACCTGGCTAGATCGACCTCGACCTCGTCCATCGCGCTGATGATGGTGAAACAGGCCAGGTTCATCTGGCCCCATATTTCGCCCTTCAGATTACCCGACTTGCGGGCCCCCTCCAATATACTTTCGACCGCCCGTCGAGTAGTCTCGATCGGGTCGGCCAAAGGCTCCTTCTCTTTTCTGGTACTCAGTGAGGAAGTTCCCCCACCTTTCCCCCCCCTGGACCGGAGCTCCGGGAAGTCTTTCCGGTATGTTACGGCGGCGAGGTCCGAATCCGAGAACCGGAACGGTTCCGAATCTGCGAGTTTCGCTCTCGCCGCCGCCAACCCTGCGTAGGCCCCCCTGGGCTTCCCCCTCCTCGCCGAGTGGACTTTGGGTCCACAGTCAGGCTTGGGGTCATCTTCCCCCTCCCCGTGCCCCCTTTTTTGGGGTTGGTGGGTCGCCACATCGACCTCAGCGACGTCATCGTCGGAGGAGTCCGATGAGGAACTTACAAAAAGTCCCCCCCTCCTTCTCGGTCTCCCCCCCCCTCCTCCCCCTTTCGGGGGCGAGGCCATAATGGCCCCGTCTATGCTGTGACCGAGTTTCGCTGCGATCCGATGACTACAACCAAAGTTATAGCCAAAATAAGGGAATGTTCAGCGAAAAACGGTCAAGCGTGTGCCGGCTTTTAAGCTTTTCATACAATTAATGAAAAAGCGCCTGAATCAATAAAATAGCAATTTTATGATTCAGGCCCCCCTATTGTATGAATTTGCCTGGCTCCTGAGTGTCGCAGCCGGGCGTGAAAAATCTATAAAAATAGAGGACGAAACCCCCTATCCCCTGAAACCCCTACTATGGCCGTAGGGGTTAACACCAAAAAATGGAGCCAACACCAAAATGACCAATTTTTGGTCAAAATTTCGGTGAAAATTTCCAACAAAATTTAAAATAAAATTTTAAAAATCCGATTACTTGAAAACCTTAAGGGATGCAGTAACCGGACCTAGCCTACACGAAAGTAGACTATTGCCGCTATATCCCAGCCCCAAACAGGGCGTTGAGCGATAGCGGCAACACCAACTTTTTTTGGAAGCAAAAATGTAAACAAACAAATTTTACACCAAATAATTACAGTAAAAAATAACTTGCGTTATCGATTTTTCGACCACTTCCGGGGATCGTAGAACGGCGCGAAAGGTGTTGCGTAATAGGGGGCGTTGCCCTCTATCCGCTGACAGTACTTTCACAGCCGTAGGGGTTGACCCCACGAAATGGCGTAACAAACAAATTTAAAATTTTTAAATGATAAAATTTAACAAGAAAAATTAACACTTAAAAACTAAATATCTACCGAACCAAAGGTAAGGTAGTAACAAATCAAAGCCCGAAGGCAAGAGGGCTGCCGCCGCTATGCAACAAGCTTAAAAAAGTTGTTCCACACCAACGACAACACAATAAAAACTTAACAAATATAACAAAAAATTACAAACAAAACAAGTCCAATCAACACAGAAAGTCGAAATCCAAGAAGGAAAGCCAAGTCACGGGTTTTTACAGAATCGATCGTCAAAAGAGCACGCCAAAGGTAAGTGGTATCAATTTCAACAAGATCCGTAAGTATTCCGCAAAGTTATCAACCTCAACCTAACCTAACCTAACCTAACCTAACCTAACCTAACCTAACCTAACCTAACCTAACCTAACCTAACCTAACCTAACCTAACCTAACCTAACCTAACCTAACCTAACCTAACCTAACCTAACCTAACCTAACCTAACCTAACCTAACCTAACCTAACCTAACCTAACCTAACCTAACCTAACCTAACCTAACCTAACCTAACCTAACCTAACCTAACCTAACCTAACCTAACCTAACCTAACCTAACCTAACCTAACCTAACCTAACCTAACCTAACCTAACCTAACCTAACCTAACCTAACCTAACCTAACCTAACCTAACCTAACCTAACCTAACCTAACCTAACCTAACCTAACCTAACCTAACCTAACCTAACCTAACCTAACCTAACCTAACCTAACCTAACCTAACCTAACCTAACCTAACCTAACCTAACCTAACCTAACCTAACCTAACCTAACCTAACCTAACCTAACCTAACCTAACCTAACCTAACCTAACCTAACCTAACCTAACCTAACCTAACCTAACCTAACCTAACCTAACCTAACCTAACCTAACCTAACCTAACCTAACCTAACCTAACCTAACCTAACCTAACCTAACCTAACCTAACCTAACCTAACCTAACCTAACCTAACCTAACCTAACCTAACCTAACCTAACCTAACCTAACCTAACCTAACCTAACCTAACCTAACCTAACCTAACCTAACCTAACCTAACCTAACCTAACCTAACCTAACCTAACCTAACCTAACCTAACCTAACCTAACCTAACCTAACCTAACCTAACCTAACCTAACCTAACCTAACCTAACCTAACCTAACCTAACCTAACCTAACCTAACCTAACCTAACCTAACCTAACCTAACCTAACCTAACCTAACCTAACCTAACCTAACCTAACCTAACCTAACCTAACCTAACCTAACCTAACCTAACCTAACCTAACCTAACCTAACCTAACCTAACCTAACCTAACCTAACCTAACCTAACCTAACCTAACCTAACCTAACCTAACCTAACCTAACCTAACCTAACCTAACCTAACCTAACCTAACCTAACCTAACCTAACCTAACCTAACCTAACCTAACCTAACCTAACCTAACCTAACCTAACCTAACCTAACCTAACCTAACCTAACCTAACCTAACCTAACCTAACCTAACCTAACCTAACCTAACCTAACCTAACCTAACCTAACCTAACCTAACCTAACCTAACCTAACCTAACCTAACCTAACCTAACCTAACCTAACCTAACCTAACCTAACCTAACCTAACCTAACCTAACCTAACCTAACCTAACCTAACCTAACCTAACCTAACCTAACCTAACCTAACCTAACCTAACCTAACCTAACCTAACCTAACCTAACCTAACCTAACCTAACCTAACCTAACCTAACCTAACCTAACCTAACCTAACCTAACCTAACCTAACCTAACCTAACCTAACCTAACCTAACCTAACCTAACCTAACCTAACCTAACCTAACCTAACCTAACCTAACCTAACCTAACCTAACCTAACCTAACCTAACCTAACCTAACCTAACCTAACCTAACCTAACCTAACCTAACCTAACCTAACCTAACCTAACCTAACCTAACCTAACCTAACCTAACCTAACCTAACCTAACCTAACCTAACCTAACCTAACCTAACCTAACCTAACCTAACCTAACCTAACCTAACCTAACCTAACCTAACCTAACCTAACCTAACCTAACCTAACCTAACCTAACCTAACCTAACCTAACCTAACCTAACCTAACCTAACCTAACCTAACCTAACCTAACCTAACCTAACCTAACCTAACCTAACCTAACCTAACCTAACCTAACCTAACCTAACCTAACCTAACCTAACCTAACCTAACCTAACCTAACCTAACCTAACCTAACCTAACCTAACCTAACCTAACCTAACCTAACCTAACCTAACCTAACCTAACCTAACCTAACCTAACCTAACCTAACCTAACCTAACCTAACCTAACCTAACCTAACCTAACCTAACCTAACCTAACCTAACCTAACCTAACCTAACCTAACCTAACCTAACCTAACCTAACCTAACCTAACCTAACCTAACCTAACCTAACCTAACCTAACCTAACCTAACCTAACCTAACCTAACCTAACCTAACCTAACCTAACCTAACCTAACCTAACCTAACCTAACCTAACCTAACCTAACCTAACCTAACCTAACCTAACCTAACCTAACCTAACCTAACCTAACCTAACCTAACCTAACCTAACCTAACCTAACCTAACCTAACCTAACCTAACCTAACCTAACCTAACCTAACCTAACCTAACCTAACCTAACCTAACCTAACCTAACCTAACCTAACCTAACCTAACCTAACCTAACCTAACCTAACCTAACCTAACCTAACCTAACCTAACCTAACCTAACCTAACCTAACCTAACCTAACCTAACCTAACCTAACCTAACCTAACCTAACCTAACCTAACCTAACCTAACCTAACCTAACCTAACCTAACCTAACCTAACCTAACCTAACCTAACCTAACCTAACCTAACCTAACCTAACCTAACCTAACCTAACCTAACCTAACCTTTTTTTTTTTTTTTTTTTTTTTTTGACCAGGTGGAAAATGCGTTACGCATACCCTCCGCACATGGGAGTGGCGGAGGGTTATGTGGGACTACACATCGCCTCACCCTCCTCAGAGTGAGGAGGGGTAGAGAGTGCTACCCACTAAAAACCACCCGGACGTGCCCTCTTGCCGGTTTTGTTGGACACCGTGGTACCTGCGAAGGCATAGACCACGGTGTCCACCGACGGCGCCCCAGCCTTTGCCGGGGCTTCCCGCGCCAAAGGGGAGATGGCCGAGCACGCTTGGCCCCTCTCCCAGACCGCTATGTGGCTTTCCACCGCAGGCAGAGGACTCCCATCCTCCACCTGCAGCCACTATGGGTTGAGTCTGGCGGCAAACCGCCGCCTTCTCAACCCGAGCCGTCTGCGCCGGAGGGGATGCGCGAGGGGATTTTCCTCGCGCTCCCGCTCCGCGGTCTCCTTCTGCGAGATGATGAGTTCGCAGAAGGCGACCACAGCCTCCCAGGACCTCTCGCTGCTGAGCATCGCAGAGACAACGCTCTGGAGCGAGAGGTCCACCCGCTGGATGGTGCGTGCCATGAGGCCACGTTCCGCGTCCCAACGACTGCACACCTCAAGGGTGTGCTGAGCGGTGTCGTCGGGATCGCCGCACTCATGACACCGCGGGTCAGGCTCCCTCCCGATTTTGTGCAGGTAGTGGCCGAAGCACCCATGCCCGGTCAGTACCTGCACTAGTCGGAACGACGTAGCGCCGACCTTCCGCTTTGACCAGTGGTCCAGCGACGGGAGGATCGCCCCTATGGTACGGACACCATAAGGGGCGACCTCCAGCTGGGCTTTCCACCGGTCCCGTAGTCGGCGCTCCGTCATTCGGCGGGAGGCCTCTGCCTCCTCAGGGTCCGGGCGTTCACCTGTTGCCCGGATCCTGGACCTACGTTGGTAGGTCTCTGCGTGCACCTCTGCGTCTAGCTCCCACGGAGGGGTGCACGCGAGGAGGCAGGCCGCTGCATGGGCCACCGTCATATAGGCCCTCACCATCCTGAGGGCCACGACCCGTTGGGGCCTCCGCAGCAGGGCCCTATTCCGGGCGGACAGCTTGTCCGCCCATATTGGGGCCCCGTAGAGGGCCATGCTCCTTGTCACACCGGCATATAGCCGCCGGCATAAGGAGCCCGGCCCTCCAACATTGGGCAGTAGTCTGCCCAGCGCCGATGCGGCGCCCACGATTCGGGGAGCTAATCTGGAGAAATGCTCCCCGAAATCCCACCTGCGGTCCAATATCAGCCCCAGATATCTGATATGGGGCTTTATATGGACCGCTTCACCCTCCAGGGTGAGCACCGCACTCGCGGGCAGACTCCACCCGCGCCCCCCGAAGACTATAGCCTCAGTCTTCGGGAGGCTTACTTTTAGGCCGAGTCTGGCGATCCGCTCTATCGCCAGCTCGGCCGCCACCTCAGCCCGTCTCCGGGTCTCCGCTTTGTTGCTTCCGCGCACAGCCACCATTGTGTCGTCTGCATAGCAGACGACGAGTGTGCGCGGAAGCAGTTCCGCTCTGATGGCCCAGTCGTACCCCAGGTTCCAAAGGAGTGGGCCGAGTACGGAACCCTGGGGCACGCCACAGGCCATCCTCCTCTCCCCCCGTTGCCCGTCTTGATTTTCATAGAGCACTACTCTCTCGGTAAGGTAGTGCTCTATGACCTGCCTAAGGTAGTGAGGCACTCTGTGATATTTTAGTGCCTCACTGATCACCCCATAGGGGAGGGTGCCGAACGCGTTCGCGATGTCTAGAGACACCGCGATGACACCCTCCCCCCTACTCGACGCGTACTCGCAAAAGTCTCTGAGTGACTTTAGCGCGTCGAGCGTGGACCGCCCTTCCCGGAACCCGAACTGTCTATCTGAGACGTTCGGGCCGGCGGTCTCCAGGTGCTGCAGGATCCGGGAGGCCAGGATGCGTTCAAACGCTTTCCCGGCCTCATCCAGCAACACTATGGGGCGATAGGCAGACGGGCAGTCTGGTGGCCGACCCTCCTTGCGGAGGAGGCACAGTCGCCCTTCCTTCCACACCCGCGGGAACCTTCCTTCCCTCAGGCAGTCGTCCATGACGTGCCTGAGGCGGTCCCCGAGGTGTTCCAGGGCGACGGCGAGGACGCGACCTGGGACTCCATCTGGCCCCGGGGCTTTTTTGCAGCCCCGGAGTCGGTCCGTCACTCGCTCGAACTCGTCACTGCTTATCGGTGCAATGACGAGCTCGGCCTCCGGCTCCGTTATGGGGTCGGCCATCGTCGGGGGGGAGATCGAAGGGGCTGGCGGAAACAGCCCCTCGACTATCCTCTGGAGGAGGGCGGGCTCCAGGGAGTCCATGGGGGGGGCGGTGCGCATTTTGTTACGCACCACCTTGTACGGCCGCCCCCATGGGTCCCTGTCCAGGGTGGCCAAGAACGAGACGTGAGCTTCGTCCTTGGCCTTGGCTATCGCCAACTGGAGGGCCCCCTTTGCTTCTTTGAGGGCCCTATGGAGCCCTTCCTCCTCTTCGGCGCTGTGCCGCCGACGCCTACAATGTTGGTAGGCGCGGCGGGCACTGTTGCTGGTGGTCCGCAGGGCCGCAATTTCTGCGGACCACCAGTAGACCCTCTTACGGGCAGACAGGCGACCGGCCCGAGGCATGGCCGCGTCGCACACCGTCTGTAGTGCGACGCGGAACTGTGCCGCCCTCTCTTCGACTCCGAGGGTGACGGGTGGGGCGGCACACCATGCCTCCACCATGGCCGCCTCGTCTGCCCTGTCCCTGTCCAAATGGACGAGGGACCACTTGGGGAATTTATTTCCCCTCCTGCCTCTGCCGATGATGGGCGACGGCGGGACTCCTCCTGAGGAGACCCTCATCCTGATGTACAGGTGATCTGAGAGGGTCTCCACGTCCTCCAGGACGCGCCAACCCGTGACGCGTGCGGCTATGGCAGGGGTCGCGAACGTGACGTCCACGATTGACCCCCCCTGCCGCCGCACGCAGGTATTTGCGCTGCCCTGGTTTAGGACTACGAGTCCCGTAGCCGTCACCCAGTCCCCGAGTGCAGTTCCCCTATGGTCCGTAATGGGGGAACCCCATGCCGAACTTTTGGCGTTGAGGTCCCCCAGGACCATAACCTGCCTCGGGGCGGCCCTTCGGACCACCCCCCCTAGGATCCCCAGGAACGTGTCGAACTCCCGCAGCGGCCTATTGGGGGAGAAGTACACGGCTACCAGCACCGTGTCGTTCCCCCACTTGGCCGCCACGTATCCCGGGCCACCCTCGATCCTCGATAAGGGGGGGAGGTCCCCCACCGCCGGCACCACGATCGCCACTACTCCGTCGGTATCCCCTACCCAGTTACATTGGGGGGGGACGAAGTAGGGCTCCGCTATAACCGCAACGCCAATTACCCACTCCGCCATGGCCTGCATGAGCAGATCCTGGGCTCTGGCGGAGTGGTTGGCGTTTACCTGCAGGACGTCTAGATGCTGGTGTGCAGGCATTTAGACGTCCATGCGGTTATCCGCTTGGTGCCGGCTGGCGGCTGTTTCGGCTGGAGGGGGTCGGGAGGGGCGGGCGGGTCTCATCCTCACCTCTTTTCCCTTCGTTGCTGGTGGGGAGCATTTTAGTCCCCTCATGACGTGGTCGGCTGGGAGCCCTGCATGGTGGCATACTGCACACCATGCTTTCTCCTCCCAGCAGTCAGCTGCTTTGTGCCCCTCTACACCGCACCGGTAACACATCTGGCCCCGGTCCACCTTTGAGAGGCACAGCTCACGCGAATGGCCAACACCCATGCATTTGTAGCACCGCATGGGTGCTGGTCCCACGGAGTTGACCCTGGCAGACGACCAGCCCACCAGGATCTGACCACGCCTGAGGAGGGCTTTTGCCGTCCCCACCGGACATTGCACGAGGGCAACCCCGCTGCCATCATAGTATGTGGGGCGAATGCCCCCCACCTTTACATGCGCCTCGGCGCATCCCCCCGCTTTGGCGACGGCAGCCGCCAGGGTCTCCCTTGTCGCCGACTCGTCTAGGCCGGCGACCTCGATAGCGGCCATCTTTTCTGGGCGGCTTATGAGGGCAACGTCCCCCACGATAGCCTGCAGCCTTGCTGCGAGGCTGTCCGCCGCCCTTCCGCTATCTTCACCGGGGACCTCGATGACACGGCCCCCTGTCACCGAGTTTCGGACCCTGACATGCTGCAGGCCTATCTCGTCCAGCTTAATGCCATTGATGGCCTTGGCCATGACAGCCTGCAGCGTGGTGTCGGTGGTAATATCCTTACGCATTGTAATTACCACCGCTGCCGTCTTGGGGACTTCAAGAGCCTTCGGCTTTGGTGCCGCTTTCTTCTTTGGGGGGGCGGGGGGTGGGGGTGGGGCCGTAGCCTTTCCCTTCCCCCTCTTCCTCTTTTTCGTTACTAGGGCGTAAGTCTCCTGTGGCGGGACCTCACCCGAGGGACCAGGTGCTATTTCCAAGGCCGGGGCAGGCCTGGCCGCTGGGGCAGGCCTGGCCGCTGGGGCAGGCCTGGCCGCTGGGGCAGGCTTGGTTGCCGGGGCAGTCCTGGCCACCGGGGCAGTGGACTCCGGGGCCGCTTTTTTAACGGCCCTTTTCGGCTTGGCCGCCGGGGCGGTGGTCTCCGGGGCCACCGGGGCCGCTTTTTTTGCGGCCCTTTTCGGCCTGCCATCCCCGAGCCTGGCCCTGCTCTCGGGCTCGGAGGCAACCTCCATGGGGGGCGGCCTCGTCCTCTTCTTGTCCGCCGCTAGCGGGGGGCGGATTATCGGCGCGGGAGGAAGGCGACTGCTGATCTCCTCGATTCTGGCATTGAGCATATTGCCCAAGGAGACCGTCAAGTCGCGCTTCATCACCTCCAACATTTCCGCTAGTTCCGCAGCGGCGGATTGTGGCGGCGGAGGGGCCCTAGGGGCCGGGGTTTCGCGTACCAGCTGTGGGGCCGGGGCCGAGGCCTGGCGCTCTGAGAAGGCGGTTCTCAGCGCCTTGAGCTCCGCTGCGCAGAGAGCGAGTTGCTCCCGCATCCTCTTGTTATCCGCCTTCAGGATGCGGATCTCCTCGCTCTCTGTCCTGGAGGCCTTGAAATCCTCCATGGCTGCCAGAATGGTGCGGCAGGCCCGGTTCATGCTGCCCCACACCTCTCCTTTGAGGTTGCTCGACTTGCGGGCCCCCTCTAAAATCTCCAATGCCGCCTGTCGGGTGGCCTCCACTGGGTCGTACGCGGGCAAAACCTCGGTCGGGGTAATCACTCTTGGTGGGGGGGAAGTTCCCCCACTCTTCCCCTTGGAGCGGAGCTCCGGGAAGTCTTTCCTATAATGGGTAGCGGGGGCGTCCGTGTCGGAACTGAGATAGGTTTCAGTTCCCCGGAGCTTCGCCCGCGCCGCTGCCATGCCCGCATACGCCCCCCTAGGTTTCCCCCTGTGGGCAGTCGCCACTTTGGGCCCGAGGTCGGGCCTCGGGTCATCCTCGCTATCCTCATGTCCCCTTTTCTGGGGCTGAGGAGCCATCCCCGAGGCCTCTACAGGGCCTTCGTTCTCGGATTCTGAGGGAGAACTATAAATTCTCCCCCCCCTCCTGCGGGGGGACCCCCCCCCCTCGTCGGTTGTGGCCATTGTGGCCCTGCCAACGTCCCTGCCGAATTTTATTCAAATCCGACAACGCAAGCCAAAGTTATTGACCAAATAGCAATATCAGTCAATAAAAACGGTCAAGCGTGTGCCGGATTTAAAATACTCCATACAAAATGGAAAAAGCGCCTGAATTTAGTATAATAGCAATTTTTTCACCTTCTGTTTTTTTAAAATCCTATTTGCACCCACTTCCCGTTGTGTCAGGTGAGTGCAAAAAATATTAAAAATTAGGGGACGAAACACCCTATTCACTGGTACCCCTACTATGACCGTAGGGGTTAACCCCACGAAATGGAGCCAACACCAAAACACCTCTTTTTTGCTCAAATTTTACCGTAAATTTTATAGTAAAATTTGCAAAAAATTTTTGAAAATCCGATTACTACCCAACCCAATGAGTTGCAGTAACCGGACCTATCCTACACTAAAGAAGACTATTGCCGCTATGTCTCAGCAACAAACGGGGCGCTGAGCGATAGCGGCAACACCGACTTTTTTCAATAGCAAAAATGTAAACAAACAAAATTTGCTACTGAAAATTCAACCAAAAAATTATCTGCGTTATCCGCTTTGCGCCTAAACCGAGGGTCGTAGCACGGCGCGAAAGGTGTTGCGTAATAGGGGGCGTTGCCCTCTATCCGCTGACAGTACTTTCACAGCCGTAGGGGTTGACCCCACGAAATGGCGTTACAAACAAAATAAAAATTTTTAAATGATAAAATTTAACAAGAAAATTTAACACTTAAAAACTAAATATCTACCGAACCGAAGGTAAGGTAGTAACAAAACAAAGCCCGAAGGCAAGACGGCAGCCGCCGCTGTAGAACAAGCTCAAACAAGCGGTTCCACAACAACAACAACACCGAAAAAACTTAACAAATGTAACAAAAAAATATCAACAAAACAAGTTCAAACAAAACGAAAAGTCAAAATCCGAAGATAAAGCCAAGTCACAGGAAAAAACGGTATCGATAGTCAATATAACACGCCAGTAGTCAAGGTTATAAATTTCATCAATATCCGTCAAGTATCCGCAAAGTTATCAACGTCAACCTAACCTAACCTAACCTAACCTAACCTAACCTAACCTAACCTAACCTAACCTAACCTAACCTAACCTAACCTAACCTAACCTAACCTAACCTAACCTAACCTAACCTAACCTAACCTAACCTAACCTAACCTAACCTAACCTAACCTAACCTAACCTAACCTAACCTAACCTAACCTAACCTAACCTAACCTAACCTAACCTAACCTAACCTAACCTAACCTAACCTAACCTAACCTAACCTAACCTAACCTAACCTAACCTAACCTAACCTAACCTAACCTAACCTAACCTAACCTAACCTAACCTAACCTAACCTAACCTAACCTAACCTAACCTAACCTAAACCTAAACCTAAACCTAAACCTAAACCTAAACCTAAACCTAAACCTAAACCTAAACCTAAACCTAAACCTAAACCTAAACCTAAACCTAAACCTAAACCTAAACCTAAACCTAAACCTAAACCTAAACCTAAACCTAAACCTAAACCTAAACCTAAACCTAAACCTAAACCTAAACCTAAACCTAAACCTAAACCTAAACCTAAACCTAAACCTAAACCTAAACCTAAACCTAAACCTAAACCTAAACCCTAAACCTAAACCTAAACCTAAACCTAAACCTAAACCTAAACCTAAACCTAAACCTAAACCTAAACCTTAACCTAAACCTAAACCTAAACCTAAACCTAAACCTAAACCTAAACCTAAACCTAAACCTAAACCTAAACCTAAACCTAAACCTAAACCTAAACCTAAACCTAAACCTAAACCTAAACCTAAACCTAAACCTAAACCTATGAGGGGATCGATTAACCGACCAAAAATTGATATTTCGATTTGAATATTTTTGCTATTATACATTATTTTTGGACCTCTTTCAGATAGCTGAATTGGAATTTTGTGTTGCCATACTTTAAAAATTATTTTCGATAAAAAACGCTCAAAAATTTTACTTTTTCTAAATTTTTTCACGTTTTTTGTATTCAGAGTATCAGTGTTTTCGCCACGATCTAGTGCTTCTCAGCCAGACGCGTTCGTCGATACCATCCGCACAGCTCTCCGACCGCTGAAACCTGAAACAGAAACAAAAATTCATTAAAAATTAGTTAAAAAACGCTTATAAGTTTAAAAATTTAAAAAATTTCTTCCAAATTTATCCAGTTTTTGTCGCCATCGGGTGCCCCTCGACGAGACGCGTGTTTTGACACCACTCGCGCCCCGCTGCGATAAAAAATTTCAAAGTTAATCGATAAAAATCGATAATATATACACTTAAAAGTCTACCTAAGCGATACAAACTTTCAGAAAAACATCGATTAACCGACCAAAAATTGATATTTCGATTTGAATATTTTTGCTATTATACATTATTTTTGGACCTCTTTCAGATAGCTGAATTGGAATTTTGTGTTGCCATACTTTAAAAATTATTTTCGATAAAAAACGCTCAAAAATTTTACTTTTTCTAAATTTTTTCACGTTTTTTGTATTCAGAGTATCAGTGTTTTCGCCACGATCTAGTGCTTCTCAGCCAGACGCGTTCGTCGATACCATCCGCACAGCTCTCCGACCGCTGAAACCTGAAACAGAAACAAAAATTCATTAAAAATTAGTTAAAAAACGCTTATAAGTTTAAAAATTTAAAAAATTTCTTCCAAATTTATCCAGTTTTTGTCGCCATCGGGTGCCCCTCGACGAGACGCGTGTTTTGACACCACTCGCGCCCCGCTGCGATAAAAAATTTCAAAGTTAATCGATAAAAATCGATAATATATACACTTAAAAGTCTACCTAAGCGATACAAACTTTCAGAAAAACATCGATTAACCGACCAAAAATTGATATTTCGATTTGAATATTTTTGCTATTATACATTATTTTTGGACCTCTTTCAGATAGCTGAATTGGAATTTTGTGTTGCCATACTTTAAAAATTATTTTCGATAAAAAACGCTCAAAAATTTTACTTTTTCTAAATTTTTTCACGTTTTTTGTATTCAGAGTATCAGTGTTTTCGCCACGATCTAGTGCTTCTCAGCCAGACGCGTTCGTCGATACCATCCGCACAGCTCTCCGACCGCTGAAACCTGAAACAGAAACAAAAATTCATTAAAAATTAGTTAAAAAACGCTTATAAGTTTAAAAATTTAAAAAATTTCTTCCAAATTTATCCAGTTTTTGTCGCCATCGGGTGCCCCTCGACGAGACGCGTGTTTTGACACCACTCGCGCCCCGCTGCGATAAAAAATTTCAAAGTTAATCGATAAAAATCGATAATATATACACTTAAAAGTCTACCTAAGCGATACAAACTTTCAGAAAAACATCGATTAACCGACCAAAAATTGATATTTCGATTTGAATATTTTTGCTATTATACATTATTTTTGGACCTCTTTCAGATAGCTGAATTGGAATTTTGTGTTGCCATACTTTTATTTTCGATAAAAAACGCTCAAAAATTTTACTTTTTCTAAATTTTTTCACGTTTTTTGTATTCAGAGTATCAGTGTTTTCGCCACGATCTAGTGCTTCTCAGCCAGACGCGTTCGTCGATACCATCCGCACAGCTCTCCGACCGCTGAAACCTGAAACAGAAACAAAAATTCATTAAAAATTAGTTAAAAAACGCTTATAAGTTTAAAAATTTAAAAAATTTCTTCCAAATTTATCCAGTTTTTGTCGCCATCGGGTGCCCCTCGACGAGACGCGTGTTTTGACACCACTCGCGCCCCGCTGCGATAAAAAATTTCAAAGTTAATCGATAAAAATCGATAATATATACACTTAAAAGTCTACCTAAGCGATACAAACTTTCAGAAAAACATCGATTAACCGACCAAAAATTGATATTTCGATTTGAATATTTTTGCTATTATACATTATTTTTGGACCTCTTTCAGATAGCTGAATTGGAATTTTGTGTTGCCATACTTTAAAAATTATTTTCGATAAAAAACGCTCAAAAATTTTACTTTTTCTAAATTTTTTCACGTTTTTTGTATTCAGAGTATCAGTGTTTTCGCCACGATCTAGTGCTTCTCAGCCAGACGCGTTCGTCGATACCATCCGCACAGCTCTCCGACCGCTGAAACCTGAAACAGAAACAAAAATTCATTAAAAATTAGTTAAAAAACGCTTATAAGTTTAAAAATTTAAAAAATTTCTTCCAAATTTATCCAGTTTTTGTCGCCATCGGGTGCCCCTCGACGAGACGCGTGTTTTGACACCACTCGCGCCCCGCTGCGATAAAAAATTTCAAAGTTAATCGATAAAAATCGATAATATATACACTTAAAAGTCTACCTAAGCGATACAAACTTTCAGAAAAACATCGATTAACCGACCAAAAATTGATATTTCGATTTGAATATTTTTGCTATTATACATTATTTTTGGACCTCTTTCAGATAGCTGAATTGGAATTTTGTGTTGCCATACTTTAAAAATTATTTTCGATAAAAAACGCTCAAAAATTTTACTTTTTCTAAATTTTTTCACGTTTTTTGTATTCAGAGTATCAGTGTTTTCGCCACGATCTAGTGCTTCTCAGCCAGACGCGTTCGTCGATACCATCCGCACAGCTCTCCGACCGCTGAAACCTGAAACAGAAACAAAAATTCATTAAAAATTAGTTAAAAAACGCTTATAAGTTTAAAAATTTAAAAAATTTCTTCCAAATTTATCCAGTTTTTGTCGCCATCGGGTGCCCCTCGACGAGACGCGTGTTTTGACACCACTCGCGCCCCGCTGCGATAAAAAATTTCAAAGTTAATCGATAAAAATCGATAATATATACACTTAAAAGTCTACCTAAGCGATACAAACTTTCAGAAAAACATCGATTAACCGACCAAAAATTGATATTTCGATTTGAATATTTTTGCTATTATACATTATTTTTGGACCTCTTTCAGATAGCTGAATTGGAATTTTGTGTTGCCATACTTTAAAAATTATTTTCGATAAAAAACGCTCAAAAATTTTACTTTTTCTAAATTTTTTCACGTTTTTTGTATTCAGAGTATCAGTGTTTTCGCCACGATCTAGTGCTTCTCAGCCAGACGCGTTCGTCGATACCATCCGCACAGCTCTCCGACCGCTGAAACCTGAAACAGAAACAAAAATTCATTAAAAATTAGTTAAAAAACGCTTATAAGTTTAAAAATTTAAAAAATTTCTTCCAAATTTATCCAGTTTTTGTCGCCATCGGGTGCCCCTCGACGAGACGCGTGTTTTGACACCACTCGCGCCCCGCTGCGATAAAAAATTTCAAAGTTAATCGATAAAAATCGATAATATATACACTTAAAAGTCTACCTAAGCGATACAAACTTTCAGAAAAACATCGATTAACCGACCAAAAATTGATATTTCGATTTGAATATTTTTGCTATTATACATTATTTTTGGACCTCTTTCAGATAGCTGAATTGGAATTTTGTGTTGCCATACTTTAAAAATTATTTTCGATAAAAAACGCTCAAAAATTTTACTTTTTCTAAATTTTTTCACGTTTTTTGTATTCAGAGTATCAGTGTTTTCGCCACGATCTAGTGCTTCTCAGCCAGACGCGTTCGTCGATACCATCCGCACAGCTCTCCGACCGCTGAAACCTGAAACAGAAACAAAAATTCATTAAAAATTAGTTAAAAAACGCTTATAAGTTTAAAAATTTAAAAAATTTCTTCCAAATTTATCCAGTTTTTGTCGCCATCGGGTGCCCCTCGACGAGACGCGTGTTTTGACACCACTCGCGCCCCGCTGCGATAAAAAATTTCAAAGTTAATCGATAAAAATCGATAATATATACACTTAAAAGTCTACCTAAGCGATACAAACTTTCAGAAAAACATCGATTAACCGACCAAAAATTGATATTTCGATTTGAATATTTTTGCTATTATACATTATTTTTGGACCTCTTTCAGATAGCTGAATTGGAATTTTGTGTTGCCATACTTTAAAAATTATTTTCGATAAAAAACGCTCAAAAATTTTACTTTTTCTAAATTTTTTCACGTTTTTTGTATTCAGAGTATCAGTGTTTTCGCCACGATCTAGTGCTTCTCAGCCAGACGCGTTCGTCGATACCATCCGCACAGCTCTCCGACCGCTGAAACCTGAAACAGAAACAAAAATTCATTAAAAATTAGTTAAAAAACGCTTATAAGTTTAAAAATTTAAAAAATTTCTTCCAAATTTATCCAGTTTTTGTCGCCATCGGGTGCCCCTCGACGAGACGCGTGTTTTGACACCACTCGCGCCCCGCTGCGATAAAAAAATTTCAAAAAATCGCCCTCCCGCCCACCCATTTGTGCTTCGCTAGCTAGACTCGGTGACCTTGGCAGCACAAAAATAATTTTAAATTTTTATTTTCTTTTATTTTTTAAAGACGAGCCCTTTATTGAGGGCTCTACTGACTAAGTAGACAGACCGGAACTTCTTTGACTAGACTCTACACTTTACACCTTTACATTTTACTTTACTTTTTTACAATTTACAATTGACAACGGTTTACCGTACCCATTTACGACATAATATATATACCGCGAGCCCCCTACAAAATGGCCACTCTCCGTAGTCCCCCCTCAAAAAAATCGCCGGCTAAAATTGACCAGGCTGGACCTGCACCGACCAACAGGACCTTCGCAGTCCGCAAAAGTATAGGGGAATGGGAGGCGGGTAAGAGCGCCACCCAACCCAGCGCCCCGAGCAAAATCCAGGACCCAAAGGCGAAAACTAGGACAGCTCTTACCCAAGAGAGTAAAGCTGGATCGTCCGGCACATCAACAGCCGAGACCACTAAGAGCCCTCTGCCCAAACAGACATACCTATCGCGAGTTACTGAGGCGAAGGCGTGCTTGAATAAGGCAAAGCTCCACCTCAGTAACTCGCGAAACCTAAAGACGGAGATCAAGGCCGAGGTGACGGCATCGATAGACCGTCTTTACCAACTGGTAAAGGAAGCGGAGGCCGAAAAGGCAAAAAGCGGCAGCGGTAAGGAAACAGAGAAGATGATGCATCAACAACCGGAGGAAGAGAAAAGGAGTGGGGACAAGGAAAAGGAACTCCCACAGATCTCCCAGGTGCTCTCCACACTTGCCGAACAAACACAGTTAGTGAAGGAGAGCAATGAGAGGCTGAGAGAACTACAAACCACAGTCGAAGCTCTGGAGAGGAAAACTTACGCGGGAGTAGTCACAGGGGGAAACGGAAAGAAACCCCAGGAGCGGACAACCTTACACTCCGTGGTAGTCTCCTCCAGAGATGAGGCTGAGACCGGAGAGGACATCTTGAGTGAACTGAGGAAGACAGTAGACGCAAAGGAGGGATGGATCACGATTGAAAAGGTCCGGAAGGCAAAAGATAAAAAGGTTATCGTGAGCTGTGGAACTGAAGAAGATAGAGAAAAGCTGAAGGAAAGGATCACAAAAGGAGGAGGAAAACTTGACGCCCAAAATATCACGAACAAGGACCCACTAGTGATCCTCAAGGGCGTATTATCGTTCAACAGTAACGACGACATTGTCAGAGCTTTGAGAAACCAAAACAAGTGGATTTTCTCTGACATCGAAGCCAAGGACGACAGGGTAGAGATAAAGTACCGAAAGAAAGCGAGAAATCCGCACATACATCATGTAGTGGTAACGGTCTCGCCGAAGATATGGAACCGAATAGTTGAGGCGGAGGTACTCATAGACCTCCAAAGAATTCCAGTGGCAGACCAGTCCCCGCTGGTACAATGCTCGCTCTGCCTGGGGTACGGGCACAATAGGCGTCTCTGCAAGGAAACAACAGAAAAGTGCAGCCACTGCGCAGGACCGCACAAGAAAATAGATTGCCCTGACTGGCACGCCTATGTGGCGCCGCAATGTTGTAACTGCATGCACGCCAAACTGGAGAAAGCCGAACACAATGCGTTTAGCCAAGAATGCCCAGTGAGACGCAAGTGGGACACACTAGCTAGAGCGGCAATCTCGTACTGCTAAGGTGGTCCCAAGAAATCAAAAGATACCAATAAACGCCCCCACCAATAAAACATTCTACTGCATAGGCCAGGCGAACCTCCAGAGGAGCCAACTCGCAACCACGGAGTTCATGATGGAGGCAACAAAAATGAAGTTTGCGATAGGACTACTCCAGGAGCCATATGTGGGCCGGGCCAAATCAATGAAGAACTACGGAGGCGTGAGGGTCTACCAGAACACCAGCGTAGGAGAAGGGACCGTGAAGGCATCCATAGCCGTTTTTGATCCGGATATGGAAGTTATACAGTACCCAAAACTCACCACAAACAACACCGTGGCGGTGAGGATCCGGACTGGTACCTGGGAGATCTCCGTCGTTTCCTTCTATTTTGAGCCAGACCAGCCCCTAGAGCCATATCTGGAGCAGTTAACCAGAATCCACAAAGAGTTGGGACCCAGTAGGCTGATAATGGGAGGAGATTCCAACGCAAAGAGCCCTTGGTGGGGCAGCAACAGAGTGGATAATAGAGGGGAAGATCTAGCAGGTACGATGGAAGAGTTGGGCCTACAGGTGCTAAACCAGGGAGACACACCTACCTTCGACGTGATAAGAGGGGGACGAAGACTAACAAGTCACGTAGACCTTACGGCCTGCTCTGAGGATATGCTGACGATGGTGGACGACTGGAAAGTCCTCAGGGACCTCACAAGCTCGGACCACAACGGGATGGCATTCAAAATCAGATTGAACAAAGCAAAAGGCATAAACATACAGAGGACAACGAGAATATACAACACTAAAAAGGCCAACTGGGCTCACTTTCATGAGAAAATGGACCAGTTGAAGATAGAACATCAAATCAATAAAGAAGAAGTAGAAACAATAGATAACGTAGATAATTTAGACAACCTTATAAATAAATACACAGAAATAGTTACAATTGCGTGCAATGAAGCCATACCCAAAAAACAAACGAAGCAGAGACTTACCGTACCGTGGTGGACCGAAGAGCTTGCAGCTATGAAGCGTGAAGTGGCCACCAGAAAACGGAGAATCCGTTGCGCAGCGCAGTCCCGAAGAGAAGGTGTGGTTGCTTTGTACCTGGAAGCAAAAGAAAGGTATGAGCTAGCGGCTAAAAAGAGTCAAGTAGATAGCTGGAAGGACTTTTGCCAAAAGCAGGATAGGGAGGGAATGTGGGAAGGCATCTATAGGATCTTGAAAAATACGGCAAGGAGGGAGGAGGACCTACCACTAGCTAGGGATGGAAAGGAGGTCGGACAGGAAGAGTCGGCGAGGGTGTTGGCTGAAGCCTTCTACCCAGAAGACACAAACGAAGGCGATAATTTAGACCATCGGCAAATAAGACTTCTTGCAGACCGGATAAACGACTGGAGCCATGATGAAACCCATGACCCAGCGTTTACTACGGAGGAGCTTAGGCTGTCAATGGATAGCTTCAACCCGAAGAAGGCGCCAGGAGCTGACGGCTTTACCGCCGACATCTGTCAGCATGCCATGGCAAGGGATATGGAGCTCCACCTAGCCATGTTTAATAAATGCTGGCAGCTGGCATACTTCCCAAGAAAGTGGAAAGAGGCCGTCGTTGTTGTGCTGCGTAAGCCAGGAAAAGAGGACTATACCAGCCCAAAGTCCTACAGGCCGATAGGGCTACTATCAGTGGTGGGAAAGGTACTGGAGAAAATGATGGTCAAGAGGCTAAACTGGCACCTGGCAACGCGAATAAGCCCCCGCCAGTACGGTTTCATGCCGCAGCGCAGCACCGAGGACTCCCTCTATGACCTGATGGCGCACGTGAGGGGCAAACTTCAAGAGAAGAAGCTCGTCACGATAGTGTCTCTGGATATAGAGGGAGCCTTCGACAGCGCATGGTGGCCGGCCATTAAGGTCAGACTGGCGGAGGAAAAGTGCCCAGCGAATCTCAGGAGGTTGATAGCCAGCTATCTGAATGACCGCAAGGTCCGAGTCAGGTATGCTGGCCATGAGTTCGCAAAGGGCACAAACAAGGGCTGCGTCCAGGGGTCAATCGGCGGTCCCATCTTGTGGAATCTCCTACTGGACCCACTGCTAAAGAGTCTCACCCAGAGGGGAGACTACTGCCAGGCCTTTGCTGACGACGTGGTGTTGGTGTTTTCCGCGGAGACCGCACTCGAGATTGAGGGACAAGCCAATGCAGCTCTTGAACACGTTCGGGGGTGGGGTGTCATGAATAAGCTCAGGTTCGCACCGCACAAAACTTGTGCGATGGTGCTTACCAAAAAGCTTAAGCATGACACGCCACGCCTGACCATGGGAGGGACCTGCATTGGAGTGTCCAAAGAAATCAAGATCCTGGGGCTCACGATCGACGAAAAGCTGACATTCAACAGCCATGTCGCGAATGTGTGTAAAAAAGCGTTGAATATCTACAAGCAGCTGTCGAGAGCTGCCAGGGTCAGCTGGGGTCTCCACCCCGAGGTGAGCCGCACAATATATACGGCGGCGGTCGAGCCCGTGATCCTATACGCTTCCAGCGTCTGGGCAACGGCGTCGAGTAAGATTGGCGTACAAAAGCAACTGAATGCAGTGCAGAGGGGGTTCGCTCAGAAACTATGTAGATCCTACCGGACCGTGTCCTTGAACTCAGCATTGGTCCTGGCCGGGTTACTCCCGCTTGACATCAGAATACGAGAGGCGGCTGCCCTGTATGAAGCCAAGCGAGGGGTGCCCCGGACAGAACTAGCTGACAGGGAGGTCGAGCGCATGGTTCCCCGCGCTGAAGCCCCGCATCCGGCGAAACAGATGAGCCTGGGGTTCATGAGCCTGATAGACCAAACACAAGTAGAAAACCACGCCACCCAAGCGGTGTGCATCTACACTGACGGCAGTAAGATTGAGGGCAAAGTCGGAGCTGCCCTGTCCCTATGGAGAGACGGAGTAGAGACGAAGGCCATCAAACTCAAGCTGCCGTCCTACTGCACGGTCTATCAGGCGGAACTCCTAGCCATTTGCAGGGCAACAAATGAAGCGCTGAAAAGTAGGGAATCAAGCTTTAGCATTCTGAGCGACTCCCGCTCTGCGTTGGAAACAGTTGCCAATCCGAGTTCCTCTCACCCCTTGGCAGCAAAAACAAGGCAACAAATAGCAAGCTGCAGACTCCAGAACAAGGTCATTGACCTGTTCTGGATCAAAGCACACGCGGGGCTCGAGGGTAATGAGCGGGCAGACCATCTAGCTAAAGAGGCCGCCCTACATAGCAAAAAGAAGCCGGATTACGACGGGTGCCCGGTCTCGTTCATCAAGCGACTCATTAGAAAGGAGTCGATTGATGAATGGAACCGGCGCTACAAGGACGGCACGACTGCCGGTACCACGAAACTCTTCTTTCCTGAAGTGGTAGGGTCACACAAGATTGTTAGGGCCATAAAACCAACAAATGTTCTCACCCAGGTGCTGACGGGGCACGGAGGGTTCTCCGAGTACTTGAACCGTTTCAAGTGCAAGGTGAGCCCTTCGTGCATCTGCCAGCCCGGGAAACTGGAAACTGTAGAACACATCCTAACAGAATGCCCCGTAAACTCCCGTAC
>OX592701.1:12516483-12868983 GCA_951361185.1 Ochropacha duplaris | reverse complement strand
TAAACCTAAACCTAAACCTAAACCTAAACCTAAACCTAAACCTAAACCTAAACCTAAACCTAAACCTAAACCTAAACCTAAACCTAAACCTAAACCTAAACCTAAACCTAAACCTAAACCTAAACCTAAACCTAAACCTAAACCTAAACCTAAACCTAAACCTAAACCTAAACCTAAACCTAAACCTAAACCTAAACCTAAACCTAAACCTAAACCTAAACCTAAACCTAAACCTAAACCTAAACCTAAACCTAAACCTAAACCTAAACCTAAACCTAAACCTAAACCTAAACCTAAACCTAAACCTAAACCTAAACCTAAACCTAAACCTAAACCTAAACCTAAACCTAAACCTAAACCTAAACCTAAACCTAAACCTAAACCTAAACCTAAACCTAAACCTAAACCTAAACCTAAACCTAAACCTAAACCTAAACCTAAACCTAAACCTAAACCTAAACCTAAACCTAAACCTAAACCTAAACCTAAACCTAAACCTAAACCTAAACCTAAACCTAAACCTAAACCTAAACCTAAACCTAAACCTAAACCTAAACCTAAACCTAAACCTAAACCTAAACCTAAACCTAAACCTAAACCTAAACCTAAACCTAAACCTAAACCTAAACCTAAACCTAAACCTAAACCTAAACCTAAACCTAAACCTAAACCTAAACCTAAACCTAAACCTAAACCTAAACCTAAACCTAAACCTAAACCTAAACCTAAACCTAAACCTAAACCTAAACCTAAACCTAAACCTAAACCTAAACCTAAACCTAAACCTAAACCTAAACCTAAACCTAAACCTAAACCTAAACCTAAACCTAAACCTAAACCTAAACCTAAACCTAAACCTAAACCTAAACCTAAACCTAAACCTAAACCTAAACCTAAACCTAAACCTAAACCTAAACCTAAACCTAAACCTAAACCTAAACCTAAACCTAAACCTAAACCTAAACCTAAACCTAAACCTAAACCTAAACCTAAACCTAAACCTAAACCTAAACCTAAACCTAAACCTAAACCTAAACCTAAACCTAAACCTAAACCTAAACCTAAACCTAAACCTAAACCTAAACCTAAACCTAAACCTAAACCTAAACCTAAACCTAAACCTAAACCTAAACCTAAACCTAAACCTAAACCTAAACCTAAACCTAAACCTAAACCTAAACCTATCTATCTATCTATCTATCTATCTATCTATCTATCTATCTATCTATCTATCTATCTATCTATCTATCTATCTATCTATCTATCTATCTATCTATCTATCTATCTATCTATCTATCTATCTATCTATCTATCTATCTATCTATCTATCTATCTATCTATCTATCTATCTATCTATCTATCTATCTATCTATCTATCTATCTATCTATCTATCTATCTATCTATCTATCTATCTATCTATCTATCTATCTATCTATCTATCTATCTATCTATCTATCTATCTATCTATCTATCTATCTATCTATCTATCTATCTATCTATCTATCTATCTATCTATCTATCTATCTATCTATCTATCTATCTATCTATCTATCTATCTATCTATCTATCTATCTATCTATCTATCTATCTATCTATCTATCTATCTATCTATCTATCTATCTATCTATCTATCTATCTATCTATCTATCTATCTATCTATCTATCTATCTATCTATCTATCTATCTATCTATCTATCTATCTATCTATCTATCTATCTATCTATCTATCTATCTATCTATCTATCTATCTATCTATCTATCTATCTATCTATCTATCTATCTATCTATCTATCTATCTATCTATCTATCTATCTATCTATCTATCTATCTATCTATCTATCTATCTATCTATCTATCTATCTATCTATCTATCTATCTATCTATCTATCTATCTATCTATCTATCTATCTATCTATCTATCTATCTATCTATCTATCTATCTATCTATCTATCTATCTATCTATCTATCTATCTATCTATCTATCTATCTATCTATCTATCTATCTATCTATCTATCTATCTATCTATCTATCTATCTATCTATCTATCTATCTATCTATCTATCTATCTATCTATCTATCTATCTATCTATCTATCTATCTATCTATCTATCTATCTATCTATCTATCTATCTATCTATCTATCTATCTATCTATCTATCTATCTATCTATCTATCTATCTATCTATCTATCTATCTATCTATCTATCTATCTATCTATCTATCTATCTATCTATCTATCTATCTATCTATCTATCTATCTATCTATCTATCTATCTATCTATCTATCTATCTATCTATCTATCTATCTATCTATCTATCTATCTATCTATCTATCTATCTATCTATCTATCTATCTATCTATCTATCTATCTATCTATCTATCTATCTATCTATCTATCTATCTATCTATCTATCTATCTATCTATCTATCTATCTATCTATCTATCTATCTATCTATCTATCTATCTATCTATCTATCTATCTATCTATCTATCTATCTATCTATCTATCTATCTATCTATCTATCTATCTATCTATCTATCTATCTATCTATCTATCTATCTATCTATCTATCTATCTATCTATCTATCTATCTATCTATCTATCTATCTATCTATCTATCTATCTATCTATCTATCTATCTATCTATCTATCTATCTATCTATCTATCTATCTATCTATCTATCTATCTATCTATCTATCTATCTATCTATCTATCTATCTATCTATCTATCTATCTATCTATCTATCTATCTATCTATCTATCTATCTATCTATCTATCTATCTATCTATCTATCTATCTATCTATCTATCTATCTATCTATATAGATAAAATAGGTACGTAGGCCTTTCTGTTAAATAATAATCTGGTTCCCTGACTTGTCAGCTTACTAGGGTTGACAAAATTTTTGGCTTCGATAATTAATTATATTTTGTAACACGTTGTTTACATTTTTTTTTTTTTGTAAATCTTTGAAGATTTTTTTCATTGCGGGCCAGTGCATTTAATTGATAACAGTAAGTGTTATTGCAGTTCAAACACTCTGTTCAGTTCTATTTCACTTATTCATCCAGTTTCGTACGTATTAACCGACTATATATGTATGTATGTAAAATGTTTATTTAATCTAATATATAAAATTCTCGTGTCACAGTTTTCGTTGCCATACTCCTCCGAATCGGCTTAACCGATTTTGATGAAATTTTTTGTGCTTATCCGGTATCTATGAGAATCGGCCAACATCTATTTTTCATCCCCCTAAATGTTAGGGGTAGTCCACCCCTAAATTTTTTTTTTTTTTTGAGACAAAATTTCTAATTTCTATTTTTTTATGATACAACATACAAAAATACATACAATCCCCAATTTTCACCCTTCTACGATCAACCCTTATTTTTTAATAGCCATTTTAGTAATTTGAGTAATCGGTCAAGCCGTTTCGGAGGAGTATGGTAACAGGACCGATTTGGATGAAATTTTGTGTGTGTATTTCAATGGGTTCCTTGATGATTTGAAAACAAAATTGGACCCGGTAGATGGCGCTGGAATCGGGTTCTAAGTTTTGTTTTAATTTCAGGGCAGGACAACGTCTGCCGGGTCCACTAGTTACATATAACTTTTGTGTCTTTTGACCACGTATATAAAATACGATAAATGTGTGTGCGGGTGTGTGTGGGTGTGTGTGGGTGTGCATAACAATAATAAGACATCAGTTTTAGGACGTTTTCTTTTATTTACACAAATATAAAGTCTGCTGTTATACAGACAGATACTTTGGATGGTCATCTTTTCCAAGGAAAGACACGGTCCCTTAGTTGTCGCCCAGCGAGCCGAACTCAGCATAGGATTACAAAACATTACATCGCAAAGTATCCATCCAAATAGGAAAACAAATCGATCTTATCACTAGCACTCGGTGTAGCAGCACAATATTGACTAAAACTAGACGTGAGGCGACGGCGGCGGTGGCGGTGGCGGCGCGGGCTCACGGCTTCCACAGCTTGAGCAGGCCGTCCTCGCCGTACGTCGCCAGCAGGTTCTGGTGCGGGTGGTGCGTCAGCCCGATCACTGCCTTCTCGTGTATCTGTAACGAAGTACTTAGTGCTGAGTATCAGAGTATCATGTGTGAGTGTGTGTGTGTGTGTGTGTGTTTGTGAGTGTGTGTGTGTGTGTGTGTGTGTGTGTATGTGTGTGTGCGTGTGTGTGTGTGTGTGTGTGTGTGTGTGTGCGTGTGTGTGTGTGTGTGAGTGTGAGTGAGTGAGTGTGTGTGAGTGTGCGAGGAGGGATGAGACACTCACGTTGATGGTGCGCTCCAACTTGCCGGTGGAGGTGGAGAAGGCGTACAAGACGAGGTCCTCCCCGGCGCAGTAGACGAGGCGGCCGGTGGCGCTGAGCGCGGCGCACACTAGGGCGCCGCCCTCCTCCTCACGACGTCCCGACGAGAAGGAGCGCACGATCTGGCCCTGCATGTTCATGATGACCACCGTGTTGGTGCGGTTGCACACCACGAAGTGGTCCGGGTTCTTGGGCGTGAGCAGCAGCGAGTTGACGGGCGGCTCGCCGGCGGCGGCCCGCGCTCCGGCGGCGGCTCCGAGCGGCTTGAGCGTGGCGGTGCACTCGCCGGAGCGCACCGACCACACCTTCACCGACCCGTCCGACGAGCCGCTCAGCACTGCGTGCCCGTCCGGGGTCAGCACCGCCTCGTTCACGAACGACGAGTGCCCGCGGAATTCTTTCAGCATCTTGCCAGACTTGAGCCCGTGAATCCTGTACACGCGCGCACTCATTAATCTCACGCCGAGCTAACTGGCTAGAGCAGCGCACGAGCAGCTAACAGGTCGTGGTCCACGATTAACATAAATTGATAAGGAATTAAAGTTTTCAACTGGTCCTTGCAGTCGGCTGTAAAGAATCGTGGCAAGATCCATACATTGATTTGTACAAAAAAATACAATTAATTTAGAGAGTTCCAAATGTCTTTCAATATTGAGAGTACATTAGCAGTAATAGATTGATAAAATAATCCGAAATCAAAAGTTTTTGGCGGGAAGTTGCGACGTGACGTTGCATTTTCGTTTTATTTTCATTAAATTCGTGTATTTTAAGTTTTATTGAACAATGTCGTGTAAATGCACAAGTGAAGTGAAATGAAATGGAAGCGTGTATCGTGACTTTTCAGGTTGTCCCACAAAGTCCATGAAGTTTTAGTGAGATGACCACCAATTTCACTAAACTAAACTAAACTAAAGCCTTTAAAATAAATAAATACAACTCGTTCAGAAATAATTAGTTCCTCGTTTAACATTTTGTTTTATCATTATAATTTTGTTCCGGGGTTTTAAAAATATTGTAAATGTCTTTAAGCACCCAAGATCAATTGTATGGCAATTTTAACATCTCTAAAAATCTTTTATTTTTTGTACAATATTCGCCTTCATTAATTATTGTGAATCAGGCAGTAGGGTCATTATTAACTTTCATGAGTGCCTTCTTGAGGCCCATGTGAATAAACGTTTTTGATTTGATTAGAATATAATGGTACAGTGGTAGGTACCTGATGGTGCGGTCGAAGGAGGCGGAGAGTATCTGCGTGTTGTCGCGCGTGAACTGTAGACACGTGACGCCCTTCGCGTGCGCGCGATCCAACTTGCGCTGCACCTGACCCGTCGACACCTTCCACACCTGCACACACACACACACACACACACATATACATATACATACATACACTAGTCACTATACACACACATACACACACGTGTATAACTCCGAACACACACACGGACCCACCCACCTTGATCTTGCCGTCGTTGGATCCGGCGGCGAGCGTGTCGCTGTCGCGTGCGAATGCGAGGCTGAGAACGGCCTCCTCCATGGTCATGTACTCCTCGTGCGCCTGGTAGCGCAGGTCCTTACGGATCTTGCCGGTCGTGAAGTTCCACACCTCCACCAGCCCATCCACTGACCCCGTCACCAGGTACTGCCCGTCCGGGGAGAACCTAAAACACAACATGGCGGCAATGGAAACCTCTAACCCTACCCCTGTACTCGTCACGTGGGCCCCGACTCGCGACTCGTACACGGTGGATTGTTACCTGGCACACTCCACGTGCGACTTCTGCCCGAATTTAATCATCTTGGAGAGCTGAGTCGGGCACTGGTCGTCCTCCTCGTCCCTGATGGCCGCCTTGCCTCGGAACAGATCGATGGTGGTGCCTGCGGAAGGAGGCGCGCGTTAGAGGCCTGCTCGCCAGCTGGGGATGTGTGGGGGTGTGTGGCCACTAAATACCTGGCGGCAGCAGGCCCTGGTGCTGCTGCCACTTGAGCGCCTGGCCGAGTAGCGCCAGCAGGCGCGAGGAGGGCACGACGGATACCTCGCCGGCGAGCGCGGCCGCGATGGCAGCGCGCCGCCGCTCCTTGCCGCCCCCGCCCCCGCCGCCGACAGCCGCTCCACCCGCCCCGCCGCCCCCGCCGCCGCCGTACGCCTCGCGAGGGTCGAAGTACGACCGCGCCAGCAGGTTCTCTGCACACACCACACACCACACACTACACATAGATAGGGTACTTGGCAGGATGCTGTACTACGTACAGATACATACCCAGGTGTATGTAGCGGTCAACCTCGTGCTGCTTCATGAGCAGGCAGGGGTGCGTCTGCCGCAGCAAGGAGCGAGCCGCTCCCAGCTCGCGCAACTCGATCAGCTCGAGCACCACCTGCTCGTACAGCTCCATCAGCTTCTTATCTGGCAGCTTCAGGGAAGCTGTCGCCTTCAGCACTGTATCCCAGTGTCCATTGTTGATGTCTGCGCAGAACCCATCCACGCTGTCCACAGTATTAAGCGATACACCTGTCTCCTCCTGAACAGTAAGTACAATATGATATGAGTAGATAGATACTTCTCATTAAAGCTCCCATGGAAAACATATGAACATAATTATAAAACATTAACAATAAAAGATGGACTGCAAACCAGATGCTAAATGGCATCCACGGACTATGATGGATGGCATCTTAACTGTATGCACTTGTAGTAGGTACTCGTACAGTTCATTGATTTGCAATTTAGTTGCAGTTATATATAGTAGATACTGCACATTACAGAAACATCTATTTAGAAGCGGCTTACAGACCATATGTGGTTGTGTGTGTAATAGGTAGATTGACTAACCAATCATAACTAAGGGCCCATTCATCATATATCTGAAAGATAAGTCTGCAAGATTTGTATACATAATGAAAAACAGTTGAGATAATAATAATAAATAAACACATTAGCTGCAACAAAATGGAAGGGTCCCATTAGGAAAAGAAAAGTTGGCAGACCCTATAAAGATGGACAGACAACATACTGGAGACTGCTTGAAAGAAGTGCAAGACAGGGAGGTATGGAATAACCTGGAGGATGCCTACACCCAAAGAGGGTCCAAACCAATGGAACTAACAATACTAATATTACTAATAAACTAACAATCTGTAATATGTATTATTATTATATTATAGGATTAGTAAAAGTAAACATTTTCAATATAATATTTTATAGACACATACTAGGTTATGTACCTAGTGTGTAATTTGTTACACTCCAAAATGGTTTTAATGAAGATATTTATGTAAATGTATTGTGTAAACAATTGTTGGCTGACCTAATAAAATAAATAAATAAGCAAACCACATATTTCCTGGCTCTGCCGTAAGTAAGTATACTTTGTGGTAGTTTTATTATTATTGTAATAATGGCTATGGTGAGTGCTGTAATAGTTTCCCATTACTTACCGCTGGAATATTATTGTGGTAGTTTTATTATTACTGTAATAATGGCTATGGTGAGTGCTGTAATAGTTTCCCATTACTTACCGCTGGAATATTATTGTGGTAGTTTTATTATTACTGTAATAATGGCTATGGTGAGTGCTGTAATAGTTTCCCATTACTTACCGCTGGAATATTATTGTGATTGATAGGTATAGCTAATAATTTGTTGGTATTAGGAATATGTTTATCAATAATTACATTGTATAACAGTGTACGTCGGAGGGAAAAAGGAAAGACCGTCGCGACCGGCCGGCGCCCGGCGAAATGAACGTACCTGTAATGTCTGTAGCGTCTTTGTGAGGTTAGATTCCTTGAGGTACTGCTGAATCAGCCGAATCACACTGAAACAAACACCACTTACTGAAACATTAACCAAGGGTATTAACCATTCTATGGTTTTAACAGTTGAAGTTATGAAAACACTAAAAATTCAAATAGTTCCAATGCAGACACAAAAGCCCTGCGGATCACTCACTCAGCGGATTCTATTTCTATAGACATTGTACTTTTATATAACTTAACGAGGTCTCAATCGTTAAGTCAATATATAAATTATTAACTAAATGTTGTATTCAAATTAGATCGGAATAACCAAGAAATTCATATGAATTGAATGTGTGTGTTTACTTCCTATAGTTTTTGTTTGATATGTCAGTGTCAAAGTGATATTGACAAATCTGTGTACTTTTTTTATTTATTTAAAAGGTTTTAGTCATAAGACTATCAGCCTTAACATATTATTTTTAATATTCTTCTTTTATAGTCCTCGTTCATACAAGTGCGGTGAAGAGAAACAGAAAATGATTTGAATATATTTCTTTTCTAATGATTAAGAAGTGAAGCAAAGAGAGATTATCACTAAGTACTACCACTGTCTATATAAACTCTTATAGTCGGCCATCGGACACGTCTAGACAGAGGAATCGTGTGGGGTTTGCGGGGAGAGAGAGGGGCGGTAGCGAGCCCAAGCTGCCATACACTCGCTTGGGACACACCAGTTTGGGTTGACGCTTTTTAATTTGATTGTTTAAAGTGATTGCTTCAAACTTGCAGTATTCATTGTTATGCGGATGACAGCACTGGAGATTCTTTTTATACCGGCCAGGCAAAAGCTTCCCGGGAACACGTTGATGAGTGCCGGAACAGACTTGTGTCGGAAATTGAGACAATACTCGATCATGTCTCAGATTGGGGTCGACTTAACATGGTTCAATTTAACCCCATGAAGACACAGGTCTGCGCGTTTACCACCAAAAAGAATCCCTTTGTCGTATCCCCTCGTTTTGAAGATGCTCCACTTCAGGCCACGTCGAGTATTAGGATCCTAGGCGTCGAAATATCGAGCGAAGTTCAGTTTCGTTGTCATCTGGAAGATAAGGCAAAGTTAGCCTCCAAAAAGCTTGGTGTGCTTAACAGGGCGAGACACTATTTCACCCCGACCCATCGCCTTCAATTGTATAAGGCACAAGTTAGGCCTCACATGGAATACTGTTCTCACCTCTGGGCTGGTGCACCACAATATCAGCTCCTTCCATTTGACCGAATCCAACGAAGAGCAGCTCGAATCGTCGGCGACCAAGAAACTTCCGATCGGCTCGATACTTTGGCTCTGCGGCGTGATGTATCATCTCTCTGCGTCTTTTACCGAATTTATAACGGGGAATGCTCCGAGGAACTGTTCGAATTAATACCAGCTGCTGAATTTCGTCATCGGACAACCCGCAGCTCAACAAATCTACATCCATACCACCAGGATGTTCGGCGATCCACCACTGTGCGTTTTACGCGGCCTTTCATATCACGAACGCTAGACCTGTGGAATCGACTTCCAGCGGCGGTGTTTCCGAACGGATACGACTTGGGGACCTTCAAAAAAAGAGCGTATTCCCATTTAAAAGGCCGGCAACGTACCTGTGACCCCTTGGGTGTTGCGGGTATGCATGGGCGGTGGGGATCACTTAACATCAGGTGACCCGCATGCTCTCTTGCCCCCTAGTGTTTCGTTTGAGTTGCACTTACTTATAATGGTTCATACTAAATGTTACAGGCAACTTATACATCGTTTGTTGGAAATAATATTAGAAATTATAACATCAGTCAAGAAGATTAATTTTAATACAAAACCATGCGCCTGCTTCCCTTCAGAATTTTAATTAAAATGATTTCTACGTATGAGAATTTACTACATCGTCAAATTCAACAATCGCAATCTGAAAACTAGTAAGTAAATCCATATGTCGAAAATACCTTTCAGTTTCGCATTTGTAATTTTTAAGAATCATTATCTCTGTATTTTAATTTTGTTTTGGTATCCTATCATATTATTAAAACGTCATCTACAATTAAAAACCGGCCAAGTGTGAGTCGGACTCGCGAATGAAGGGTTCCGTAAAAATGGCAAAAAAATCACGTTTGTCGTATGGGAGCCCACCTTAAGTGTTTATTTTATTGTTTTTAGTATTAGTTGTTATAGCGGCAACAGAAATACATCACCTGAGGCAATTTAAACTGTCTAATTATCGCGGTTCTTGAGATACAGCCTGGCGACAGACAGACGGACGCACGGAATTAATTATTATTATCCTGACCTACCCTCTATCCGTCATATATTTTTTGTATTTGTTTATAATAGAACACGTCATATAATATGTATGTATGTACTTCAATATTTTTTTTCATTTTATTCTCTACATACACATACTACGAATAAACAAATGTAGAACAGATTATATGAATATTTATATAAAATATGTAAACTGTGACAACTCTGCAGCAATAACGAATGCCTACACAAAAGCGGCATTTCGCGTGACTTCAAAGGCGATGTCCCACTGGTTGTTTTTACGCTGTGGTACTACTGTACATACCGTTTTCCACACTTAGATCGTAACTTGGTAGGTTCATACATTGCCATGAGAGTCCAGGTGATTGCGAAAAATAGCTATCGAGTGTCTGTTGTCACTCTTCATTACAAAGACTAGCTTTTAGGCACACGGTTTCATCACCCAAGTCAAGATCCGCATAATAAAAGCCCTTGCTTTGGTTACACCAACGTTTGCGTTCAGTGACACCAACTTACCACTATTTAACAAGTCTACACACTACACACTGAACATTTGCACACAGTACTGTAGTGTCTATGCTTACTTTTATTTGAATCTTTATAGTAACTAGCACTATTCTAAATACCAATCACGCTAATTATTATTATTTTTCTAGATAAGCTGGTTTTTGGCTACAATCTCACCATGATGGATAAGTAATGATGTGGCCGAAAGAGGTAAGCACACAAAGCCTAGATGGGAACTGGCTCCCAAGGGCAGCTGTCGGAACACATCAATAGGTGCATGGCGACAGATTTCCAACTTGATGGTGGTAGCCAGCCAGTCGGGTACTACAAAGTACCCTACCACCGTGCTATTGTTTCCTCACGATGTTTTACTTCACCTCAAGCCCATTGTAGGATTCGAACCCACGATCTTCGCCGCGGTATCCGACGTCACTACCCCTGAGCTATCATCGCCTTAAAGCTGTTGCTATTAGGCATTATTTGGTGGTTGCAGCGCGGTCCCGTTCGTTGCAGAAAGTATCCTGTAGGTACAATGACGATTATTGATTGTCGGTAATCAAATATAAGGGCGGACGGACGGGGCGGACGGACGGGGCGGACGGACGGGGCGGACGTAGTATCTTTTTGTGTTGTGATAACTCTATTAATAGTTATATTAGTTACGTAAAATGTTACAACTAGTTTGTGGACTATACTATTATTGACAGATGGGCTGTTAGTCATTATTATTGAGCACACCAGTGCACCAGTGCACCAGTGCACCTGTAGTGCACCAGTGTTATCGTGTTGGCAGCACGCTCCGCGTAGACCGTGTAGTGTACCATGCGCCAAGCGCTGCGGCAGGATCTTGCGAAGTGGCGTTCAATTTAACTTTTAATTATTAACAATACTAAGACAGGCCCAATGTATTATTGGATGTATTAGTATGCGACTGAAAGACTCTGTATCTATGGTCATGAATAAACCATGTTGATATAGGCACAAAACAAAAAAAACTATAATACCAAATTAAAATTAAACTTTATTAATTATAGCTATGATTATTCAAAGTATTTCTTTTCAATATAAAAAGGGATTAAACCGTCAGTGCGTGGTCAGTGCGGCCGATCTGGTATTACAGCTATCCCACGATCAATACAAATTGCGTTATTATAAATTATATCGTAATTTGTGATTCGTGCAAAATTATACGGATCATAACCTTTCAAAATGACTTAATAAATTCACCACCACATTTAATATGGACGGACGTGCAGTGGAGCCAGTGGACGATGCCGAGTGCCGCCGAGTGCCGACGAGGGGGCGATCAACTCGACGATTGACGCTTCGATCCCTATTATAGTGTGAACAACACCTGTGGCCTGTGGCTGAAGTACACAATAGGGATGATGCCTACCCTACATTCAAGATAAATATTATAATACCTAACACTAACTAGGGTACTCGTGTAAAACATCTAAATATACTCGAAAATATTGTTGTAAAAACCCCGGCGGGTTTATGATTTTAATTACGACAAAGAGTAGGCAGTTTGATGGTGTATATTTATGACGTCACAAGTATGTATTGACGTTTAATAAAAAGAAGCTGATTTGATATTTTAATCACCATCCGTCCCTATTGCAGTGTAGTTTTGTTCCGGCCACACACTAATGTCTGTCCTGCCTGCATACACACTGGCACACAACACACAACACACAGGTGGTCGGTCAGTATCAGCGTCAGCGAGCGGGGTTGTGGTTGTCGTCGCGGGCGGGAAAGGGGGGGCGCGTGAGGGTCGCGTCCGCCAGGTAGGGGTGGGCGAGTGCGGCGCGCGCCGCCACCCGCTCGCTGGGCTCGTAGCGCAGCATGGCTTCGAAGAGAGCGGCGGCGAGCGGGTCGGCGCGGGCGGCGGCCGGCAGCAGCGCGCGCGCCGGCCGGGCGGGCCAGCGAGGGAACGCGGCGCGGTAGTCGGGCAGGCGCCGCGCGCCCGGCCACAGGCCCCCCGCTCCTCCAGCGCCCTCCACGCCCTCCACGCCCGGCGTGCCGAGGGCGCGGAACACGCGGAATAGCTGGTCAATCTCGCTGTCGCCGGGGAAGAGCGTGCGGCCGCTCGCCATCTCTGCGTAGATGCAGGCGAGACTCCACACGTCCACGGCGGTGGAGTAGAACTTGGCACCGAGCAGGATCTCGGGCGCGCGGTACCACAGCGTGACCACCTCGTGCGTGTAGGCGCGCACGGGGATGCCGAAGGCGCGCGCGAGTCCAAAGTCAGCCAGCTTGATGCGCCCCTCCGCATCCACGAGCAGGTTCTGCGGCTTCAGGTCGCGGTGTAGCACGCGCTGCGCGTGACAGTACGCCACGCCCTCCACCAGCTGACGCAAGTAGCTCTGGGTGCACACACAAACACACCTCTTATATCACTCGGTAGGTACCTCGGTAGGCAACGCGTCAAAGCAGAATCGCCTAATTCTTACTTAGTGTATGTAATGTGGGTGGGTGATGCAGGTAAAATGTGAAAAGTATTAAAAAGGACCTGATTTTGTTTTCCCAAGTTGAATTGAACATTATGCTAAACCTTATATCAAAGTTTATTTTTTTGGCTTGGGCTGCTTTAGCCACAGCATATTATGAATGCATAGCCTTAAACCTTTCCCATAAAGACCCCCTCGTCGAAAACAAGGCGTATAGTAGAGTAGAGTATGGTGGGTGAGGTACCTTGACTAGGGGGAGGTGCAAGGGCCCCTTGTTGAGGTCCATGAGACGCTTGAGGTCCATGTGCAGGAACTCGAAGACGAGGAAGAGCTTGTTGTCTGCATAGAGCACGTCGAGCAGCTCCACGACGGCGGGGTGGCGCAGCTCGCGCAGCACCGAGATCTCGCGCAGCGCCGTCGACGGCACGCCCTCTGGCTCACTGTCGAGTGTCAACAACACAACTCACTACTCACACATCACACCTCACTACACACAACTCACTACACACAACTCACTACTCACAACTCACACCTCACAACTCACTACTCACTACACACAACTCACACCTCACAACTCACTACTCACACCTCACTACACACACCTCACTACACACAACTCACTACTCACAACTCACACCTCACACCTCACAACTCACTACTCACAATTCACAACTCACACCTCACTACACACAACTCACTACACACAACTCACTACTCACAACTCACACCTCACAACTCACTACACACAACTCACTACTCACAACTCACTACTCACTACACACAACTCACAACTCACTACTCACTACACACAACTCACACCTCACAACTCACTACTCACACCTCACTACACACACCTCACTACACACAACTCACTACACACAACTCACAACTCACACCTCACAACTCACAACTCACTACACACAACTCACTACTCACACCTCACTACACACACCTCACTACACACAACTCACTACTCACAACTCACTACTCACACCTCACTACACACACCTCACTACACACAACTCACTACTCACAACTCACACCTCACAACTCACTACTCACTACACACAACTCACACCTCACAACTCACTACTCACACCTCACTACACACAACTCACTACTCACAACTCACTACTCACTACACACAACTCACACCTCACAACTCACTACACACAACTCACTACTCACAATTCACTACTCACACCTCACTACACACACCTCACTACACACAACTCACTACTCACACCTCACTACACACAACTCACACCTCACTACACACACCTCACTACACACAACTCACTACACACAACTCACACCTCACAACTCACTACACACAACTCACTACTCACACCTCACTACACACACCTCACTACACACAACTCACTACTCACAACTCACTACTCACACCTCACTACACACACCTCACTACACACAACTCACTACTCACAACTCACACCTCACAACTCACTACTCACTACACACAACTCACACCTCACAACTCACTACTCACACCTCACTACACACAACTCACTACTCACAACTCACTACTCACTACACACAACTCACACCTCACAACTCACTACACACAACTCACTACTCACAATTCACTACTCACACCTCACTACACACACCTCACTACACACAACTCACTACTCACACCTCACTACACACAACTCACTACACACAACTCACTACTCACAATTCACTACTCACACCTCACTACACACACCTCACTACACACAACTCACTACTCACAACTCACACCTCACAACTCACTACTCACTACACACAACTCACACCTCACAACTCACCACTCACACCTCACTACACACAACTCACTACACACAACTCACTACTCACAATTCACTACTCACACCTCACTACACACACCTCACTACACACACCTCACAACTCACTACTCACTACACACAACTCACTACACACAACTCACTACTCACACCTCACTACTCACTACACACAACCAACTAACGTCCACTACCCTACCACGTCACGTGATATCTATCACTACACTAACTTATGCATTAGATACCACTCACTCCACCTTTAGAGATGGAATGGAAATCATTAATGCACTGTTCTATTTAGTATCAATGATTTTCCAATAAAATATATAAGCAAACAATATTATTTTCCATAGTACAAATTTTGGTATCCATCATAATTAACATAAATATTGAGGAGTATTACTATCAAGGTTTCAGTAAATTGTTTTTCCCAAATATTGCTAGACCTTTTTCCCTCATAAACACATAAATTTTATAATATAAAAGGAAGCCCGGTGGTAGGGTACGGCTGGCTACCACCCTCAAGTTGAAAATCTATAGCTAAGCACCTGTCAGTGTGTTCCGGCAGTTGCACTTGAGAGCCAGTTGCCTTTAAGGCATAGTAACAAGGTGTACAACCACAGATTTCAGTACCTCGGTGTGTACAACGAAATGAAATTGAAATGAAATGAAATTGAAATGAAATTGTTTATTCATCCAAATAGGCCTTCACAGGCACTTATGAATAGTCAGACTCTAAATGCTCGGTTCGGAAGGTTGTTTTTGCTGAGAAGAGCCGGCAATAAACTCAGCAATTACTCTTTTCAAAAACAACTTACACCTATTACATTCAATAATTATTATTTATCTAGTCTCACTGACAATATTTGCGTGTTATGGCGGCAAAAATAGTAATCTATAGAATTTAATTATGACTGACTTAATAAACAACAAACTCAAGCAGACCAGCCCCCACAAGCAGCACCTGTTCACAAGTATGACGCGCGTGGCAGCCATCGCCCTCCTCGCACATTTTATAGGGAAGTGAGCGACCCGCCACACGACGCCGCCGCAAGCAAAGGCCTTAAAGCGAGCATGACTAACATAAGCTTGCTCCAAACAAAAAGAAACAAAACGAATTAAAACACACAATATGTTATCACTGTTACTACTAACACGGTTTGTAAAATTAGGTAATATAATAGTGTATCTAACATTCCGCGACATAACAATATTCAAACGCACAAATGTTACAAATTTACCAAGCATTATCATCATTAAAATATTCATTTATATTATAGTAAGCCTTTTTTACCAAAACAGTTTTAATACAATCCTTAAATTTTTGCAAAGGCATATCTAAAATTGCAGTTGGGATTTTGTTATAGAAGCGTGCACCCAGTCCTAAAAATGATCCTTGCACTTTCTGAAGTCTATAAGCAGAGGTCACAAGTTGGTGCTTATTTCTAGTATTGATCGAGTGCATATCACTTTTTTTTACAAAAAGATTAATATTTTGATGCACAAATAATATATTTGCATAAATATATTGAGATGCAACCGTGAGTATGCCAGTTTCTGTAAACTTATCTCTGAGAGAAGTTCGAGCCCCTAAGTTATAAATAGCTCGCACAGCCCTCTTTTGCAAAACAAAAATTGTTTCTATATCAGCAGCTTTACCCCAAAGCAAGATGCTATAAGACATAACACTATGAAAATAACTAAAATATACAATTCTAGCTGTATCTACATCAGTAAGCTGTCTAATTTTCCAAACTGCATAAGCGGCCGAACTGAGTTTCCCTGCTACAGATGATATTTGGGTCCCCCATTGAAGTTTCGAGTCTAAAGTGATCCCTAGAAATTTGGTTGATTCGACAAGATTGAGAACTTCATTATTTAACATTAAATTACTACCTACTTTTTTTACATTTGGTAATGCAAATTTAATACACTTAGTTTTCTTTGCATTTAAAACTAAATTATTGGCAATCCCCTTGGTATTGCTAATGTCTATAGGCGACGGTAGTCACTTACCACCAGGTGACCCGTCAGCTACGTTGTCACATGTGGTATAAAAAAAATAAGCCTTGGGCAAAATATCACATTCCTAGTAACAGTAGTTTGAATTGTGTTCTGATATCAGTCAGTCTGTCAATTTCTTGTTAAAGAACATAATTATATAATAAGTAATATTTTTATATTGGGTCCAATAATAATATGATACCTAAAGAAAAAGATGAAACTATGTTACAAGAGAAGAAGTGCTCTTCCCTATAACAACATTGGAATGTTATAGGTTAGGCAGAGCTAGTCTGCTGTGCTCCACGGTTTCACCTGCATTCCAGAGGGATCTTATTCCCTTTAATGGCAGGTCCTGCTGGCACTGCTAGATGCATCGGTTAGTATGTTATGTTTAAAGGCAACAGCTGGCAAGTGGCACCTATACTTAATCTACCCTTGGACTTTTAGATTCAGGATAGCTAAAGTTAATAAATCTTTTTTCAGGAATTGTGTTCGTTTCTACAATAGGATGTGACGTGAGGTAACTGGAATGTCTTATTTTAAATTAAAAATTATATTAAACTTAGATTAATGAACAAAGCCTACTATAAGGTGGCTCATTATATGGAAGACAGAAATATATGATTGTAGTAGCTTCTCTCTGCCCCTGCATCACCCTGGCATAGTGTAAAATATTTGAAAATGTACCTAATTGTACTTATGAAAATGTTAATAAATATAAGAAAGATCCACTGCTGAAAAAAAAATTGCCTTGCTGAGTTTCTTGCCGGAGTCTTCTCAGTATAAGTGTATGTTGTACCAGTGGTAGAGTCGATTGTAACGTTCATAAGTGCCTTACCAGGGCCTAAACTGAATAAATGAGTTTAGAGTTTGAGCTTGAAATTATATGATAGTAGGTACCTATTGGTTTTGACAGCTATGCCAATTTACTAATAGGTCGATTGCAGCTGACATTTTAGTCTACCTAATTATTATAAATCAGGGTATAGTTGTTATTACATATTCTAAATGTGAATAGATAGGTTATAACCTATCTAGTTGGTAAATAGCAGAAAATAGACGCTTTTAGCTACCAAGTCATGACCAAACTCAATATTTGATAGTTTTATTATGGACAAAAAATTATACCCTTTCGCTTTCTTTAAATTAAAACAAGGTTTAAACAGTAAATTAATTTTTTTGAGATAAGCTTTAAGGTTAGTTTTCTGTCAGTTTTCGCGCCAACAAGACTTACTTTTCAAGTTTAATTTTCTTCAAAGCTATTTCAGCTCCAGTGATCCTGTTTTTAGCCTTATAAACTACACCATATGTACCTTCTCCAATTTTCTCTACTTGCGAAAAGTTCTCCATAATTTACTTGATCATTTTCATTTTAGAACCAAAGAAAGAGTGAAAGAGGACATCACAAAATAAACAATCAAACAAATACTCAGTGTTGCCAACAATACATTTTCTATTCCGATTTCCGCCAAGGAATTCCGTCAATAAAACCATCAACGTCAAACATTTTCAGTTTTCTATGCTCTATGGTTTTCTACCAATATACTTAATCCATCAAAAAATTTCTTTTTCACAACTAATAGACTAGCCTTTGACCACTATCTTACATCAGGTAAGAGACGATGTGGTGAAACGTGTCTAGGATGGCTAATAGGCTAAGCCTAACATTAATGACTCTCAAGGACAATTGCCTTGCCGGAACATACCATTAATTCCTTGGCAACAGATTTTATACTTGACAAACTTATCACAGTTGTTATAATTCATACCATTTACATTTCGTTAGGTTTAAATTGTTTTATGGTCTAATTTTGACAAATTATAAGTATTTTTAAAATCGGATAATAGCGGCTGAAATCCTGTATACTGGCAATACTGGTTTTCAGTAGAACAATTGGGGCCCGGCGGCATTTTCAAATACGTAGGTACCTAACCTACCCAATTCGATTCAGTTTTATTTATATTCCATTCCTTGGTGTAATCTAGTTTATGGATGTAGTAGTTTAAAGTGAATGTGTAGGTACATAAGCAAAGTACACGATATAGTGCTGATCTATTATTTTATGCAAAAATTATGATTTTGTCTATTCTAGGAGCACTCATTACCACAAAAAAATCTGCATGGAGTCTCAACCCGTTGGAAAACGTAAAATACGAAAAACGCGCAAATGTCTCGACGAATTAAGAAAACGATCTCATACCAATCACCCTGCATCAAGTAAACACAATGTTATTAAAGTGAATACTAATTGTGTTACCCTGAATCGCTTGACTCTTTTGTATCCCAAGGCTGTTCGATCAGAAACAATAACGAGACCTATACTAGCAGAGATTAAGAATAATCCAAATGTATTGTTGGATGATGTAGTAAGAGGTAAAAATCTTAATATTTCATGTACCAGTGATGTTAAAAGATTAGAAATCAATAATACTGATGTTCATAATAATTGTCATACATCTTCTAGAGAAAATGAAATGGAGGTATCGTATTCATTAAAAAGCGTCAGTTATAATATAAGAGATCAAGCTGATAAGTCATCAGATAGTTATTTTATGTTCAGTCCAATACATCAGACAGAAGTGAAACATTCAGATTCAAATAAAGTAGTAACAAATCCAGTTACAACTACAGCACCATGCTCTCAAGATAACTATGGCTACAGTTTGTATAAAGAATGTATGAATGATATATCTACATATTTAAAGCAAAACTCATCAGATCTTATAAAAGAAAATGTGATGAATGTAAATAAATCATTATTAGAAAGTATTTACTTCAATGATAATAACAAACAAAAATGTAGGGATATTTTAAAATATGCAAAGAGAAATGTAACTCTAAAGAATAACTCCATTACTCCTAGAGAAACAATCATGCAAAATCCTGTGGAGTACATAAGACAGGCCCAACTTGGCTATGCATCCACGGAAACACAAAACAGAAGAGAGCATCGCGAGTCTCTCTCTGACATTACAAGTACACCTAGCACATCTTTTGCAACAAATTCATTGCACGAGAGTACAAGTCTGTCAACTAGCATTGTAATATATGACACTCCCGAGTATATTTACTATCCTCATAAACTTAATCAGTAGATTTTATGTAACTTGATACATCCACCTCTTATAGTATAACAAATAGTACCTATAATGAGAACATGATTTATTGTTCTGCTTAAGTGGATATCATTGGATGCCTCTGAAGGCATCAGATGCTCCATCCAATAAGTTTCTAGTTTATCATGAAGACAACAATAATATATATATTTAATAATAATAGTTTTATTTATCTACAATGATACATTACTACAATATAGTATAACTATATTTTAAGATAATCCAATATTTTCCAGTTCCTTAATTAGATCCATATGTTTAAATGTGTCTGGGCTCTTAGTAAATGTTTCCAGTAGCAATAACTTTTGTTCATTCTTGCCATTGTAGTACAACTGAAATTGATTTGCTAAACATTGGGCTTCCTTCCCACTTAGAACATTCTGTAAAACAAAAATACACAATTTAGTATGTTGCATGGATGTCATGTCACATATTAATAAGCATGTTTATTCATAAATATAAGTGAAGAAGAGTTGCAATCTTTTTGCAATAGAGCTGTCCTTCAAGGCACTAATATTAGGCAAAATGGGAGACCTACCTGGGTGAAGAAAGACATTGAGACACAAGAAGAAGAACATTTCTTTAATCTCACTCACACACACAACATGATCATGTGTTAACACAGGTGATAGAGGGTCTTGGTTACAATTGTCCATATAATGGGTAGGTACTTCATTAATAACTATTCTTTATTCTCAAACTAAATCCTACCTTGTCATATTCTCCTCGCATGAGTACTATGCCTTTGTCACCAAGCTCTGTGTAGTGTATCATTGTAAGGCATTCTGGTGCATTTTCTTTGTGAACCTGTATATATGAGTACAATATTAAATAATATGGTCCTTTATACAGTTGATTGACAATTTTAGTATTCATAAAAATGTACTTTGTACACATATATTGCAGTGTGGTGTGAATGACCTGTGATGTGTGATGCTTGCGGCCAGTGCTGAACTGATCACTGTGCCCCATGTTTGTTGCTAGCAATGTTTTTAAATACTATTTATTATTTTAATAATAGCAACACTGATTATTTTAGTTAATTGTTTAAATTTTCTAATTTGTATTGATGTGACAAATAACTATAATAACTATTCTAATCAATTGTTATGCTATTGTTTGATTGGTACGGCCGTCCCACTGGTTACTAATAACCAACTGGTTAATATTTTATGAGGATTACTTATGACATTTTGAATCATCCCTTACAAGCACCTTACTTGATCATCATGTGCATGCCTCATTGGCACTGTAATCAACTTTACCAAATATTATCTTTATCATAAAATGAGTTCTTTGCACTTATGATACAAACCTGGAATGCCAAAAGAGGTGTAAAATGCACAGAATGAGCATTGCATTGACACATGATAAACTCATAGCCCTGGGAGCGTGGAAGGGGGAACAAGAATGTTGGGTTATCTTTAATTGTTTCTTGTATTGCAGCATACATGTTTATTGGTATTGTAGCCGATATAACTTCTTTGTTTTTGTGGTATTGCTCCCAAATAGCCTGGATTTCTGCTGCATTTTTTTCTTTAACAAGATCAATTTTGAATATTTCTTCAAGTTTTTTATCTTGTACAGTAGGTTTTTCTACGAGAGCTTCTTTAGGATTCAGGACTGATGAGAATTGCCTGCAATAATTTTCAATGTATATTTATATGAATTGCGGAGCCAGTAATTGGATAAGGAATCGGTAATTTATCTACTAATACAAGGAGTGGCTACTCAATATGGTAGCCACTGTTATATTCATATCATTATTTGAGCAAAAATTACAGAACTCCGCCAACCTACAATCTCAGCTCAAACCTGTATAACCACAATTGATGTACAAGATTAAGATGTTTCATGATAAGAATAAATATGTAGTAACAGTCTTCACAAATGCCAAACTAAACAGAAAGGTGCAATGGGATTTTCAAAACTTTAATCCACCAAATGGAATTCCAGGGAAGGGCATCACATGAACCCTGTGCCTTGTCCAATGGTTGGTCACATCATTTTATTGTCCATGGTTGTATGTAAGTCACAAAATTATAAAAAAATATTTAGGTATTCTGGGAATTGAGATTAGTTATTCAAGTTTATTATGGCTGAATTCACATTGTGACCACATGTTGACCAAAACTCAAAGTGAACTGTATCAGTAGTAAAAAATAAATATCCAGGCTATGTTAGCCTTGTATTTACACTATCACAGAGTACCTGTTTTATATGATCATTTTTACTTTATTTAAGTTTAGTTTCTAAGATGCTGTGTAATATTCGTTGGCAAACCACATAAATAAATAAAAGTTGAAAATATGTATAAAATAATAACAAAGTAGTATTTTATGAAATGTCCTGATTGTACCTATCTTTAGTTCTCTAGTTTTCTATAAATTATTTTGGGACTACTATTCCTTTTGCAAACCAAGAGGTTGCCAATAAAACATTATTCACCAAACGCAAATGAGTGAATCTATCTATTCTATGTACCATCTTAACAAATAACCTTGTGTCTACGGATGTCAACTTGTTCTCGCCTTTAGCTGTCTGTTCTTCGATTCTTTGAATGAATTCTTCGGGTGAGGTCTTCTGCAACTCTGCGATTCTCGAAGCATACTTTTCGTAATAGGGATTTTTCTGCAAGTTTTCCATAGCTTTTTCGAAATTCATAGATGTTATTGCAATACCTCTGAGACCAGCAGTAATTTGGGCGTGCTTCCAAAGTCGTGTTACAACCGCTATTGCCATCTGTTACACAATAAATCGCTGAGTAAAATTATGTATGATAAATCTACTAATATAAAATCCTCTTTCTTAGTTCTACTATTATTGTACTGTGCTATCTTTGCAGAGTTCCGTCTAGAACAATCAAACGTAGTGTTTTTATCCTCTTTGGAACAATCAACAAATGAACTCGAACGAAATATAACATGTAAATACTAGGTTTAAGGAATTCAATATTCCATTCCATACGCAAAATTATATAATCACAAAAGTTAGGTTCACAGATTACTGTTGCTTCAATTAGGTATTTAGAGCACAGATTACTGATATGTAGCTAGCTAATTTAGAGTTACCTATCCATTTTAAATATATAATTCTTGGTGATTACATTCTCTCTGACTAAAACGTTCTCTTGGGTAAAGCGCCTTACGCACCTTCCATGTTGCTGTACAGCCCGCCAAGGTCATCCACGATGCACAATGAAAAAAGACCGTCAACAGGCTTGCTGGACGTGGCCTTGGCGGGACGTACAGCAAGATGGATGGTGCGTGAAGTCTTTTTTTTATCATGCATCGGGCATGGCCTTGGCGGATGGAACGTGCGTAAGATACGGTTAAGTTGTAACAAAGTTTTTTTTTGGGTAGTACAAAAAGGTGGAAGCCTGAAAGGCAATGTACACCCTTACGCGAACTGTTCGGCGAGCGCTTAGGGCTCCCAACCGGCATGCAAAACTTTGGACGACTGACCGTTGAGGGTGCCCCGGTTGGGGCACGAACGTCGGTTCAGGGCGTCGCCAGGGGGGGCACAAAAGTGTCGCATGTTTGGATTACTGAATGCAGCTCGGGCCGCTATTTACGAGGGATGAGACTGATTCTGAGTGGGACTCAGGGACGGGCCTCTTCGGGGAGGGTAGAAACGCGGACGGTTCTGTTGTGATTTCTTTCTGAGGGCTGCGCGAGCCTCCCTATCCTCAGTTTTAAGGTATTAAATATAATTTAAATGGTAAAATTTGATTTGACGCGTACGCGTACGTAATACACATACTTCAGGACTTTACTCGCAAGTGGCGCCATATGGTGAGTACTAAAACGGTAGCCCTCATTGATTATTTAGTCGTTTATTTCTATTCTCCATTTCCGAAACCAGGCAATAACCGAGAACCTTTGGCCATAGTATTGCGGTATCGTCCGCGAGCAGAGATAGCTGTCCTTCCTAATTTTTGGGATGTCACTCGTATAGAGTGTGAATAGCAAGGGGGACAAGCACAGAGCCTTGGGGGACTTCGGCTTGAATGGGATGGGGAGACTGTTACACTTTCTTTGGATAGGGCATAAATAGATCACAAACTACCAAGAGAGTCTGTGTTGTGTGTGATGTGTTAGATCTGTGGTCTTACCTGTCTTTCTTTTAGTGACTTTTTGGCGGGAACTTGTGAAGTGACGGAGCGTTTTTATTTTATTTTCATTAAATTCGTGTATTTTGAGTTTTATTCAGTCACCAATTTCACTAAAACCTGGTAGGACTTGTTCGGACGATGAGGACTACACTTTACAGTGAATGTCACAATATAACGTGACTTTAATATAAAAGAAAAATATTGAAAAATGGTTTAGGCTTGATAGTCTTGTAACTACAGTTTGCAATTCAACAGGTCAAACGCGATACCTATTGTTAATAAAAAAAAAAAAAAAAAAGGTTAATTTAGAGGACTTTTTGGCGGGAACTTGCGAAGTGACGTTGCGTTTTCGTTTTATTTTCATTAAATTCATTCATCGAATAATATCGGTCGGTTTTGTCCAATAAAGATCAATATCAGTGCACAAGTGAAGTGAAATGAAATTAAAGCGTTTATCGTGACTTTTCATGTTGTCCCAAAAAGTCCGTGAAAAGTTTTAGCGGAATAGCCGCCAATTTCACTAAAACCTTATACGGACAAGGACTAGACTTACAGTGAATGTGATAATGTAACGTGACTAACATAAAAGAAGAATCTGTATAAATAAGAATTGATCTTCGAAATATTTGTACGCTCATAACTTTCGAATGCCTGCACCAAATTGGATGATTCTTTTTTTTATGTATTCGATAATGTTAGGACAAGGCTTGTATAAAATAAAAATTTCCACGAGAACGTGGGTGAAACCGCGGGGGACAGCTAGTATATAAAATAGAAATGGCAAATATAAAATAAAATATAAAATAGAAGTCTTAAAGGTCTAGATAAGTAGATACCAAGCCAAAAACCTTAAAAAAAAAACTATGTTTTAGTTCATCCGCATCGCTCGCTGCTATTCAAATATTATTTACATATTTTTTATATCGCAGTTACCGCTTTATCAATATGACTAATGCAATATTTGAATACAATTTATCAGAGCTCTTATAGTATAAATACATTTATATGTGTAAGTACTCATTTTTCACTTTGTATCTTGTAAAATTACTAATTTTGTACGTCAGATATTTTAGTAAAATTTTGAATAAGTACTCAATTAAGACTACACAGTGTATGTAACTAAATCTGCGATGAAATTCCTGAAATCTCCATTTACAGTAGAAGTAGTGTTGGTAAATGAAGGCTGCGAAAGCTATGTCCCAGTCCTACCTATTACCTATAAAAATACTTGTATGAGTTTACTAAAGTTAAATTTGAGTTTGAGTTTATGATGTCCATTTGGTTGGCTTGATATATTGATAAATTTATTTGCTTGGCACAGAACTTCTTCATAGGGGCTACTACTACTGATAATTATATGAATGAATTGTACTCTTTGTGCTGTACCTACTTGGTCTGATAGTATGAACTTATTTTTTCTGTATATACCTACAGTGATTATGTAAATACCTACTCTGGATCACAGCAGAAATTTGTTTTTATTCACTCCAAAAAATGATTTAGACTACTTTTCAAAGTGTTGCAACAGCCATGATTCTGCAGCACTTCATCAGTGTTCACAGATTGCACCTATAGATGGTTTGAATGCTGTTTGGCATAAGAAGACAGCCTCACTGATAGGGAGAGAGCATGGGAGTACCAGCAGCGTTCTAAACATGATCACTAATAACAATTACAGGGTAAGTAGACCTATATCTGTTAACAGCTTGTAGTAGAGGTCAAACAGTAATGACCTCTACTGTAGGCCACTGCTACTTACCCTGTTACCCTGTATAATATAAATAGTGTCAAATCAACTTATCGTAATGTCTCTATAGTCAATTCTGTAGGTAATGACCTCTACTACAAGATGTTAACAGATATAGGTCTACTTTCCCTGTATCGCTGTATAATTTTATCCTCCTTCCTTCCTTATCCTTTCCTTACATAGTATGAAACAAAGTCGCTTTCCACGTCTGTCTATCTGTCTAGTCTGTTTATCCTCTAACTACTAAACCACGCAACGGTTTTCACTGTCTTTTAGAGAGTGTCTTCTGGAAGGTATATGTATTATATATTAGAAAATAAAGATAATTTAAAAGATTTGTAATGTGATGTCATAAAATAAAACATATTTTTTTGCCTTACATTGGTAATGCTGTCTAAACCTCACGAGATAGATTAAAATAGTGTACTACGGAATTGTATATCTTAAAAAGGTCTACAGAAAAATGTGCGATGGTATATGGCTATCTCCTAACTAATCCATAGTTCCCACAGTAACCATTCTTATCTTTTACATTAGAAAATATTATGAGTATTAATCCTTATCCAATTAAATATATAAGATATGTTGAGCATTTAATTTAGATCAAAATTGCCTTTTGCAGCATATCTTAGAAGATATCGCAGATTTTAAATAATTATTAGCTCACAGCGAATGGAGGGCGCGGGGCGGTTGGCATGTCTCGTTGCCATCTACATGTTGATTTGATTCTTTCATATCATTTACACCAAAGGATGGAGTGAGTGATGAGGAAAGTTTAGGTGTATCATTCACTTAGGTTTGGGGTATATTGACTGAGATATGATGATGATTATTGAATATGTCAGAAAAAATTATGTCGACTGGGAGCTTTGCTGGCAAGTGCCTCTTAAATCAATAGAGTTATACACAATACTACGTCACAAAAAAATGTTGAAGTATGTATAATGCTCTGCTACAGTCACTCTAACAGGGGCTAGTATTCTATATTTCTATCATTGTCATGCAAACAGGATTTGTAGTCATATAAACAAAACATTTTATTATTTAAGCTTCTTGGTTTCTTAGAAAACCTTGATCAGTGCTTTGCTAAAATTGTACTAAAATATGTATGAGTGGGTGCAGGACACTCGGATCGGCAGCGAGCAATGAGTGCGGTGTCAGCGACAGCGACGCGGTGACGGGTGTGGAGAGGCGCGAGGTGAAGGGGCGCGAGGGGCGCACCATGGCCGAGGAGGGCGCCGCGGGGCTCGCCGACGCGGTGCTGCTGGCGCCGCTTAGCGAGGACACGTTCCTGCACAACCTGCACGTGCGCTACAAGCGCGACGTGATATACGTGAGTGTGGATGGAGTCGAGTGACTGTGTGTGTGTGTGTGTGTGTGTGTGTGTGTAGAGTGTATGTTGTATGTTACAGACGTACGTTGGCAACGCGCTCGTGTCGGTGAACCCGTGCCGCGAACTGCCGCTCTACTCGGCGGACTTGGTGCGCGCATACTTGGCGCGCCCGCCCTACCAGCTGCCACCGCACCTGTCAGTACTATACATATAATACTTATACCTAACTAACCCACTACACACTACACTGCACTACACTACACTGCACTACACTACACTGCACTACACTACACTACACTACACTACACTCATAGCGTTTTACTGAGTAGGTTCGTGCGGTAGTCCTGCGGTAGTCCTGCTGTGCGCTGTGCCATATTTACGAATCGATACCGAAATTGAATTGGTATAATTGCGTATGACAATATAAACTGTCAAAATTAGTTACAATATGATTTAATATAAATGTTTAGAACTTAAATTTAAAATCAATGAAATTAATCTGTATCCATATCACTATTCGAATAAGTCGTCGCTAAGATGATAATAGTAATTTTTGTAGTAGGTACTCTTCCTCCATTTTCTTTGCGTGATTGTAACATTTTTGCCATTTTTCATTGAATCATTAGAAAATAGCTTATATAATAGGTTTTATTCAATGTCATCTAAGCTCAGAAGAATTGGGATCTGATTTAAAATATTCGTACACTTTATAAATAACTTTTTTAGTTTGAGCCTCCGTTTAGGAGGACTCATCTTTGGTTGTAAATATAAGTCAGTGTAAAGTAATGAAAGTGCACATCACTTTTGCAGCAGTTGGTAAAACTGAGCCGAAGATCGTATCTTAGTGGGCTGCTAGTGGCTGCTGGCTGCTGTGGGGAGAGGCCTATGTCCAGTATCTGTAACTGTAGTGGTAGTGGACCGATACAGGCTGATACAGGCTGGTACAGGCTGGTACAGGCTGGTACAGGCATGATACAGATGAATGATGATATAGTTTACAAATGCGTAATCAGTATGTACCATTTCGCTTTGATGTTACAGGTACGCCATAACAGCCACAGCGTACCGGTGGGTTCGCGACAGAAATGAAAGCCAGTGCATTGTTATTACAGGTACACATGTACATGTTTATTTAATTCATTCATCCTTTGGTATCTACTCTACTATTTAGTAGTATTGTACTGTAGATTGTGTTACATCATCTACTGCAATGCAACTTCTGGTAGGTAGCTACTTAAAATAAACATGTTGGCAGGCGAGAGTGGATCGGGCAAAACGGAAGCTGCACGCGTGTGTCTGCAGTGCGCCGTGGTGGCCGGCGAGCGCGAGGGGGGTGCTGTGAGGGGCGCGGCGGGGGGCGCGCTCGCCGCGGCCGGCACGCTGCTCGAGGCGTTCGGCAACGCCGCGACGGCGCGGAACCACAACGCCAGTCGATTTGTAAGCACCTTGGATAGTTTGTTAACTTAACTTAGCTTGCATTAGGACAGCTACAGCTACAGCCAGCATGTACTTGTAGGACAGGTCAGGTATATGAGATATGTAAGTACAGTACAGTACAGTACATGTATGTTATACTATACTATATGAGTACTAATCTCGTATTCGTATAGTAAGTAGTAAAGTTTATGTAAGTATGTCGATGGATATTATCAAATGTATGAATGTTGGTGTAGTGTAGTGAAGTACTTAATTTTATATGTATTTTTCTATTACTTTCAGAATAAAATTGTTAAAATTAAAAAAAAAAGCCAATATAGTCAGATGGTCCAAAAATATTTAAAAAATGTAACCTTGCTGAGTTTCTTGCTGGTTCTTTTCAGTTGAAGGCTGACTTCCGAACCGGTGGTAACTTCTGTAATTCGACCTTCATAAGTGCCCTTCTAGGGCCTAAACTGAATAAATGGTTTTGACTTTTGTTTGTGTGTTCGCAGGGCAAGTTACTAGAGATCGAATTCGACTTCAAAGGAGAACCAGTGGGCGGACACATTACACATTGTGAGTAACACGTTTGTTTCTCTCTATCAGGTCAGATGAGGTCAGGTCAGGTCAGGCGAGGTCAGGTCAGGTCAGGTAGTAGTGGCACAGACAGGTAGTAAGTAGCCGGCAGCCGCTACAGCAGTTCCTTGTGGACATCAGGGGGGGAGGCACGTTTTATCGGCACCATTATTTTAACTGCTTTTCTAAATAGTCAGCACAATATCACCTTGGTTGATGGTATGTGATGAAGTGCCCGAAAGTTGTGGACGCACAAAGCCTAGAACGGAACTGGCTCTCGACTTGAGTGTGCAGTGCAGTGCAGTGCAGTGCAGCTAATATCGCTTTAAAATAGTTTATATTTGAGTCACTATGTACTGTACTGTACGCATGTCCTCTTTGACAATAAGTGATATGACAAACTTTACTATATGTATCAATATTTTATTTTTGCAAGCAGACCTGTTGGAGAAGGTAAACAAACAGAACAGGTATCCCACGTAAGAGATATCTACCTACACTTATCTGTTATTAATTCAAACTAGCTCTCCGACCTACCGCTCTCCGGCCTGCACGAAGCCTACAGTCCCATCCGCGATCCCTTGCTTTACACCCTAAAGCTGCGCGTCCACTTTATCGGCATCGGAATGTCTGCATTTATTATAATTTCTTTGCCAAGTTTCATCAAAATCCGTTGAGCACATTTTGCGTGAAAGAGTAACCAACATCTTCACATCCAAACATATATAATATTTCACATTTATAATATTATTACTAGCTATCACCCGCGTTCCGTGACATTGTAGGAGCGAGCGTGCGGAGCTGGTGTGGGGGGCAGCGGAGTGGGGGCGGCCGGGGGCTCCGGGGGCGGCGAGCGCGGGTTCCACGTGTTCTACCAGCTGCTCGCCGGTGCCGATGTACAGCTGCTCAGTGAGTATCATTATACTTCTTAATATATACACTACAATACATACAATAACAAAACATTGGGTCATCTTGTTTGTCCGCTATCAACTCCTAAACTAATTAACCGATTTGAATGGCACACTGTTTGCAGTTTGGTCCCGGGAACAGAAAGGATCCTTCGGGAGCGCGGTCGGTCGGCGGTCAAACCGCAGGGGACAGCTAACAATAATATAGATGTTATAGTAGGCGTCAAACTTGTAGATCGCTCTCAACTCCATACGTGGAGTTGAGGCTTCAGCGGGCGCTACTGTACGTATGTGTGTGTGACAGAGCGTCTGAAGCTGCAACGGTCGTGGGAGCAGTACCGCATCCTGCGGGGGGCGGGGGGCGAGGGGGCCGAGGCGGCCGTCTCCCCGCGGCGGGCGCCCCTCGCGCTCTCCGCGCAACTCGACCGAGATCACTTCGCCTTCACTAAGGTGACCTATCAACCTACCTAGCGTAGCGTAGCGTGCGGTACTAGTACTATCTATACCTATATGTACTGTGTGTGTGTGTGTATGTGTGCGTGCGGGCAGGCGGCGATGGCGGCGCTGGGGTTCGGCGGCGGCGAGTGCGGCGCGGTGCTGCGGCTGCTCGCGTTCATGCTCAAACTGGGCAACGTGGAGTTCGAGCCGGAGCCCAACATCGACGGCACCATCGGCGCGCGCGTCACACACCAGTACGGTACGTGCCAGCCACCCCTCCAGTGTGTGGTCGCTGCTCGGGTGTACGTACACGTGTCCTGTGTCATGTGTGTGTGTGTGTGTGTGTGCAGAGCTGGCCGAGGCGTGCGCCCTGGTGGGTGTGGAGGCGGCGGTGCTGGCGGACGCGCTGGGTGCGGGGGTGGGCGGCGAGGACGAGGAGGGCGTGGGGGCGGGAGCGGGGGAGGACGAGGGGCCGGGCGTGGGGGCGGGGGCGGGGGAGGACGAGGGGGGTGGCGCCGAGTGGGCTGCCGCGCTCAGGGACCGGCTGCTGAGCGCGCTCTACTCGCGACTGTTCACCTGGCTCATCACCGCCATCAACGAAGCCATCAAGGTGAGCCGAACTACATTTTTGTTATGTATGCCCAAAATTGCAAGCACAATAATCGAATTCATTTTATCGAATATTAATTTGGTGTCTTGAAAACACAAACTGTTTTCTTTGCCACTATGATATAATAGGATAGTGGCAAAGTAAAAAGTTGTATAGGAAGTAGTCATTTTTGGAACGAAGTTTGTTTACGCGGCTTATAGAAGAGTGAACTGGCAGAAATCGTCACGTATGGAAAAAGCGTTATGCCGTCTCGAAGCAACTTTTCCCTGTCCTTCTCTTTCTCTCTGATATTAAATATTTATAATGATTAAAAATCTAATTAAATATTGGAGAGAGACAGACAAAATGTATGGAACTTCGTTCCTGACAAGTCCCCCGAGCGCACAGTTTCTTTTTTATTGTCACTTTGTCTCTAATCGTTAGTGTGTGTATGTGACGTGTGTGATGTGTGTGTGTGATGTATGTGTGTGTGTATTTGCAGCCGGCGGAGGCGGGCAAGCGGCGCACGCTGGGCATCCTGGACGTGTACGGGTTCGAGTGTCTGTCGCACAACGGGCTGGAGCGGCTGCTCATCAACTACGCGGCGGAGCGCGTGCAGGCCGCCGTCACCGGAGCCACGCTGCGTCGCGAGCAGGACGAGTACGTGCGCGAGGGACTGCCCTGGCGCCCGCTGCCCTACCACGACCACGAGCTGCACGCCGACCTGCTCGACGTGGTCAGTACACACCCTGCACTGCACACTCTGCACACTCTGCACACACACAGCACACAGTAGACACACAGTGTACGTATGTGTACCTTGCGCAGGGCCCCGACAGCGTGCTGGGCGCGCTGCGCGACTGCAGTGCGCGGGGCACGGGGGACGGCGCCTTCCTGCAGCGGCTGCAGCGGCGCAGACATCCGCGCCTCACCGTCCTGCCGCCGGACCACTTCCAGTACGTACCTACCTACCTACCTACCTACCTACCTACCTACCTACCTACCTACCTACCTACCTACCTACCTACCTTTTTTTTTTTTTTTTTTTTTTTTTTTTTTTACGTGGGGAAATCCTCGTAGGATACCCGGCCGCTCAAGGGGGACAGCGACCGGGTTATGCCAGACTCTTACTGGCTAAAACCCCACGGTGGTCACCATCTGCGCTGTAGAGGGGGTCGGGTTCTCGTTCAGAACTCATACTCAACCCCCTCCACGCGCGGCGCTGAGATAGCCCGTCCCGGGGGAGGTGTGATACCACCCCCCAGCACCCTCGCTTTGCTATCACACGATGGGTCGTAACCACGACGACCCATCGTCCTCCTCGGGGCCGCTTTCGGGCGCTCGGGGCCCCCACCCCGATTGCCCACGACCCCGAAGGTCCCCGTTTAGTCGCCTTTTACGACAGGCAGGGGACCGCCGTAGCTGCTATTCTAAGCCCCAGCTACAGGGCAGGAGGGCCGCGACGAGGCACGCCCGCGCCCCGGCAGCGTCGTCTCCGGGCAGGATCGGCACGTTCCCGATCCCGCTCAGCAGCCTCTTTCTGGACCATAACGGTTTCGCAGAAGGTGGCTACGGCCCTCCACGCCGTATCCCCGCTCAGCATCGCCGACACGACTGCTGGCAGGGAAAGATTCCGCCCGATCCGGGCGACCAGGATCCGACGCTCGGTCTCCCAAGCGGGGCACTCTGCGAGAGTGTGCGTTGCGGAATCCTGGTCGCTCCCACCGCAGTGGAAGCATGCCGCCGTCACCTCACGTCCTATTTTACACAGATAATCACCGAAGCACCCATGCCCGGTGAGTATCTGTGTGAGTCTGTAGGTGAGTCGTCCGCCTTGTCGCTCCATCCAGGCCTCGAAGACCGGCAGGACTGCTTCGACGACGCGCTTGCGTGCGTACCGCTCTTCGCACGCCACGTCGTAAATGCGATAAGTCGCTCCTGCCGTTTGATCGCCTCTTCTGGATCGCCTCCACCGTTCTGGCGGACGATGCGGATCCGGTCATAGACTCTCGCATCCATGTCCGCCAGGATGTCCAGTGGTGGAAAGCGAGCCAGGATAGTTGCCGCCTCAAAGGATACTGTGCGGTATCCTCGTACGATCCGTAAGGCCATCCTACGCTGGACTCGGTATATTTTCGTTCTACAGCGTACCTACCTACCTACCTACCGTCATCGCGTCATCTACTAGTACCGATCGGTGCAAGTTTAACAGCTCTAACATATTCGTGATAGATTCATTTTACTGAATGATACAATAGAAATAGATAAATCTGAGGATACGGAAAGAATGAAGGCGAATTTTGTACAAAAAATAAAAGATTTTAGAGACGTTAAAATTGCCATACAATTGATCTTGGGTGCAAAGTATATCTTTAGGCATTTACAATTTTTAAAAACCCGGAGCAAAATTATAATGATAAAACAAAATGTTAAACGAAGAACTAATTATTTCTAAACGAGTTGTATTTATTATTATTTATTTTTTTAAAAGCTTTAGTTACAAGACTATCCAGCCTAAACTATTTCTTTATTTTCAATATTCTTATTTTATGTTAAAGTCAAGTAATATCACATTGACAGTAAAGTGTAGTCCTTGTCCGTACAAGTCCAGACAGGTTTTAGTGAAATTAGTGGTTGTCCCACTAAAACTTCATGGACTTTGTGGGACAACCTGAAAAGTCACGATACACGCTTCCATTTCATTTCACTTCACTTGTGCACTTAGATTGATCTTTATCGGACAAAACACCACCGACATTATTCAATAAAACTCAAAATACACGAATTTAATGAAAATAAAACGCAACGTCACTTCCCAAGTTCCCGCCAAAAAGTTTTCATTTTGGAATATTTCAATAATGCGGGGGTTTAAAAATATGACATGTATATCAATCTATTACTGCTAATGTAGTCTCAACAATGAAAGACATTTCGAGCTCTCCCCGCCCTCCCGCAGGGTGGTGCACTTCGGCGGCGCGGTGGTGTACAGTGCCCGCGGCATCGTGCGACACAACCGGGACGCGCTGGGGCGTCGCGTCGCCGCCGCCCTCGCCGCCGCCGCCGACCCGCTGCTGGCGGCGCTGTTCGCCGCCGGGCCCGCCGGCCACGCCGGCCCTGCCGCCCCGCCCGACTCGCCGCGCCGCCCCGCCGGCCTCGCGTGCCGGCAGCGCGCTCTGGTGGGCGCGCTGGTGCGCCGCCTTCCCCCCGCGCCGCGCCTCGTGCGCTGCCTGCGACCCGACGCCGCGCTGCGCCCGCACCGGTTCGACGCACACCTGCTCAGGCACCAGATACGATCGCAAGGGTACCTATCCTCCGTCTACTCGTGCTTCTGTTCTTCTGCAATATATCTTGGTGGGGTGGGGTAGGTAGCTGTAAACCGTGAACGCCGACTCTGTCGCAGGTTGATCGAGATGGCGATGTTGCGGCGGGCGGGGTGGTGCGAGTCGATGTGCGCTCGCGTTGCCCTCGCCCGGTACGGGCTGCTGGGCGCCCGCCGACCCGCCGCGCCCCTCGCCTCCCCCGCGCCCCTCGCGCCCGGCCCGCGGCTCGACGACCCGGTTCGGCAGGCTCGGGCGTTGCTGCGCTCGCTGCCTATCCCGAGCGCGGAATTCGCGTACGGACGGTCGCGCGTGTTCGTGCGCAGCCCGCGCACCGTGTGGGAGCTGGAGGCGCTGCGGGCGGTGCGGGTGGAGGCGCTCGTGACGCAAGCGCAGCGCGCCTGGCGCGCGCACCGCCTCCGCCGCCGCGCGCACGCGTGCCACGTGCTCGCGCGCGCCTGGGCACGCTACATGGTAACGTACCTACCTACTCCCCCGTGCCCGTGCCCGTGCCTCGGTCGGGTGGGTTGCGCTTTATTTTATTGGATCGAGGTTCTTTAACGCGGCCTGCAGTAGAGGGAGCTGGTAGAAATCGTCACGTAAGAAAAGAGCGTTACGTCGGAAGTAATTTTACGACGGCAGGTCGTACGTGGTGGTAAGTACCCACCTACAAAAGTGTCAAACAAATCAAACTTGAAGTATCATGATATATTGTACAGACTCAAGTCTACTTTAATTTAATCTTTAGCTGCAGCTGCATACTGCATCCTCAGGCTCGCAAGCGGGCGGCGGCGGTGGCGGCGGCGGCGGTAGAGAGGGTGGAGGGCGTGGTGGCGGCGGCGGAGGGCGTGGTGGCGGGGTGGAGCCGGGAGGGTGCGGCGGCGGCGGTGTGGCGGTGGTGGTGCGGGTGCGCGCGGCGGCGGTACCTGGCGACGGTGTGGCGGCGGCTGCCGGCGCGGCACACGTCGCCGGCGTGTCGCGCGTGGCCGCCGGTTGCGCAGCCGCGGCTGCTGGGGCGGACGGACGCGCTGGTGAGGCGGCTGCACCACGCGTGGCGGTGCCGCGTGTACCGCGGCGGGTTCGACCAGACGGCGCGCAACCGCATGCGCGAGAAGGTGACGGCGAGCGTGCTGTTCAAGGAGCGCAAGGCGAGCTACGGCTGCAGCGTGGCGCACCCGTTCGTGGGGGACTACGTGCGGCTGCGCGCGTCGGCGCTGTGGCGGCGCGGGTGCGGGGCGGGGGCGGGCGGCGCGGACCGGTGCGTGGTGTTCGCGGACGTGGTGGGCAAGGTGGCGCGCTCGAGCGGGCGCGTGTCGCGCTGCCTGGCGGTGGTGTCGACGGGTGCGCTGCTGCTGCTGGAGGCGCGCTCGCTGCGACTCAAGCGCCGCGTGCCCGCACACTCCGTCTACCGACTCTCGCTGTCCCCACACAACGACGACCTGCTCGTCGTGCACGTGCAAGCGGTACTTTACTCTACTCTACTCTACTCTACTCTACCTACTACTACATAACATGCTCGATATCGTCCTTTGCTCTAATCACGATGTGAGGGTGGAGTGGATAGAGTGGCAGTCCGCTCACAAAGATTAATCAATACCATCCAGCTCTTAAATTTATTTTCTAATTACGTTAGCAAAATTTTCTGAAAAACCTAATATCAGGAAGTATAACTTCCTCTTGGCTGATTTATCTAAGATTAATGATGATTTCAACAATATTGACTGGAGCCAAGAGCTATGCCATTTTAACACGGCTGACTCAATGGTTGATCTCAAGCTTTCATTCCGTTATCAAAATTATAATAAGATCCAATTCGGTATTCGAAAACACTATTTGTATGTAGGTTGTATTTGGCCGTCCTTATAGCCGCGACCGCGATTATAGTTCACCATATTATAATATAGTGTTGAGTACTGAGTACTGAGTACTGAGTACTGAGTACTGAGTACTGAGTACTGAGTACTGAGTAGTGAGTACTGTTTATGTATATACAGAGTGGTGACGACGTAACGACATTCAATTAAAACACGGTCACTACTAGTCAATCAAAATACTTTGTGATAATTAAATCTGGTATTACATCAACAGACAAAAAGCGAAATTTTCAAACAAACTAATTCCGAAAATAATCTAAACGAAACACAACACTCTTTATTAATATTACCTATTGACCTCAAATGACCTGTAGGCACTACTGGCACAGTTTTAGGCAAAGACCGGCCGCCGCGGTTCCTTTGTAGGTGTATTGTTTCATTCATGCAAGTAGGCATCGACGCCCGCGCAGCGCGCTAATAATGATTTTAACGCTATGGCTATAAGGTCTAAATTTCATCAACCGACGATTTCTGAGCCGCACATTTTATTTGGTTGTGTTTTAAGCATGTAGGTAAATCTGAATTTTGTTCCGTCTAGCTACTCTAGCTACGTGAATGACTTCGTTGCGTAATCGTTATGAATTCACAGCATGTGTTAAAATGATTAAAGTGAAAATAATTTCCTGTGGCTATACCGTTCAAGGTAATTTGATGAAACTTGGTGTACGAACTACTAACGCGGTATCCAATATGTGGTTTAAATTAATGTCGTTACGTCGTCACCACCCTGTATGTAATGTGTACGTAAGTACAAGGGTTGTGTGTGTGTATGTTGCATGCGTGCGGTGCGGGGCGGTGCAGTGCGGGGCGGGCGGGTCGGAGCGGGTGGCGGGGGATGCGGGGGAGGTGGGGGACGCGCTCGACGCGCCCGGATGTCTGTTCGGGGTAAGACTTTACACTTTATGTCACTACACTACTAGCTAGCATCTACTCTCACTCTAAATAAACAATCATCTCGAAAGTATTGCATGCTATTAGCATAATTCATAGTTTTCGCCTAACTTCAATATATTTTGTAATCAACATGGACTACGTCCGAATTGACCTGTAATATTGAGCCGCTGACGGTGGGACTGGGTGTGGTATGGTGGACAGGGCGAGGGTGCGTGGCGGCGGCGCGGGGACGTGGTGGTACGCGCGTGTCACGTGCTGGAGCTGGCCACCAAGCTGTTCCTGGTGGTACAGAACGCAGTGGGGGCGCCGCCGCACGTCAACATAGCCACCGAGTCAGTACCCACACTACACTTCACTACCCATACACTACCCACTACAATACACTACTCTACCCACTACAATACACAACACTACCCGTTACAATACACTACACTAACCGCTACACTAACCATACACTACACTAACCGCTACACTACCCACTACAATACACTACACTACCCGTTACAATACACTACACTAACCGCTACACTAACCATACCCTACCCACTACAATACACTAAACTACCCGTTGCACTACACTACACTACCCGTTATACTAATAATAATAATAATCCGGTTGTACCATGGACCCAAAAAACTATAGGCCGATCACCTGTTTGCCTACAGTTTATAAAACTCATACATCCATTCTGAAAACAAAAATCTCTTTACATATTAAAGAGAATTCAATCATGTCTGTTTCTCAGAATGGATGTAAGAGTGGGGCCCGTGGTACAAAGGAGTTACTACTCATAGATATGACCATCTGCCAGCAGGCTTGCCGTAACCGAAGGGATCTGTCGACATGTTGGATAGATTACAAGAAGGCCTACGACTCTGTGCCACATTCATGGCTCATGAGGGTGCTGGAGTTATATAAAGTTGATGTAACTCTACGCACCTTCCTGTTGTCATGTATGAGAACAGTCCTTCTCTGTCCAGGATCTCGACAGATTCTTGCTAACGGCGATCCAATAAAGATAAAGCGAGGCATTTTCCAGGGTGATAGCCTGAGTCCATTGTGTTTTTGTCTGGCCCTGAATCCTCTAAGTTCGCTCTTAGAGGGGTCTGGTCTGGGCTTTCGGTTGCAGAGAAGAGGTCTGGTAATATCCCACCTACTCTACATGGATGACCTTAAACTGTTTGCCCCCACTGAACTCCAACTGAGAAGCTAACTGAATGTTACCGAAGCTTTCAGTAACTGTATCAGGATGGAGTTTGGTGTTGACAATGTGCGGTCATGCATGTAAAGCGGGGAAGGATGGTGGAATCTGATGGTATCCAGCTGTCAGATTCCACACAACTAAGATCGCTCTCTGAAACCGAGACCTATAAATACTTGGGTATGTCTCAGGCGCTTGGCATCAATGAGACTGACATGAAACAGTCGTTGCAGGAACGCTTCTTGGGGCGCCTGAAAAAAGTACTGAAAAGTCTTTTGTCAGGCGGAAACAAGGTGCGAGCCTACAATGGTTGGGTCATGCTGGTCTTGATGTACTCTTTTGGCATACTCAAGTGGACTCAGGCTGAATTGGACGCCCTGGATAGAAAAGTCCGTACATTGCTGACTGCTTACCGTATGCATCACCCACGATCCTCGGTGATGAGGTTGTATATCCTGCGGAAATGTGGTGGTCGAGGCTTTTTAAATGCTAAGACCCTCCATAACCGCGAGGTGTATAACCTCAGGGAGTATTTTCTCCAAGCCGATGAGAGAATGCATGCGGTTGTTGTAGCAGTGGACAAAGGGTTGACTCCTCTATCTTTAGCTAGACAGAATTGGCGCAGGCCTGTGGTGCTCACATTGGACGATCGCAGGCAGGTATGGCAGGACAAGGAGTTACATGGAAGGTACTATCGGGCATTTCACGGCCCCGATGTGGACCTTACAGCCTCTGTGGCCTGGCTACAGTTTGGAGATCTTTTCGGGGAAACCGAAGGTTTTGTTTGTGCTATTATGGACGAGGTTGTGATGACGAACAACTACCGGAGATTTATCCTGCGGGATGGCACCGTCGACATATGTCGAGCATGTCATCGCCCTGGTGAATCCCTCAGGCATATAATCTCCGGTTGTTCGCGTCTCGCAAATGGTGAATACTTGCACAGGCACAACCAAGTAGCCAGGATAATCCACCAGCAACTTGCCCTGAAATACCATCTTGTGACATCTGAGGTGCCGTACTACAGGTAGTACATACCAGAATCTGTTCTTTAAGATGGTCATATCACACTATACTGGGATAGATCTATCATCACTGACAGGACTATTGTAGCCAATAGAGCTGACATTGTATTGATAGATCGCCAAGAACGTCGTGCAATGATTGTCGATGTTACTGTCCCTCATGACGACAACCTTGTGAAGGCGGAGAAAGATAAAGAAATCAAGGATCTTGATCTGGTCCACCAGGTTGTCGACATGTGGGACATTGACAAGGCAGTCATTGTACCAATAGTCGTTTCCGCCCATGGCCTATTGGCAAAGAGCCTCGACAAACACCTTAAGAGGCTCACGTTAGGTGGCTGGATCAAGGGCCAGATTCAGAAGGCAGTACTCCTGGAGACGGCATGCATTGTGAGGAAGTTCCTCTCTCTGGAGCCTTGACCACCGGTAACTTGGACCTTGTTCCCGATGCCGGTTGGATGCTGTTTGTTTATATAGTTTTAAATATAAAATTGTTTTTTTTATATCTATATTTAAAATTGTAATAAATAAGATACTTTGGCACCCTCTCACATTCCAAGCACGCGCAACAGAGCAGGAGCGGCAGCAGAAAATGCGCAGACCCTCAAGCGTCGCAAATATTCACATATAACTACGAATTTGCGGCGCTCGCGGTAGAAACTATGGGCCCATGGTCATCTGACACCAAAAGTGTAGTTGAAGACATAGGCAAACTCATGGTGTTGGCCTCTGGGGACTTGAAAGCTAGGTACCTTTTCGCCCAGAGGCTAAGCTTAATCATTCAGCGGGGCAAATCTGCTAGCATTATGGGTACCATGGACCATTTGGAAAATCTTTTATTGTAAATATATTTTTATTTAGGTATTTAATTAGATTTTTTTTTCTTTGATTTAATTTTGTAAAAATAGCATACTATACTTTATTTATTGTTAATATCATAAAAAAATGTTTATTCAAAAATTCATAAAAACCTTATATTATTAAAAAAAAAATAAGTAAAAGAGAAATAAATAAATGGGATAATAATAATAAATAAAATTTATTCAAAAATATCTTAATAAGCTAACATAATAAAATAAATTGGTAAAAAATACTACACTTACACTACCCACTACAATACACTAAACTACCCGTTACACTACACTACCCGTTATACTACACTTACACTACCCACTACAATACACTACACTACCCGTTACAATACACTACACTACCCGTTACAATACACTACACTACCCGTTACAATACACATTATATACTAAACTACCCGCTACAGTAGAATACACTACACTATCACCTACAATACGTAGTGTATTACTACCCATGAAACTAAACAGATTGTCACAATTTATTTGATTGTAAGGTAAGTAATCGCCACCATGGTGCAGGTTCGAAGCTAACTTCGGTCAGCAAGTGGTGACGATCTCGTTCCACGCGGTGGGCGGCGCCGAGGGGGGCGCGCGGCTGCTTAGGCGCGGCAGTCGCATGGACGTGCTGCTGTGACGTGTTGGAGACGTGGCGCCGTGACGGGGACGGGGATGGGCCGGTAGACGTATCACTGCGAGACAATCTTCGCTACGAGACGTAGGAACGTGACGATATTCCCATTTCTATTATTTCAGGTTACATATTATCTTATCATATACTGCTGTTGATAACAAACACACAAACAAAACGGAAGCGGTTTTACCACCATTTAGTTAGAGAATATCTCACAATCCTCTATTTTATGCCATGAATTTTGAAAAACCGTTTGTAGACAAGTTGTTATGAACTATTTTATTTTAATGTATCCATATTTACTTATTGTAGATCAGATTGTAATAGTTTATCTTATGGGACGTCACGTGTATGTTTGTGCAATATGTAGGTAGGGGTATGATTTCACATCCCGATACCGCGTGTCGTCACGTCCTGTCATGTCCCGTCGTGTCTAGTCGCATCTAGTCGTGTCTAGTTGCATCTAGTCGCGTCTAGTAGCATCTAGTCGCATCTAGTCGTGTCTAGTTGCATCTAGTCGCGTCTAGTAGCATCTAGTCGCGTCTAGTAGCATCTAGTCGCGTCTAGTAGCATCTAGTCGTGTCTAGTTTCAACTAGTCGTGTCTAGTTTCAACTAGTCGTGTCTAGTTTCAACTAGTCGTGTCTAGTAGCATCTAGTCGTGTCTAGTTTCAACTAGTCGTGTCTAGTTTCAACTAGTCGTGTCTAGTTTCAACTAGTCGTGTCTAGTAGCATCTAGTCGTGTCTAGTAGCATCTAGTCGCATCTAGTCGTCTAGTGGCGTCGTGCAGTGGCCAGTGGTGAATGTGCGCCGCGTGCTATTTTCACACCGAGGTGTTCTTAACTACAATAGAATAACCCCGATACTAGGGTCTTATGATAAACTAGCCACGTAAGCGATACACGATCGTTATTTATTAATAACAATTAGCCGTAAAGTAAGTACTAACTAGTCAGTAAGGCGATGGCGATAGATTAGATTACACTCGATCACAACGGCGTTGCGTTGTGTTGCGTTGTTAGGTACACCGTACAGTACAGTAGGTACAGCGGGTTGATATGAGTTTATAATTTCATATACATTTATATCGTTTTCGAGTTGTCGCGGTGATTCAGCTTGCATATGCTGCTAGTTCATATGAAACTGGTACCTTGCTACTATTAGTAAACGATAAGCATGATGACGGTCAAATTATTATGAGGAATTTTAAGGCACTCAAGTTTAGTGTTTTTACGAATTCCGATTAGTGCAAAAAGTAAAACCTGCCAGCTCGCCGCGAGAACATTAACAAAAATCACAAAAAAAAACGTACGTTACGCAAGAACGTTGTGTACGTTATAATAGTTTGAACCTGACTGTGTTACTTATTAGTGAGGTTCGTCCACAAACATATGTACCTAGATATAAACACATACATGTGCCAAACCATACTCGAGTCGTAGGTACACCCACCTACATACATACTTACTTACCGACGTTGAGAGTTCGGGACACACATTAGTTAGACAATCACCCGTAGTGACCGTACCAGTACTAGTACCAGTACCAGTACTTATTAGTGAGGTTCGTCCACAAACATATGTACCTAGATATAAACACATACATGTGCCAAACCATACTCGAGTCGTAGGTACACCCACCTACATACATACTTACTTACCGACGTTGAGAGTTCGGGACACACATTGGTTAGACAATCACCCGTAGTGACCGTACCAGTACTAGTACCAGTACCAGTACCAGTACTTATTAGTGAGGTTCGTCCACAAACATATGTACCTAGATATAAACACATACATGTGCCAAACCATACTCGAGTCGTAGGTACACCCACCTACATACATACTTACTTACCGACGTTGAGATATGGAGTTTAGTCAATCGTGCCAAAAGATAATGACAACCCGATACCGAGTTCGGGACACACATTGGTTAGACAATCACCCGTAGTGACCGTACCAGTACTAGTACCAGTACCAGTACCAGTACCAGTACTTATTAGTGAGGTTCGTCCACAAACATATGTACCTAGATATAAACACATACATGTGCCAAACCATACTCGAGTCGTAGGTACACCCACCTACATACATACTTACTTACCGACGTTGAGATATGGAGTTTAGTCAATCGTGCCAAAAGATAATGACAACCCGATACCGAGTTCGGGACACACATTGGTTAGACAATCACCCGTAGTGACCGTACCAGTACTAGTACCAGTACCAGTACCAGTACTTATTAGTGAGGTTCGTCCACAAACATATGTACCTAGATATAAACACATACATGTGCCAAACCATACTCGAGTCGTAGGTACACCCACCTACATACATACTTACTTACCGACGTTGAGAGTTCGGGACACACATTGGTTAGACAATCACCCGTAGTGACCGTACCAGTACTAGTACCAGTACCAGTACCAGTACTTATTAGTGAGGTTCGTCCACAAACATATGTACCTAGATATAAACACATACATGTGCCAAACCATACTCGAGTCGTAGGTACACCCACCTACATACATACTTACTTACCGACGTTGAGAGTTCGGGACACACATTGGTTAGACAATCACCCGTAGTGACCGTACCAGTACTAGTACCAGTACCAGTACTTATTAGTGAGGTTCGTCCACAAACATATGTACCTAGATATAAACACATACATGTGCCAAACCATACTCGAGTCGTAGGTACACCCACCTACATACATACTTACTTACCGACGTTGAGAGTTCGGGACACACATTGGTTAGACAATCACCCGTAGTGACCGTACCAGTACTAGTACCAGTACCAGTACTTATTAGTGAGGTTCGTCCACAAACATATGTACCTAGATATAAACACATACATGTGCCAAACCATACTCGAGTCGTAGGTACACCCACCTACATACATACTTACTTACCGACGTTGAGAGTTCGGGACACACATTGGTTAGACAATCACCCGTAGTGACCGTACCAGTACTAGTACCAGTACCAGTACTTATTAGTGAGGTTCGTCCACAAACATATGTACCTAGATATAAACACATACATGTGCCAAACCATACTCGAGTCGTAGGTACACCCACCTACATACATACTTACTTACCGACGTTGAGATATGGAGTTTAGTCAATCGTGCCAAAAGATAATGACAACCCGATACCGAGTTCGGGACACACATTGGTTAGACAATCACCCGTAGTGACCGTACCAGTACTAGTACCAGTACCAGTACCAGTACTTATTAGTGAGGTTCGTCCACAAACATATGTACCTAGATATAAACACATACATGTGCCAAACCATACTCGAGTCGTAGGTACACCCACCTACATACATACTTACTTACCGACGTTGAGAGTTCGGGACACACATTGGTTAGACAATCACCCGTAGTGACCGTACCAGTACTAGTACCAGTACCAGTACCAGTACTTATTAGTGAGGTTCGTCCACAAACATATGTACCTAGATATAAACACATACATGTGCCAAACCATACTCGAGTCGTAGGTACACCCACCTACATACATACTTACTTACCGACGTTGAGAGTTCGGGACACACATTGGTTAGACAATCACCCGTAGTGACCGTACCAGTACTAGTACCAGTACCAGTACTTATTAGTGAGGTTCGTCCACAAACATATGTACCTAGATATAAACACATACATGTGCCAAACCATACTCGAGTCGTAGGTACACCCACCTACATACATACTTACTTACCGACGTTGAGAGTTCGGGACACACATTGGTTAGACAATCACCCGTAGTGACCGTACCAGTACTAGTACCAGTACCAGTACCAGTACTTATTAGTGAGGTTCGTCCACAAACATATGTACCTAGATATAAACACATACATGTGCCAAACCATACTCGAGTCGTAGGTACACCCACCTACATACATACTTACTTACCGACGTTGAGATATGGAGTTTAGTCAATCGTGCCAAAAGATAATGACAACCCGATACCGAGTTCGGGACACACATTGGTTAGACAATCACCCGTAGTGACCGTACCAGTACTAGTACCAGTACCAGTACCAGTACTTATTAGTGAGGTTCGTCCACAAACATATGTACCTAGATATAAACACATACATGTGCCAAACCATACTCGAGTCGTAGGTACACCCACCTACATACATACTTACTTACCGACGTTGAGAGTTCGGGACACACATTGGTTAGACAATCACCCGTAGTGACCGTACCAGTACTAGTACCAGTACCAGTACTTATTAGTGAGGTTCGTCCACAAACATATGTACCTAGATATAAACACATACATGTGCCAAACCATACTCGAGTCGTAGGTACACCCACCTACATACATACTTACTTACCGACGTTGAGAGTTCGGGACACACATTGGTTAGACAATCACCCGTAGTGACCGTACCAGTACTAGTACCAGTACCAGTACTTATTAGTGAGGTTCGTCCACAAACATATGTACCTAGATATAAACACATACATGTGCCAAACCATACTCGAGTCGTAGGTACACCCACCTACATACATACTTACTTACCGACGTTGAGAGTTCGGGACACACATTGGTTAGACAATCACCCGTAGTGACCGTACCAGTACTAGTACCAGTACCAGTACCAGTACTTATTAGTGAGGTTCGTCCACAAACATATGTACCTAGATATAAACACATACATGTGCCAAACCATACTCGAGTCGTAGGTACACCCACCTACATACATACTTACTTACCGACGTTGAGATATGGAGTTTAGTCAATCGTGCCAAAAGATAATGACAACCCGATACCGAGTTCGGGACACACATTGGTTAGACAATCACCCGTAGTGACCGTACCAGTACTAGTACCAGTACCAGTACCAGTACTTATTAGTGAGGTTCGTCCACAAACATATGTACCTAGATATAAACACATACATGTGCCAAACCATACTCGAGTCGTAGGTACACCCACCTACATACATACTTACTTACCGACGTTGAGAGTTCGGGACACACATTGGTTAGACAATCACCCGTAGTGACCGTACCAGTACTAGTACCAGTACCAGTACTTATTAGTGAGGTTCGTCCACAAACATATGTACCTAGATATAAACACATACATGTGCCAAACCATACTCGAGTCGTAGGTACACCCACCTACATACATACTTACTTACCGACGTTGAGATATGGAGTTTAGTCAATCGTGCCAAAAGATAATGACAACCCGATACCGAGTTCGGGACACACATTGGTTAGACAATCACCCGTAGTGACCGTACCAGTACTAGTACCAGTACCAGTACCAGTACTTATTAGTGAGGTTCGTCCACAAACATATGTACCTAGATATAAACACATACATGTGCCAAACCATACTCGAGTCGTAGGTACACCCACCTACATACATACTTACTTACCGACGTTGAGAGTTCGGGACACACATTGGTTAGACAATCACCCGTAGTGACCGTACCAGTACTAGTACCAGTACCAGTACTTATTAGTGAGGTTCGTCCACAAACATATGTACCTAGATATAAACACATACATGTGCCAAACCATACTCGAGTCGTAGGTACACCCACCTACATACATACTTACTTACCGACGTTGAGAGTTCGGGACACACATTGGTTAGACAATCACCCGTAGTGACCGTACCAGTACTAGTACCAGTACCAGTACTTATTAGTGAGGTTCGTCCACAAACATATGTACCTAGATATAAACACATACATGTGCCAAACCATACTCGAGTCGTAGGTACACCCACCTACATACATACTTACTTACCGACGTTGAGATATGGAGTTTAGTCAATCGTGCCAAAAGATAATGACAACCCGATACCGAGTTCGGGACACACATTGGTTAGACAATCACCCGTAGTGACCGTACCAGTACTAGTACCAGTACCAGTACCAGTACTTATTAGTGAGGTTCGTCCACAAACATATGTACCTAGATATAAACACATACATGTGCCAAACCATACTCGAGTCGTAGGTACACCCACCTACATACATACTTACTTACCGACGTTGAGAGTTCGGGACACACATTGGTTAGACAATCACCCGTAGTGACCGTACCAGTACTAGTACCAGTACCAGTACTTATTAGTGAGGTTCGTCCACAAACATATGTACCTAGATATAAACACATACATGTGCCAAACCATACTCGAGTCGTAGGTACACCCACCTACATACATACTTACTTACCGACGTTGAGAGTTCGGGACACACATTGGTTAGACAATCACCCGTAGTGACCGTACCAGTACTAGTACCAGTACCAGTACTTATTAGTGAGGTTCGTCCACAAACATATGTACCTAGATATAAACACATACATGTGCCAAACCATACTCGAGTCGTAGGTACACCCACCTACATACATACTTACTTACCGACGTTGAGATATGGAGTTTAGTCAATCGTGCCAAAAGATAATGACAACCCGATACCGAGTTCGGGACACACATTGGTTAGACAATCACCCGTAGTGACCGTACCAGTACTAGTACCAGTACCAGTACTTATTAGTGAGGTTCGTCCACAAACATATGTACCTAGATATAAACACATACATGTGCCAAACCATACTCGAGTCGTAGGTACACCCACCTACATACATACTTACTTACCGACGTTGAGATATGGAGTTTAGTCAATCGTGCCAAAAGATAATGACAACCCGATACCGAGTTCGGGACACACATTGGTTAGACAATCACCCGTAGTGACCGTACCAGTACTAGTACCAGTACCAGTACCAGTACTTATTAGTGAGGTTCGTCCACAAACATATGTACCTAGATATAAACACATACATGTGCCAAACCATACTCGAGTCGTAGGTACACCCACCTACATACATACTTACTTACCGACGTTGAGAGTTCGGGACACACATTGGTTAGACAATCACCCGTAGTGACCGTACCAGTACTAGTACCAGTACCAGTACTTATTAGTGAGGTTCGTCCACAAACATATGTACCTAGATATAAACACATACATGTGCCAAACCATACTCGAGTCGTAGGTACACCCACCTACATACATACTTACTTACCGACGTTGAGAGTTCGGGACACACATTGGTTAGACAATCACCCGTAGTGACCGTACCAGTACTAGTACCAGTACCAGTACCAGTACTTATTAGTGAGGTTCGTCCACAAACATATGTACCTAGATATAAACACATACATGTGCCAAACCATACTCGAGTCGTAGGTACACCCACCTACATACATACTTACTTACCGACGTTGAGATATGGAGTTTAGTCAATCGTGCCAAAAGATAATGACAACCCGATACCGAGTTCGGGACACACATTGGTTAGACAATCACCCGTAGTGACCGTACCAGTACTAGTACCAGTACCAGTACCAGTACCAGTACTTATTAGTGAGGTTCGTCCACAAACATATGTACCTAGATATAAACACATACATGTGCCAAACCATACTCGAGTCGTAGGTACACCCACCTACATACATACTTACTTACCGACGTTGAGAGTTCGGGACACACATTGGTTAGACAATCACCCGTAGTGACCGTACCAGTACTAGTACCAGTACCAGTACCAGTACTTATTAGTGAGGTTCGTCCACAAACATATGTACCTAGATATAAACACATACATGTGCCAAACCATACTCGAGTCGTAGGTACACCCACCTACATACATACTTACTTACCGACGTTGAGAGTTCGGGACACACATTGGTTAGACAATCACCCGTAGTGACCGTACCAGTACTAGTACCAGTACCAGTACCAGTACTTATTAGTGAGGTTCGTCCACAAACATATGTACCTAGATATAAACACATACATGTGCCAAACCATACTCGAGTCGTAGGTACACCCACCTACATACATACTTACTTACCGACGTTGAGATATGGAGTTTAGTCAATCGTGCCAAAAGATAATGACAACCCGATACCGAGTTCGGGACACACATTGGTTAGACAATCACCCGTAGTTACCGTACCAGTACTAGTACCAGTACCAGTACTTATTAGTGAGGTTCGTCCACAAACATATGTACCTAGATATAAACACATACATGTGCCAAACCATACTCGAGTCGTAGGTACACCCACCTACATACATACTTACTTACCGACGTTGAGAGTTCGGGACACACATTGGTTAGACAATCACCCGTAGTGACCGTACCAGTACTAGTACCAGTACCAGTACTTATTAGTGAGGTTCGTCCACAAACATATGTACCTAGATATAAACACATACATGTGCCAAACCATACTCGAGTCGTAGGTACACCCACCTACATACATACTTACTTACCGACGTTGAGATATGGAGTTTAGTCAATCGTGCCAAAAGATAATGACAACCCGATACCGAGTTCGGGACACACATTGGTTAGACAATCACCCGTAGTGACCGTACCAGTACTAGTACCAGTACCAGTACTTATTAGTGAGGTTCGTCCACAAACATATGTACCTAGATATAAACACATACATGTGCCAAACCATACTCGAGTCGTAGGTACACCCACCTACATACATACTTACTTACCGACGTTGAGAGTTCGGGACACACATTGGTTAGACAATCACCCGTAGTGACCGTACCAGTACTAGTACCAGTACCAGTACCAGTACTTATTAGTGAGGTTCGTCCACAAACATATGTACCTAGATATAAACACATACATGTGCCAAACCATACTCGAGTCGTAGGTACACCCACCTACATACATACTTACTTACCGACGTTGAGAGTTCGGGACACACATTGGTTAGACAATCACCCGTAGTGACCGTACCAGTACTAGTACCAGTACCAGTACCAGTACTTATTAGTGAGGTTCGTCCACAAACATATGTACCTAGATATAAACACATACATGTGCCAAACCATACTCGAGTCGTAGGTACACCCACCTACATACATACTTACTTACCGACGTTGAGAGTTCGGGACACACATTGGTTAGACAATCACCCGTAGTGACCGTACCAGTACTAGTACCAGTACCAGTACCAGTACTTATTAGTGAGGTTCGTCCACAAACATATGTACCTAGATATAAACACATACATGTGCCAAACCATACTCGAGTCGTAGGTACACCCACCTACATACATACTTACTTACCGACGTTGAGATATGGAGTTTAGTCAATCGTGCCAAAAGATAATGACAACCCGATACCGAGTTCGGGACACACATTGGTTAGACAATCACCCGTAGTGACCGTACCAGTACTAGTACCAGTACCAGTACCAGTACTTATTAGTGAGGTTCGTCCACAAACATATGTACCTAGATATAAACACATACATGTGCCAAACCATACTCGAGTCGTAGGTACACCCACCTACATACATACTTACTTACCGACGTTGAGATATGGAGTTTAGTCAATCGTGCCAAAAGATAATGACAACCCGATACCGAGTTCGGGACACACATTGGTTAGACAATCACCCGTAGTGACCGTACCAGTACTAGTACCAGTACCAGTACCAGTACTTATTAGTGAGGTTCGTCCACAAACATATGTACCTAGATATAAACACATACATGTGCCAAACCATACTCGAGTCGTAGGTACACCCACCTACATACATACTTACTTACCGACGTTGAGATATGGAGTTTAGTCAATCGTGCCAAAAGATAATGACAACCCGATACCGAGTTCGGGACACACATTGGTTAGACAATCACCCGTAGTTACCGTACCAGTACTAGTACCAGTACCAGTACTTATTAGTGGGGTTCGTCCACAAACATATGTACCTAGATATAAACACATACATGTGCCAAACCATACTCGAGTCGTAGGTACACCCACCTACATACATACTTACTTACCGACGTTGAGAGTTCGGGACACACATTGGTTAGACAATCACCCGTAGTGACCGTACCAGTACTAGTACCAGTACCAGTACTTATTAGTGAGGTTCGTCCACAAACATATGTACCTAGATATAAACACATACATGTGCCAAACCATACTCGAGTCGTAGGTACACCCACCTACATACATACTTACTTACCGACGTTGAGAGTTCGGGACACACATTGGTTAGACAATCACCCGTAGTGACCGTACCAGTACTAGTACCAGTACCAGTACTTATTAGTGAGGTTCGTCCACAAACATATGTACCTAGATATAAACACATACATGTGCCAAACCATACTCGAGTCGTAGGTACACCCACCTACATACATACTTACTTACCGACGTTGAGATATGGAGTTTAGTCAATCGTGCCAAAAGATAATGACAACCCGATACCGAGTTCGGGACACACATTGGTTAGACAATCACCCGTAGTGACCGTACCAGTACTAGTACCAGTACCAGTACTTATTAGTGAGGTTCGTCCACAAACATATGTACCTAGATATAAACACATACATGTGCCAAACCATACTCGAGTCGTAGGTACACCCACCTACATACATACTTACTTACCGACGTTGAGAGTTCGGGACACACATTGGTTAGACAATCACCCGTAGTGACCGTACCAGTACTAGTACCAGTACCAGTACCAGTACTTATTAGTGAGGTTCGTCCACAAACATATGTACCTAGATATAAACACATACATGTGCCAAACCATACTCGAGTCGTAGGTACACCCACCTACATACATACTTACTTACCGACGTTGAGATATGGAGTTTAGTCAATCGTGCCAAAAGATAATGACAACCCGATACCGAGTTCGGGACACACATTGGTTAGACAATCACCCGTAGTGACCGTACCAGTACTAGTACCAGTACCAGTACTTATTAGTGAGGTTCGTCCACAAACATATGTACCTAGATATAAACACATACATGTGCCAAACCATACTCGAGTCGTAGGTACACCCACCTACATACATACTTACTTACCGACGTTGAGATATGGAGTTTAGTCAATCGTGCCAAAAGATAATGACAACCCGATACCGAGTTCGGGACACACATTGGTTAGACAATCACCCGTAGTGACCGTACCAGTACTAGTACCAGTACCAGTACTTATTAGTGAGGTTCGTCCACAAACATATGTACCTAGATATAAACACATACATGTGCCAAACCATACTCGAGTCGTAGGTACACCCACCTACATACATACTTACTTACCGACGTTGAGAGTTCGGGACACACATTGGTTAGACAATCACCCGTAGTGACCGTACCAGTACTAGTACCAGTACCAGTACTTATTAGTGAGGTTCGTCCACAAACATATGTACCTAGATATAAACACATACATGTGCCAAACCATACTCGAGTCGTAGGTACACCCACCTACATACATACTTACTTACCGACGTTGAGAGTTCGGGACACACATTGGTTAGACAATCACCCGTAGTGACCGTACCAGTACTAGTACCAGTACCAGTACCAGTACTTATTAGTGAGGTTCGTCCACAAACATATGTACCTAGATATAAACACATACATGTGCCAAACCATACTCGAGTCGTAGGTACACCCACCTATATACATACTTACTTACCGACGTTGAGAGTTCGGGACACACATTGGTTAGACAATCACCCGTAGTGACCGTACCAGTACTAGTACCAGTACCAGTACCAGTACTTATTAGTGAGGTTCGTCCACAAACATATGTACCTAGATATAAACACATACATGTGCCAAACCATACTCGAGTCGTAGGTACACCCACCTACATACATACTTACTTACCGACGTTGAGAGTTCGGGACACACATTGGTTAGACAATCACCCGTAGTGACCGTACCAGTACTAGTACCAGTACCAGTACTTATTAGTGAGGTTCGTCCACAAACATATGTACCTAGATATAAACACATACATGTGCCAAACCATACTCGAGTCGTAGGTACACCCACCTACATACATACTTACTTACCGACGTTGAGAGTTCGGGACACACATTGGTTAGACAATCACCCGTAGTGACCGTACCAGTACTAGTACCAGTACCAGTACCAGTACTTATTAGTGAGGTTCGTCCACAAACATATGTACCTAGATAGAAACACATACATGTGCCAAACCATACTCGAGTCGTAGGTACACCCACCTACATACATACTTACTTACCGACGTTGAGAGTTCGGGACACACATTGGTTAGACAATCACCCGTAGTGACCGTACCAGTACTAGTACCAGTACCAGTACTTATTAGTGAGGTTCGTCCACAAACATATGTACCTAGATATAAACACATACATGTGCCAAACCATACTCGAGTCGTAGGTACACCCACCTACATACATACTTACTTACCGACGTTGAGATATGGAGTTTAGTCAATCGTGCCAAAAGATAATGACAACCCGATACCGAGTTCGGGACACACATTGGTTAGACAATCACCCGTAGTTACCGTACCAGTACTAGTACCAGTACCAGTACTTATTAGTGAGGTTCGTCCACAAACATATGTACCTAGATATAAACACATACATGTGCCAAACCATACTCGAGTCGTAGGTACACCCACCTACATACATACTTACTTACCGACGTTGAGATATGGAGTTTAGTCAATCGTGCCAAAAGATAATGACAACCCGATACCGAGTTCGGGACACACATTGGTTAGACAATCACCCGTAGTGACCGTACCAGTACTAGTACCAGTACCAGTACTTATTAGTGAGGTTCGTCCACAAACATATGTACCTAGATATAAACACATACATGTGCCAAACCATACTCGAGTCGTAGGTACACCCACCTACATACATACTTACTTACCGACGTTGAGATATGGAGTTTAGTCAATCGTGCCAAAAGATAATGACAACCCGATACCGAGTTCGGGACACACATTGGTTAGACAATCACCCGTAGTGACCGTACCAGTACTAGTACCAGTACCAGTACCAGTACTTATTAGTGAGGTTCGTCCACAAACATATGTACCTAGATATAAACACATACATGTGCCAAACCATACTCGAGTCGTAGGTACACCCACCTACATACATACTTACTTACCGACGTTGAGATATGGAGTTTAGTCAATCGTGCCAAAAGATAATGACAACCCGATACCGAGTTCGGGACACACATTGGTTAGACAATCACCCGTAGTGACCGTACCAGTACTAGTACCAGTACCAGTACCAGTACTTATTAGTGAGGTTCGTCCACAAACATATGTACCTAGATATAAACACATACATGTGCCAAACCATACTCGAGTCGTAGGTACACCCACCTACATACATACTTACTTACCGACGTTGAGATATGGAGTTTAGTCAATCGTGCCAAAAGATAATGACAACCCGATACCGAGTTCGGGACACACATTGGTTAGACAATCACCCGTAGTGACCGTACCAGTACTAGTACCAGTACCAGTACCAGTACTTATTAGTGAGGTTCGTCCACAAACATGTACCTAGATATAAACACATACATGTGCCAAACCATACTCGAGTCGTAGGTACACCCACCTACATACATACTTACTTACCGACGTTGAGAGTTCGGGACACACATTGGTTAGACAATCACCCGTAGTGACCGTACCAGTACTAGTACCAGTACCAGTACCAGTACTTATTAGTGAGGTTCGTCCACAAACATATGTACCTAGATATAAACACATACATGTGCCAAACCATACTCGAGTCGTAGGTACACCCACCTACATACATACTTACTTACCGACGTTGAGAGTTCGGGACACACATTGGTTAGACAATCACCCGTAGTGACCGTACCAGTACTAGTACCAGTACCAGTACTCTTATAATTACATTGTGCATCCTTTCGCTAGTGTAGTAGTGTGGTCGATATGTCGATACGTACATTATATTATATATATATATATATATATGTTGATACGTACACAACAAGTACAACGCACTAGAACACTAGTGAAAGGATGCACACTTGTACTGCACATGGTATGTATTAGGAAAGTGTGGGGTCGCGTCGCGTGTTCGTACATAACGCTATCTATAGGTACCTAAGTAATAAGTATTCAATAACTAGCTCACTTGCTAATCATTATGTTTCATATTTATTGTAAAACAAACTTCCTTCGATTCATTCAGTGTACATTCTTTCGAGGCAGGAGGGTAGTGTAGTACCTACTATAACGTTGATGCGAGTACCCTACTCGTGCTCGTGTTCGTGCTCGTGCTCGTGCTCGTGTTCGTGCTCGTGCTCGCAGCGCGTTTGGTTGTGGCGTACCTATACCTAGCTGCAGAGTATATAACTGTTAACTTGTGAACTTAGCGGCCGAGCGCTCAGTCAGTCAGCACTAATCGGTTGTTGTGTTGTGTTACTGACATAGTGTAGTGAGAGGTCGAGGCAGAGGTCGAGGTCGAGGTGAGGTCGAGGCCGAGGTCGGCGCTGCGTGTAACATACGAGTTCTGTTAAACAAGATGTAATGTTACGTTTGGAACGAATGACTATTATGCAAATGTTTTATTGTTTATAATAAAATTTAAGAAAGTTTCAAATATCTTGTTTTTATCAATTGCTTCGTTACCTATCCATTCCATTCCTTATGTTCAAAATCAAAATTAATCATTTAAAATATGTAGTTTCAAATTCAAATAATCTTTATTAACTGAAATAATATAACAAATATTACGATTAAAAATTGCGCGAATAGAAAAATATTCTTCCGCAGAATAAAAATTCTATTGATCACCACTACCCCAGAGGAGAATGCCGTATCGTAAGTCATCAAACTGAATAATAGCTAAAATTTGCCGCACATTCGTCAGTCAGAGAAAGAATATTGCATATATTGCAGAACTGAGTCTATTTATTCTAGTGACCGACCGAAACATGTTATTTTCGAGTTGAAACCGAAACCGAAGGTTCGGTTTCATTGTAGTTTCGGCCGAAACCGAACCTTTTATAAAAAAAAAGTCCTTAAAAAGTCGAAAAAATTTTAGTAAGCCCGTTTTTTTCTAAAATTAATATCTCGCCTACCTATAATTACAGGTTTCTACTTTCAAAGATTTATCACAATGAAATTTCAGCACAGTTACAGAGATTCTGTTTGAAAATTTAACTACCCTATAAAGTGAAAAAAAAAATACATTATTTGTAACACAAAGTTAGCGATTTATTAATGGTGGTATAAAATAAAACAAATTTATTATTAAAATATGATGCTCATATATTATGTTTATTTATTTTCATTAACTATGACATGAAGAATTCACAACAAAAACAAACTAAAATACTTGATCAAACTACTTACCATTATTCGCGGAACAAACACAACACGTATTGACACGTCTACACGAGCAAAGCGCACTGATTTAGGTAGTTGCCGGCGGAGTCAGGCGAGCGACGCCATATTGCCAGCCGTGCCGAGCGCGCCCGACGTTAGCCGAGCGCGACCCGAAGGTACGATGTTGTAAGTTTCGGCGCGGCCGAAGGGTTCGGCCGTTTTTGGCCGAAACCGAAACTCACTCGGACACTAATTTATTCTATTCTAAATTACTTATATGTATGTGGGCCCCACTGTAGCTTATCATCTAAAGTGATGCCTGGAAATACGGTTGTGAAATGTTTCAACAACATTCAGTTTTCGCCTTTAATAACAATGTTTGGATCTAATTGCCTTACTAAATCTAGTTGCCTTGGTTAAACTGAATTGTATACATGTGGTTTTTTCTCATTAAGCATTACATTATTAAATGTTTAACTATAATACTACCGGGTCTGTCTGAAGCTTGCTGTTGCTGTTGCTGAGAAGAGCAGAGCCGGCAACAAACTCAACGATTACTCTTTGAAATCAAACAATATATGTACCTATACTTATATATTGTATATTTAGTATTGTAGTGTAATCTCATTGCTATTGTATTATTGGTGAGAATTGTGTTGGTGTCGAGTGAAATGAAATTGTTTATGAAATGAAATGAAATTGTTTATTCATCCAAATAGGCCTTCACAGGCATTTGTGAATAGTCAGACTCTAAATGCTCGGTTCGGAAGGTTGCTTTTGCTGAGAAGAGCCGGCAATAAACTCAGCAATTACTCTTTTCAAAAACAACATACACCTATTACATTCAATAATTATTATTTATCTAGTCTCACTGACAATATTTGCGTGTTATGGCGGCAAAAATAGTAATCTTTAGAATTTAATTATGACTGACTTAATAAACAAGAAACTCGCACAGACCAGCCCCCACTAGCAGCACCTGTTTGAGTGTCAGTCTGATACCTACTATAGTCCATTCGTTGCCCGTGGTCCTACTGCGTGGTCCTACCAGTAGGACTGCCACAAAAACATCATTATTTTGTATGGGCAAGTGTCCTACTAACAGTGAAGACGAAAAAAAATGTAAATGAAAACTAACTTTAATCTAAGACAATTACATAAAAAATCAGATTTTTTTCGCTCTTAAAAAAAAACCTATAACCTATATTTATCTTCAACAATAATAGAATAGAAGTAGGATGACGAAAAAAAAACCAAAACTACGAGCACTGTTACTTGTCCGTAGTCTTACCAGTAGGACTACGGGCAATGCTAAGTGCCCATGGTCCTACTAGTAGGAGCACGCAGTAGGACACGGGCGATAGACCCTATAGTCTACATTACAACTATATATATGTATATATATATATATATATATATATAATAGTGTGCAACTTGTGCAAGGCGGCACAGAACATAAGTAAGTATCTACTACTCGACTCGACAGTCTAGTGTCGAGTGTCAGTCGGATATACCTACCTACCTACTATAGTCTACATTACAACTATATATATAGATATATATATATATATAATAGTGTGCAACTTGTGCAAGGCGGCACAGAACATAAGTAAGTATCTACTACTCGACTCGACAGTCTAGTGTCGAGTGTCAGTCAGATATACCTACCTACCTACCTACTATAGTCTACATTACAACTATATATATATAGATATACATATAATAGTGTGCAACTTGTGCAAGGCGGCACAGAACATAAGTAAGTATCTACTACTCGACTCGACAGTCTAGTGTCGAGTGTCAGTCAGATATACCTACCTACCTACTATAGTCTACATTACAACTATATATATAGATATATATATAATAGTGTGCAACTTGTGCAAGGCGGCACAGAACATAAGTAAGTATCTACTACTCGACTCGACAGTCTAGTGTCGAGTGTCAGTCGGATATACCTACCTACCTACTATAGTCTACATTACAACTATATATACTATATCTATACATTACTATATATATTACTATTATTACTATATATATACATTACAACTATATACACTAGTCTAGTGTCGAGTGTCAGTCAGATATACCTACCTACCTACTATAGTCTACATTACAACTATATATATATAGATATATATATAATAGTGTGCAACTTGTGCAAGGCGGCACAGAACATAAGTAAGTATCTACTACTCGACTCGACAGTCTAGTGTCGAGTGTCAGTCAGATATACCTACCTACCTACTATAGTCTACATTACAACTATATATATAGATATATATATAATAGTGTGCAACTTGTGCAAGGCGGCACAGAACATAAGTAAGTATCTACTACTCGACTCGACAGTCTAGTGTCGAGTGTCAGTCAGATATACCTACCTACTATAGTCTACATTACAACTATATATACTATATATATATATAATAGTGTGCAACTTGTGCAAGGCGGCACAGAACATAAGTAAGTATCTACTACTCGACTCGACAGTCTAGTGTCGAGTGTCAGTCAGATATACCTACCTACCTACTATAGTCTACATTACAACTATATATATAGATATATATATAATAGTGTGCAACTTGTGCAAGGCGGCACAGAACATAAGTAAGTATCTACTACTCGACTCGACAGTCTAGTGTCGAGTGTCAGTCAGATATACCTACCTACCTACTATAGTCTACATTACAACTATATATATAGATATATATATATAATAGTGTGCAACTTGTGCAAGGTGGCACAGAACATAAGTAAGTATCTACTACTCGACTCGACAGTCTAGTGTCGAGTGTCAGTCAGATATACCTACCTACCTACTATAGTCTACATTACAACTATATATATAGATATATATATAATAGTGTGCAACTTGTGCAAGGCGGCACAGAACATAAGTAAGTATCTACTACTCGACTCGACAGTCTAGTGTCGAGTGTCAGTCAGATATACCTACCTACTATAGTCTACATTACAACTATATATACTATATATATATATAATAGTGTGCAACTTGTGCAAGGCGGCACAGAACATAAGTAAGTATCTACTACTCGACTCGACAGTCTAGTGTCGAGTGTCAGTCAGATATACCTACCTACCTACTATAGTCTACATTACAACTATATATATAGATATATATATAATAGTGTGCAACTTGTGCAAGGCGGCACAGAACATAAGTAAGTATCTACTACTCGACTCGACAGTCTAGTGTTGAGTGTCAGTCAGATATACCTACCTACCTACTATAGTCTACATTACAACTATATATATATGGATATATATATAATAGTGTGCAACTTGTGCAAGGCGGCACAGAACATAAGTAAGTATCTACTACTCGACTCGACAGTCTAGTGTCGAGTGTCAGTCAGATATACCTACCTACCTACTATAGTCTACATTACAACTATATATATAGATATATATATAATAGTGTGCAACTTGTGCAAGGCGGCACAGAACATAAGTAAGTATCTACTACTCGACTCGACAGTCTAGTGTCGAGTGTCAGTCAGATATACCTACCTACCTACTATAGTCTACATTACAACTATATATATAGATATATATATAATAGTGTGCAACTTGTGCAAGGCGGCACAGAACATAAGTAAGTATCTACTACTCGACTCGACAGTCTAGTGTCGAGTGTCAGTCAGATATACCTACCTACCTACTATAGTCTACATTACAACTATATATACTATATATATATAATAGTGTGCAACTTGTGCAAGGCGGCACAGAACATATGTAAGTATCTACTACTCGACTCGACAGTCGAGTGACGAGTGTCGAGTGTCGAGTGTCGACAGGCAGCTTGACTTTATATTATGTAGGTACATACCTATGTACATATATATAAATAAGGCATTTGATCAGTTACCTATCAGGTTTCCATAGTATGCCGAATGTCCCTCGTCTATATCTAATAACCAAATAATCCTTGGGGCTGATTGGGTAGGACCACAAATAAAATGGAAACAATGCAATTACCACACAATTCAATTTATTTTTGTGTACATAAATAAAATATGAATATAATATAAATGTAATATTTAATACACTTTTAAGAAAATCTAATTACAAAAGAGATACATACAAATTGTTACTAAAAATACTATTACTATAATAATGTAAGTAGGTAAGTGAGTACCGAGATGATTGTGTTGTGTTGTGTATTGTATTGTGTTGTGTATTGTGTTGTGTTGTGTATTGTATTGTGTTGTGTATTGTGTTGGTAGATACCTACTCGTACCTACCTATTTACATATGAAATGAATACAGTTCCTACTCACTAAACTAATTAGTACCTTTACTATGATTTATTAAATAGGTCAGGTCAGCAGCAGTCGACCGACGCGGACGTGTCGCTACGGTAGTTACGGAAGGTAGATATTTCATTCATAGTAATACATAGAAACTAATTGATTTGTTCACCAACCAGTCCAGTCCAGTCCAGTCCAACAATATAAATATTTGTATAAATGAACAGATGTGTAAGTGTTGTGTAGGTATATACTAACGTATGGTAGGTACACACGCGTGCGCTGCGCTGTGGGCTGTGGGACGTGGCGGAAGGGCGCGGGCGGCGCGCATCAGTGCCCTTACTTATGACTGAGGGTAGTTTTGGAGACAAGTGCCTTGTCACATCTAATCTACATACGTAAGGTACGTTTGAAACTTATACAGAATATAATAGGTTTTATTTGGGCCATGCGAGTTTCAGTCCAATCTTAATACTTACTGAAATGGTGAAATAAATGAAATGGTAAAATGGAAACCTATACTTACTCAAGGGTATAAGTAAGTAATACTATCCTATACCTACACAATAACCTCCATCCTCCTCAGTCTTACTTAACATACAATATTATTATTTATTAGGGTTCCATACAAATAGAAGAACGTTTGTGGTTCATCATCCGTGGTACATAGTTTTAAATATCGTTTAACCGAAGGTCGGTGGCAAATAAAAAATATAAAAATATTGTTAGGTACTTATATATTCCTTGCGAATGAGCCTAAATGCGTCTCGAAATTCAATGTTAGGAGTTACTTAGGTACCTAATGCATATGTTATGGACCAAGTGATAAGTTGGGCATTATACATAATGCCCGGTCATTATGAGAAATGCCCAATATGAGAGTGCAGTTTGATAATAAATAATCAAATTGACCGGGCATTATACATGTTTATACGTTCTACCTATATGATATGTGTACCTATATTCAATCATTTCTTTTGCAAATCAGTCTGCAATAAACGTTAGATAAAAACACACGTCTTTTCCTTGGCAAAATCCCTATCAAGCAAATCTAAGCCTTATCTCAATGAACGTAAGGTTCAATACATATTGTCCATCACATTTTGGGCAGAGTAATACAAACATATGTAATTATTTTTTTTTTATTGTTTTTTGAAATAGAACGAGCTACGGTGAGCCAAAACGTAATGGAATGGTGGATATTTTAAATTGATTTAGAGAGAGAGAATGAGTGAAATTCGTGAAAATATTAATTTTGTGCGATGAAATATGAATTAATCTTATTATTATGATATGGATTTATGTGGATGTGAAGTTATGACAAAAAATATGAAAAAATTATCAAATAAAAAAAATAACCCTGAAGTGTACGGCGAGTTCTAACCTAATCAATCCGTGTAGATTTTGAATAGAAAGGAATGGATAAACGGGCAGGGCAATCAATCAATCAACGTACCTGCTACAAATTTAGCTTTATTGTCAAATTGCCCAATTGTCATGTAGCAATATAATAATGACCGAGCAATGTGATAAATAATGAAGTTAAGATAGTAATTAATCACTTAGCCCGATAGAGCTAGATATTATTCATAATGCCCGGTCATAATTAATCACTTGGTCCATAACACATACTGCCAAAACAAGTAACATTTTTTTTTGATGCGTAGACAAATAAGTAGTTTCTCTATGGTTTTATTAACATAAACTAAAAACTAAAGAAAACATCCAACCTTGTTCCGATTTTAGTAAATTCTAAAGCCTGCAACATTACAGTAAAAATTAAAGTTTGTCTTCTCTATTCTAGCAAAGTTTCTTATAAATAATCATAAATCATTCACTAAAAAAAGCTGGCTATGCGGTCGGGTGTTAGTTATTTTTGAAGTGGTGGATGAGTAACTTGTCCTTATCCTACGCAAGGTGTCATAGGTGAAGGTGTGGTCGCCACAACATGGTATCCTCTTCCACCCCGCTCTATAAATGAGTAGAGTAACTAAATAATATTAGCCTGTAGGTATCAAGTCCAAATAAAGGTACGGAATCGGAATCATATTCCTCCTGCTTGTTCGCTATCCATACCATGTGTTTGACTACAATCAGTAGGTAGGTATCTAGGTGATGAGATGTATCACAATATAAAGATATCTTGGATTGCGCCTACGCACACGATACCCTAAATATTTACCTACATATACTATATATATATATATAATCAACGGACAAACAACAACAAGTCCTATAACAAGAAAAAGGATATGCTCTACGTGTTGGTCCTATGTATGTGGGTACTATGTTATGTACTATACATAATGTAGGTAAGTACTTCTATAAACGTTTGGTTCGCCCTCACAGAGTTGATCTAAGAAGCGAGGCGCCTGACAATATGCACGTCGCACGACACATGACATGATAACTTACAATCATAGATAGATATATTATGTATGTAGTCTAGGTATCTGTCTAACATGCAGTGCTTAGTGTTAGTACTTATTTATGTTTAGGCCTTTACTTTCAAACAAACCTGATGCTGAGCGACGTGTGCTCTGATGTGGTGTGGCGTGTGTGGTGCACGCGCTTTCAGTTGATCAAGGGTACGGTCAGCAACATAAGTAGATACTTGACCAGATCCAATAACGATCCATCCTATAAGAATGTAAAGTAAACTAATCTTTTGAAAATATATGTCTACAAAAAATACCTTACCATATAAATTTCTTAGTTTTTTAAAAGACCTGATACAGAGTATGCAAATTATAATAATGATAAATAAGTACAATTCAGTACAGTACAGTACCTATAGTGTACAGTAAGTGCCATGTGGTAGGTATATTCTCACTAGGCCGAGCCTAAACGAAGCCGTGCCGTAGACCGATACACCGAGATATGCAAAGTTTAGCGTAGGCCTTATTGTTACGAAAATGTGAAATAATAAAAACTCAAATAAAATTAATTTCTATTTAAAAAATGCCTCCAAATCACAGATAGGTCCAAACGTTACACTTATGATTTTTTACAACACGGGGGAAGGAGGTCCAGACGAGAACAACTGAGCCAGGTTAGGGACACGAGGGGACACGACGGGGCACGAGGGGATACGAGCACGGGACGCGTTCACTTGATCGAGCACGCGAACTGCGCGCGCAGCCGCCGCAGCGACGCCGACGCGTTGTCGTTCTCCACGTCGCTCTCCTCCACGCCTGAGAACAGACAGAACTGCGCGATCAGCTCACCCCACGCACTGTCGCCACCCGCCGCCCGCCAGGTAGCTGCGGTCATTGTAGGTACGTACCAGCACCGGGGCCGGAGACGGAGAGCACGGTGCCCGAGGCGAGCGCGTTGCCGTTGTCATCGGCGTCGGACCGCGACGCGCTGCCCGACGTCTCCCAACACCCGACGGACGTGCCGGACGCGCCGGACGCACCGGACGTCCGCGACGATGCGCCCGGGGAGCCAGACGCACCTGCGTTAGTTAGTTCCATACAAGTTTATCGATAAGGTACCTAGTCTAGTGATCAGGTAGGTTAGGTAGATAGTTGATAGTAACGGTAGGTAAGTAGTGAGTGTATTAATACTGACTGTCGGTGCTGCGGAGCGGGTGCGGCGCGGGCGCGGGAGCGAGCCCCGCGGCGGCCGGCGGCGACGCCTCCGAGTCCAACTCGAGCGAGGACTGCGAGCCGCACTCGGAGCGCTCCGAGTCCGAGTCCGAGCCCTGCTGCATGTCCGAGCCTGCAGCGCCGACAGCCTCCGCACTCGCCGCACTCGCCGGTCCCATCACCTCCTGCCCTACCGCATACCGCCGACACTCGTTACATTCACAATGACAACTAACTACTAACAATACTACGGTTAGATATCTATAGGTCCCTGGTCCGTCCGATATAGATACCATCGCCATTCGAGGCCCAGGCAGCACGGCTGCAGGCACGAAACTACAAGTAATACTTATTTGTAACCTGTAGAGTAGAACACCTATGACTTAGCAGCCTGATCGATCGTTACACTGATAACAACAGGGGAAAAGTGACAAAGTAAATAAATTCTAGGTAGTAAATTCTAGTAGGTATAATAAATGAGACAATGATACGCACATGTGAGTGTGAGTGTGCGCTCGCATCCTCGCTGGAGCTCCCGCGGCGCACCCAGCGCGAGCGTCCCCCCGCACCACCAGCCACACCCAGGCCCTCTGAAACACAAGACATAGTATATTACAGCGTGTACAAACTGTTTATAAACAACATGACTCTATCTGTGCTGTATGTATCTATGTTATGGACCAGGTGATTAATGCGGGCATTATTAATAATGACCGGGCAATATGAATAATATCTAGCTCTATCGGGCTAAGTGATTAATTACTATCTTAACTTCATTATTTATCACATTGCTCGGTCATTATTATATTGCTACATGACAATTGGGCAATTTGATAATAAAGCTAAATTTGTAGCAGGTACGTAGGTATACATACATATTGATTGATTGATTGATTGCCCTGCCCTGTCCTGTCCGTTTATCCTTTCTATTCAAAATCTACATGGATCGATTAGGTAAGGATGGATTAGGACGTACACTTCGTGGTTATGTTTTTTATTTGATATTTTTTTCGTAATTTTTGTCTTAACTTCATATCCACATAAATCCATATCATAATAATAAGATTCATTCATATTTCTTCGCACAAAATTAATATTTTCACGACTTTCTCTCATTCTCTCTCTCCTACCTATCTCCCACCCACCCTCTCTATCAATCTATCTCTCTCTCACTCAATTTAAAATATCCACCATTCCATTACGTCTCTTCTAGTTCAAACAAACAATAAAAAAATAGTAATTACATATGTTTGTATTACTCTGCCCAAAAGGTGATGGACAATATGTATAATGCCCGGTCAATTTGATTATTTGAATAATCTGCACTCACATATTGGGCATTTTTCATAATGACCGGGCATTATGCATAATGCCCAATTTATCACTTGGTCCATATCATCTATACTATAATAGGTAGTAGGTAAACCTTGTTGGTGGTGCTCCTGTGCCTGTATCTTGTGCTGCAGCAGCGGGTAGAAGCCTCGCGCCGTCGCGTTGTGCGGCTCGTACTGCAGGATCAGCCGGCAGTACTTCAGCGCCTCCGCGTACTGCCGCTGCATGATCGCAGACAGGAACTGAAACAAACACAATACACTTATCAACGCATGCAACGTTCACGCCGAACATGCCATTAGAATCGTCGATTCACTCTGTCTCGGGTCTCGGGTCTCGGTACTCTCGGTTGTCTGAGAGTAGGTAGGCATATATCTACCGATCGGTCCAAGGCGATGGTAGTGACGGTCGTGGGTTTAAATCACCTCTATTGTTTAAAACTTACAATGATCTTGAACTTTTGAGGAAAACATAGCACGGTGGGTACTTTATAGTATCCGACTGGCTGGCCGTATTTCGGATTCTGAGAGTGTAAGGCACGACCTTTATATATTCTAAGGGCACGACACGACCGTAACAATTATGGTAGGGGAGGCAATGATGCTAAATTTGTAGTTACTCGAGCGTCTTTGGGACCTACTGGAATTTGAAGATTAGGTGGAATAAAGATAAAAAGGTTCTGTGATATTTTCCCCTTCAGCGGTGGGGGGAGTGTCTACAGGGTTTCAAAAATGTAAAAAAAAACAGTCACCAAGAAATACTCGAGCGCGTCAGATATTAATAGGGTAGTCGCGCCACGTCTGTCTGATAACGGAAAAATAATAATCTGCCGTTTTGCGTGGTGGGGGTGGCCGTACGAAGGGGTCGAAAATATTTAAAAAAAAAGTTACTCGAGCGCGTCAGACATTGATAAGGGATGTTAAGTGAACCCTCCAGTAGCTCCTATTTTAAAGACTGACGATTTGGACGCGACCATCAGTCAGGGCCGATTTTTGAAAATGCAAAAAAAAATCGTGACCTTGATTTACTCGAGCGCGTCAGATTTTTATACAGGCGGTTCTTCTTGATGGCCTTGTTGTACTGACCCATAATCTGACAATTATGTTGAGGGATTTCCTTAATCTGACGGTTTGAAAAAAAATATATATAAAAAATATCGAAATCTCGAAAATGGTTCAAGATATCGAAAAAATTTTTGCACAAAAGTTGTAGAGAATTTAATTTTCTAGAATATTTATTATGAATACATATACCAGGAAACGAGATATTTGCAATAAATGATTTTTTGACCTTTGACCTTGAAAAATCAGTAGTCGCGGGCACCCTAAGATAAGTAGCTTTTGAGACAAGTTTTAGGGTGTCAAAATAAAGGTTTATACAAGTTAATAGCTGACTATCTCTCATTCTGAGGTGAAACTCACAATATTCCTGGACTATACACTTAATAATGATTTTAGCTACTTCGGCTTGTGCAAATCGGCAGATTAAGATATTTCCGTGATTCGTGACTAATTTCCTTCAAAATAAAAAAAAAACTAATCGCGCTCGAGAAAATCCAGGTGACGTTTTTTTTTGCAACTTTGCGAGTCTCCAATTTTCTTTCGTCACGCCCAAATTGTCAGATTATTGAAATGTACACTATTTTGCATGTAACTAACTTACCTTACCTTAATCTGACGCGCTCGAGTATTTCAAACCATCGATTTTTTATTACTAATCTGACGGGCTACCCTGGACGTTCGACACTACATAGAGGGCTCAGATTTGGTGAGAGTACTTCACAAGGTGCAAGGTTGCCCCCCTTATGTTAATCTGCCGCGCTCGAGTAAATCCCGAAATCCCCTATTCGCCTCCCCTACCATTAAAGCTGCAATCCAGACGGCGGCGGTACCCACGGTGTTTTAGAGTCGGTCGGTGTCGGTGTCGGTGTCGGTGTCGGTGCTCACCTCTGCTAGGAACTCGCTCGGCGCCGAGAGCGTGTCGTTACCGTCGGAGTAGTCCTCGGGGCTGGTGGAGTGGTAGTTGGTGGCGTCCATGACGACCCTGCGGCCGCGCCGCGTGGGGGACGCGAGCCACGCGCGGCCGCCGCGGCGGGGCGCGTCGCCACCCGCCGCCCCCGGCAGCGTCACCACCAGGTGTCGCGAGCGCGGCCCGGGGGCCGGGGTGGGGGGCGGGGGTGCGCTGGGCGGCGCGGGCGCAGCCGGTCGGCGCTCGCTGAGCCGCAGGGCGGCCCGGGAGGCGGTGTCGAGGGCCCGGGAGACGGGCACCGCGGGGGGCGGCCAGGGGGCGCGCGGCCACGCGGGCGGCGGGGGGGGCCTCGGCGGCGCCGGTCGGTACAGCCGCGCGTTGGGCACGGGCCGCTGGAACACGCGCTTGCGTCGCCCCTTCTGCTTGCGCCCCGACTCGCCTTTAGTGTTCGGTTTCACTCTCGTAGGAGGACCCGGGTACCTGTGGAGTGGAGTGGATCGTTTACCGGTTGAAACTTAGTTAGTAGTGTGCATCAGTGCGAGGTCGATTGTACGTATTACCTACTGTAACAAAGAACAAAGACAATAATGAGATGTGGTGTGCGAGTATGCGAGTGTGGGGTACTAACAGGCGCGGGTTGGGAGTGTAGGGCGCGCGGGAGCGTCGCTCTCCTCGCAGGCCGGACGCACGCCGGACGCTTCGCGGCGCCCCCAAGTCTATCACGTCCTCCGCCTCCGGATATGTGTTTGGTTCGCGACTCGACCTGTTCGTGGAGTACACATTATATAAGTAGGTTGTATGTATTTGTATAAATGTGTTCGACATCCTAGTCCTATCCTAGTTCAAGTAGAGTAGAGTAGAGCAGAGCAGGTAGGTATATCAACATAACTTTATGTTTGATGGTAATCGGATCGATCGAAGTACATATACCTACCGTTAGGTACAGGACAGCTAGCAAACTTATGCTAGCTTACCTACGACAAACACAGCGTCAAATATGCAACTAGGTACGTGGGAACTACGTGGGAACGTGCGTGCGGTGTGAGTGTGCACCATGCCACTGTGATGCCACTGTGATGCCACTGTGATGCCACTGTGATGCCACTGTGATGCCACTGTGATGCCACTGTGATGCCACTGTGATGCCACTGTGATGCCACTGTGATGCCACTGTGATGCCACTGTGATGCCACTGTGATGCCACTGTGATGCCACTGTGATGCCACTGTGATGCCACTGTGATGCCACTGTGATGCCACTGTGATGCCACTGTGATGCCACTGTGATGCCACTGTGATGCCACTGTGATGCCACCGTGATGCCACCGTGATGCCACCGTGATGCCACCATGCGTGCGATGCGACCATGCCGTAGGTATTACTCGTATAATAAGTATCTATAGGTAGGTACTAATATTATAAAGAGGTAAAGTTGATGAGTTTATTAGGGGGATAGGGGGATAGGGGGATAGGGGGTAATCTCTGGATCTCTGAACCGATTTAGACAATTCTTTTACCAATAGAAAGCCACGGTATCCGCTAAAAAGCATATTCGTAAATTCAACCCCTAGGGTTCCCTCGGGAAGGAAGGCGGGTGAATCCGCGGTGCGGAGAACTAGTAGTTAATAATAATGATGAGTGCGGTACCTACTCTACTCGTGGTAGGAACGAGTAAGTAAAACCAGTTCCTACCTAACCTACTTACCTATTGTAGAGCGAGATAGGTTCGTTTTCAAAGATTTAGTCCAATTCGATAGTTTAGGGGTTAACGTTCGGAAATCGGAACGATTCAGTACTTATGGTTGAAGTGCAATGAAACTGCGCCGCCGCCGACCGTCCCGCGCCCGCGTCCCGCGCACGTCCCACATCGCACACGCCTTGCGCCATCACCTTTTTATTAACCCCCGAGCCCGACGAAAAAGAGGGGCGATATAAGTTGTCTGTGTGTGTGTGTGGCATCACACATAGCTCCTGAACGGATGAACCGACCTAGTGATTTTTTGTTTGAAAGGTGTTGAAGCCGTTGAAGATCATCACCTCTTTTCTAGTTGATGATTGTAACCTGTAGAACCTGTAGTGTAGTAGAAGGGATGACGCCAAACAGAAGAGGCTGAAGTGGGCTGCACAGTGCACACACACAGTAGAAGGGGTAGGTTAGTGGTTAGGTACCGGTACCTGCTATTTTACTATTTTCTACTTTAGATCGCATCGCGGTCAAACACTACACTAGCTTATCCAATAGTAAAAACTAAATTGTTAGCGATTGAAGCGGGAATAAAAATAATAATAATAATAATAATAATTTCCAGCACATGAATGCTAACTCGCGCTTACCACGATATCGCGCTGTCAATGTTTCGTACCTATTATGGTTCACGTGCACTGCACTGCACGGTGCACTTCACGGTGCACTGCACGGTAGAATCAGAGGCGTAGCTAGGTAACCAAAGGCCCTAGTGTAAAAAAAACTGGTACGAGGTTTGCTGATCAGGCTCCGAGGGCCCCCTGAGCTTGGGGGTCCTGGTGCACGGCACCGCCTAGCCCTCCGGTAGCTACGCCACTGGGTAGAATGTAGGTATAGGTCGCGTCAAGTAAAAAGAACGCTGGAAAAATGTGAAGGGGGTATGTTTGCGCATGGGTACACTCGCGCACGAAAGTACTAGGCCTATTGTTTTTTATTTATTTATTTATTTCCTCCACATACATGTTCGGGAGATTTCGTTCGAAGTGTTTTCTATAAACTATAAGGTAGGTATTGTGACATACAGACGGACGGAGTGATGGCGAAATAATAACAGTTTCTTTGATTTAAGTACTACGGAATCCATTTTCATTTTAAATCGTAAAAAAGTTACTTAATTTAATAATTGATCATTGAGTGATATTACTTATGTACAACTATATATATATATATATATATATATATATATATATATATATATATATATATATATATATATATATATAGATATATATAGATGATAACATACCAGATGGGTGCGGGGGCGGAGGGCGAGGTGTCGCAGCACACGAACACCTCCTTGTTAGTGTCGAGGCGGGGCGGGGGCGGGGGCGGGCGCGGGCGCGGGCGCGGACAGCTCCTGCTGACACAATACGAACACACACCTCATACACATACACACTCAACGGTATATACCTATCTAAAGTTACCTACACTACACTACACTACACTACACTAGATACTTACATAGTAATACGATAAACGACATCGCCAAAACTGCGACTAGTGTACCTACATTGTAGCGGCTATAGTACCAACCAGCGCTACATGTCACTCGACTCAGCGGAAAAGTAATAGAAAGAAGCGCGTCACCACAACAACATGGACTAAAACCGCATCAATAGATTTTCGAAAAAATATTTTCCCAATCCAGGAATCGGACCCGAAACAAATACACAGCGTGTAATTATTACACGTACAAGTAATTATTGTTGCTAATAAGGATCAAATTCTCAGAAGTCTCTTCTCGTCTCGGGTCAGCTAGTATAACTTAGGACTGCAGTTAGCTACCTAGCTAGCCCGGTGGAAGATCTTCCCATTTTGCGGTACTGTGACATATCCAACATACTTACATCTTTATCAATAATCCTACAAAACATCAGGAGCCTCAGTCTCAGCCAGCACTAGCATTATGGAATTTAGCAAGAAATCTCTACCTCCCTATTTTAACCAAAACCATTAAGTATAAAGCGAATTACTCCTGATACATCAATAAACTAGATCCTAAGCGCAAGCCCACTACATGGGCACAGCCCAATCATGTCACTCATATCTCGTGATAGTGGCGCCTTGGGCTCCCCCACTCCCCGCCAAGAACATCGGCCCAGGTTGTCCGTGACCGTGGGTAAAGTTAGCTCTGTCTACATCAATTGTTCTGTTACTATGGTAGGTAAAGTATCCAATAAGTACGTAATCAGCTTATTGGGCTTCCCCTTCCGTTCATCCGATTGTCTAGTCTAGTCTAGTCTAACCACTCGGCTGGCAGGCGAGGGAGCCTCGCGCTACAAAGGTTTGTTGTATACATTATTAAGTATCGTCCGATACCTATGCGGCTTTCTTTTTGTGTTGTTGCAAAAATAGTGAAACACAATAATATCGAAATAAAAAGAACCACTTGCACGTCCACCTATGGGATGATGATAGAGAGGTGGCATGAGACACTTAAAATTTTCGGCAAAATAAATATCGTTTCAAAACAACATAGTCTATGGCATCATCTCCTCAACGTGTCAACACTCACCACGGAGATACATAGAAAACAATTTTTTCCTGGATTTATTGTTCACGACAGACACTAAATAGGTACCTACTATCTGCAGTTTCATGAAATATGATGGCAGGTATAGTGGGTCATGCGCAATGATTTGTTTGTTTAGCTTCACGCCAGCCCTTATCTATAGGGTTTGCTCTGAGGTGAGGGGAACACTCTCAGTGGTTAAAAAACCTTTCATAGTGCACCCCTAGGGCTTCTACTCTAAAAAATTTGGAGTCTGAGTACGTATGTAAGAGCTCAGAATACGGGATTTTTTATGTTGCGTACCTACACTTACCCACACTGCTTGCGTACGGTTATCCGTATTGCAGGGTAAGTGTACGCATGTAGACTGTTTTTATTTTGCTTGTTTTCAAAAAAAATGCCTTCGATGAATATTTTTTGTATGTTAAAGTTGATTGACAAATACTAATTAACCTCGTTTTGTTTTAATAAACGGTAATTTTTGATTTGATGACGATGACTCCTTCAGTGCAACCCTGCGCCGGCTGCACCGGCAACCTGTGTGATATTATAATAAACCGTCGACCGCGTGATTATGAAATCAATGTCGTTTTTTTTAGAAAGATAAATTAAATATGAAGAGAGTAGATATGAATGAGAGCACACGTTACCCATTGCGACAGGCGACCAAAGAGTATGTAATATCAGGCGACTGTCGACTGTCGACTGCTCAGTTGGTCACGCACGACCGTCACGTGGTCACGACTCACGCGGCACTTATCGGCACCCACTTTCAGTTCAGTCAGAGGGTGCGCAATAATAAATGGGTGTAGTGTAGTGGGTACTGACTGGGTGTGCTGGGTGTTGGTCGACAACTATCTAGTATCGACCTAACGACATACAATAATGAGCCAATACTTGTAGCATTGCTGCACCACTTCCCACTATTATAACCAACATTATAGCTTCACAATAATGTCCTGTAATTGTGGTTGTATAGCGGCGGCGGCGGCGGCGGCGGCGGCGGCGGTGTGCCCATCAATAATGCACTTGCCATTAGTGCGTCATATTGCTTCCTTCCTACCTGTGTTCCTATCGTACGTCGTAACATTATAAGTAATGATTCTTGCCTACGTAGTACGTTGAGTTGCGACTACCTAATCGATGGCTTTGAGTGTACCTACCTACTTACTTACCTATATTATAAATAATAAAGGGGACTAGGTATCAAATTGTCTTTTATTTTTGTAACTACTTCCCTATATGTTTTGCATGAAAGAAATTACATTGTTTTTGGTAAACTTCGATAGAGTAGGTACCTACCTAAGTTCATGCTCCATTTCTCAAATCTTGAGACTAGCAGCGTCGACAGTCGACATCAAAGCCTGTTTCGAATTAAATTAGTAAATAAAACTTAAGGTTAACTTAACTCGTACAGCTGTAGTCTGTTGTCTGTTGGCGTCTTGGCTTGGCATAGGTAAGTACCAAGTTAGTAAAAGTAAATACCTATTCTAAAGAAAATGAAGTACGTAGTAGGTACCTATAGTAAGTAATAACTGAGTTAATATTTGTCTGTTGTTTGTTTACCTTCGATCCTGAGGAGGTACTTGAAATGCGCGTCAAAATGGCACGCGTACTTGTATTGACATCACACGTAACGTGTCGTATCAATGGTGACCACAACAAAGGCACACTAAGCTGTATCGATTGTGAGCAACAGTTTGGCGCCCGGCGGCAGCAGACAGGGGCGACAGCGGGCCGACACGCTCGTCGAGTTAACACGAGCTCGAGGTCGCGGAGGAACAAGTACTGGTGTTCCGGGCTCCGTATGAGACGCGTGGCTGCCGTGGCTGAGGCCCTGGAGGGCGCGGAACGAGCTGCCTGCCGAGCGACTCTCGGTGGACTCCGCGCCCTTCCGCCCTCGCACCAAGCCGACGACCACATCGACAAGCTATCGCGCATGCTCGACCAACACGTAACTCCTCCCATTCATTTAATTCACTCACAATGTTTCCTACTAGAACTTGTCATCAAAACGTAGCGTAGTGGTAATTTTTCGACCGACCGAACTAACTTGTAAAATGAACTCCCTTTGCTCGTTTAATTAAGGAACTTAGGATTAGGATCTTATATTAGATTAGAACACCCAACAGGTGGATTATTAAAAGAACAGGCACAGCACAGCCGCACAGGCATTAGATAGAACACAAATAATAAGCTCTTAGTTTGGCCGATCCGCGATCCCTACCTAGAATAGTTAGTGGTTTAGATGCCGGCGTGCGGTTTCACCCTCGTATCCTACTTCTATGTCCAATTCTAAAACCTGCTGAATGCTTACAAATTGGATCGTTCTTTTGATCCTGTAGTATTTGTGTGGTATACTGTGGTGGTAGCTGTAGGTACGAATATTGTTGCCGTACTTGCCGTGTAGTGTAGTGTAGTGTAGTGTAGTGTAGTGTAGTGTAGTGTAGTGTAGTGTAGTGTAGTGTAGTGTAGTGTAGTGTAGTGTAGTGTAGTGTAGTGTAGTGTAGTGTAGTGTAGTGTAGTGTAGTGTAGTGTAGTTTAGTGTAGTGTAGTGTAGTGTAGTGTAGTGTAGTGTAGTGTAGTGTAGTGTAGTGTAGTGTAGTGTAGTGTAGTGTAGTGTAGTGTAGTGTAGTGTAGTGTAGTGTAGTGTAGTGTAGTGTAGTGTAGTGTAGTGTAGTGTAGTGTAGTGTAGTGTAGTGTAGTGTAGTGTAGTGTAGTGTAGTGTAGTGTAGTGTAGTGTAGTGTAGGATATAGGATAAGGAGGTATTGTGTTCGTGTTATTATATTATCTAGCTCTCAGTGTAAATGCTCACGTTTTACTGGTGACCCGTTTATCCCCTATAACCATATTTGACTTATAATTCATCATAATTATGTAAATTGGAACTAAAAATTTTATTTGTTTTTATATATTTTCTGATTCTGTCTCACACGTCACTATGACGGATATTTGAAATAAGAAGATGATCTCGCTGTCCACCCATGGCGGAAACACCGAACCACCGAACTACAGAAGTAGGTAGGTACTCGTATACCAGGCAGGTACATACATATGTATTATACGCAGCTACTGGTTAATTAAATCAGCAAACGATAGGCTGGCCAGCCCCGGGTAACCCGTTCATTAGATGCCGCCATTCAGTTGAATGCATTGGTATACATTTTTTTTTTTTATTATAGCCAATTTATTTCCCATAAATCTTAAGTGTTTACAAAAAATATGTGTGTTAAGCTAATGTTAGTATGTGACTCTATTGTTAGTTCAAATTATACTTTAATACTTTTTTTTGTCTATTACTATAATTATTTTATAGGAATCCCTTGGTAGGGTATAAGCCTCCTCCAATCATTTTCATTTTGGGTGTTTTCTTCCATCTGAGTCTCTCGTCGGTGCATATATATACTTGAATAATTGACAAATCTGTATCGTAGATTTTTTTAGCTGAAGTAGCGCAACTCTTTCCGATAGTTTTTTTTATTTTTTTATTACTAATGTTATGTATTTTTATAAAAACGTATTATTATGGTCACTATATTCCTCTATTTTGCTTCCCATTCTTCTTGTTTCTGCTAGGCCAAGTATGTTGTGTTGTTTATATTTCGGATTGCGTACATTAATTCCATGTATTTTTCGGTAGTCGAGAGTGATCTGACATTGTATGTGGCAATTTTTGTTTTACTCTTTTTGTTTCTTGATTTTTGGACGGATGTTTGGAGGGTTGTAGTCGTACTCTTCCACGGTGACCAGCCGGGTTGGAAGATTCATATAGATAAGATACATAATAGATTAAGTTTATTGTTGCCTAGGAATTATCTAATTTGTATCACTAGGTATCACCCAATGTTCAAAGATTCACCAAAAGATCAAAGCGAGTATTAAAGACGGCTGGTGATATCAAATCTTGGCCTTTGGCCACGTCATCAAAACGTAGGGGAGGCATTGATGCTAAATTTGTAGTTACTCGAGCGTCTTTGGGACCTACTGGAATTTGAAGATTAGGTGGAATAAAGAAAAAAAGGTTATGTGATATTTTCCCCTTCAGAGGTGGGGGGAGCGTCTACAGGGTTTCAAAAATGTAAAAAAAAACAGTCACCAAGAAATACTCGAGCGCGTCAGATATTAATAGGGTAGTCGCGCCACGTCTGTCTGATAACGGAAAAATAATAATCTGCCGTTTTGCGTGGTGGGGGTGGCCGTACGAAGGGGTCAAAAAAATTTAAAAAAAAAATTTACTCGAGCGCGTCAGACATTGATAAGGGATGTTAAGTGAACCCTCCAGTAGCTCCTATTTTAAAGACTGACGATTTGGACGCGACCATTAGTCAGGGCCGATTTTTGAAAATGCAAAAAACTATCGTGACCTTGATTTACTCGAGCGCGTCAGATTTTTATACAGGCGGTTCTTCTTGATGGCCTTGTTGTACTGACCCATAATCTGACAATTATGTTGAGGGATTTCCTTAATCTGACGGTTTGAAAAAAAAAAATATGTAAAAAATATCGAAATCTCGAAAATGGTTCAAGATATCGAAAAAATGTTTGTACAAAAGTTGTAGAGAATTTAACCTTCTACAATATTTATTATGAATACATATACCAAAAAACCCATAGGAAACGAGATATTTGCAATAAATGATTTTTCGACCTTTGACCTTGAAAAATCAGTAGTCGCGGGCACCCTAAGATAAGTAGCTTTTGAGACAAGTTTTAGGGTGTCAAAATAAAGGTTTATACAAGTTAATAGCTGACTATTTCTCATTCTGAGGTGAAACTCATAATATTCCTGGACTATACACTTAATAATGATTTTAGCCACTTCGGCTTGTGCAAATCGGCAGATTAAGATATTTCCGTGAATCGTGACTAATTTCCTTCAAAATAAAAAAAAAAACCAATCGCGCTCGAGAAAATCCAGGTGACGTTTTTTTTTTGCAACTTTGCGAGTCTCCAATTTTCTTTCGTCACGCCCAATTTGTCAGATTATTGAAATGTACACTATTTTGCATGTAACTAACTTACCTTACCTTAATCTGACGCGCTCGAGTATTTCAAACCATCGATTTTTTTTTACTAATCTGACGGGCTACCCTAGGCGTTCGACACTACATAGAAGGCTCAGATTTGGTGAGAGTACTTCACAAGGTGCAAGGTTGCCCCCCTTATGTTAATCTGACGCGCTCGAGTAAATCCCGAAATCCCCTATTCGCCTCCCCTACATCATATCATCCATACCTATTATAAATGCGAAAGTAACTCTGTCTGTCTGTGTGTTACGCAATCACGCGTAAACTACTCAACCTGAAACTTATTTTTTTAGGCTATTGATTAATAAATACGACATTAAATTCATTTATCGAGGAAGGCTATATAACATCACACTATGTTGCGAAAATCCCACGTGAACGTGAACGTGAACGTGAACGCGAGTGACACCGCGGGGGATAGCTAGTATTTTATATGAGAACACTGGCGAAGTGCATGTTCCGTAGATTGTAGAACCATCATAGACAACATTACCGTGCCGAAGTGCTTTTACCACGTTTTTTATAATCTCAAAGTAGATCTAAGGCAAAGATCTAGGGCGATGATAGCTCAGTGGTAGTGGCGTCGGACACCGCGGCGAAAATCGTAAGTTCGAATCCAACAATGAGCTTGAGCTTTCGGTGAAGGAAAACATCGTAAGGAAACCATAGCACGGTGGTAGGATACTTTGTAGTACCTACCTGACTGGCTGGTTACCTCTCAAAGTCAAAGTCAAAACCATTTATTCATTTTAGGCCCTAGAAGGGCACTTATAAAGGTCGAATTACAGAACTTACCACCGGTTCGGAAGTCAGCCTTCAACTGAGAAGAACCGGCAAGAAACTCAGCAAGGTTTCATTTTTTAAATATTTTTGGACCATCTGACTATATTGGCAATTTTTTTTCAAATGTTTAACAATTTTATTCTTAAACTAATACAAAAATACATAAAAAATTATAGCCCGCATTAGTTACCTACATAGTAAACTAAAACAAAAAACAACTAAACAAAACCTCTGTCGCCAAGCATCTATCGGTGTGTTCCGACAGCTGCACTTGAGAGCCAGTTCCCATCTAGGCTTTGTGTGCTTACCACCTTCGGCCACATCATCACTTACCATGGTGATATTGCGGTCAAACACAAGCTTATCCAAAATTAAAAAAATATATCTAAACTACGTTGGGACAATCTCTCTTTCTAACCCTGAATGAAAGAAAGAGAAGTTGTCCCAATGCAGTTGTTATCTTTCTCTTTTTCTCAATTGATAGGTATTTGCTTCAATTAGGTATTGAGAGGGTCCTATCCAGGTAGTATATATAATTTTTGATCATAACACCAAATTCAAGACTTTTTGGCGGGAACGCCAATGCCGAAATAAGTTTTTTTTTGTTAATATTTATTCATAACCAAATACAAAGTGTTTCAATCGCATACATTTTCTTCAGTTTTAATCTCTGTCACATTCACAGTCAGGTTTTAGTGAAATTGGCGAAAGTTGCACTAAAACTTTTCATAGACTTTTTGGGACAACCTGAAAAGTCACTCACTATACACGCTTTCATTTCATTTCACTTCACTTGTGCACTTAGATTGATCTTTATTGGACAAAACCCCACCAAAATTATTCAATAAAACTCAAAAATACACGAATTTAATGAAAATATAACGAAAACGCAACGTCACTTCGCTAGTTCCCGCTAAAAAGTCCAATAAGAATTTATCCCATAGAACTTGCTACGCTAAAAATATGTTTATAAAAAGAGGTAGTGATTTGTATACCTAATTATAGTCTATTTTTTGCTGTACGCCCAATAAAATAAAAGTTTATAAGGTTGTTTAGAGTAGATTTTTTTCCCCGTATCACACACACTAATTTTTCTATACAAAGTTTGTGTTATATTAAGGAAACTTAAATAGATAAGCATATACCTGATTGAAAATCATAGGACCGAGATTTAAAACATTACTGAGATTACGGGGAGTTGAATACGGATTTTTCCACATACCAAACAGAAAATAATACTAGGGAGGGGGTTGTCTATCTACCTTAGTTAGCTAGCTACATACATATCAGTAATCTGTGACCTTAGTTCTGGCAACACTGCTTATGGCTTATGTCATTCATTCATGTTAGATTTTTTAGTTTAGTTACTAGCAGAAATGGCTGAGTTATTATTTGTACCGTTGAAAAAGTCTTCTGACGTTGATATCGTGAAACCACTGAAGAACTTGATACAATCGACATACAACTGCGGGGAAAGTACTGAGGACTACAGCGATGCGCTCAACGAGCTCAGCCGCCTGAGGTCCAACGCAATTTGGAAAGTCTTCGAAAAATCCTCACTCGATGTTATTTACAGGTAATCAGTATATTTGTGTAGTGTGAGTCACCACAATCGTTCGTATGATTCAAAAGTCGTTTTAATATCTAGTGATTGTTACTAATCGGACGTATGCTATAACATATTTATCATATATTATTATAATGAAAGGAATAGGGAACAATGAACTTAAAAAGTAATTTGACATACTTACTCGTAGCTCAGAGCTTGATTATAGGCTACAGTTGTACTTATAAGAACTGGTCGTCTGGTGCCTGAGTTGTGGTGAGGTGGGTGGTGTAGAGATATAATGACGTGCGTCAGTTAATCGTTGCGCAATTCTCTTGTCGCAGTTACTATGACCAGCTGGTGTCGCTGGAGGTCAAGGTGCCACCGCAGGAGGTGCAGATTCCCTTCAAGTGGAAGGATGCCTTTGACAAGGGATCCATCTTTGGAGGTCGGATGAGTCTTAGTAAGTTCCACATGTGTATACAATAAGTGGGGGCTCTGTAATAGCTTTTATTATTTGGCTTTGAGTTTACTAGTTGTATTGTATTTATGTTATTGTTTGTGTGATCTGCAACACTATCAACAGTATATAATAATTGGTTGTGGAGGAATATATTTAAGCACATTTCATATTTAAAGTTTATCCTGTTGGCTTTAATATGGACTGCTGTCCCAGGAAAACAATAAGATAACAATAGAATCTAGTATACAAGCTAGTTGAGTTATATGCAATTTAAATAAATGGTAGTATCAGAATATGTAAAATAAGAATAAAATTACAAAATAAAACAAAAGTAGGGTAATTCTACTGAACTACTTACACATTATGTTAATGTAAAATGTTTCAATCAGCCGTTTAACTGTGAAATAAAATGATGAAGTGAGTCATGATGACATGACATGTGCACATATTGTATGTTGCAGCTATCAGCTCTATGGCATATGAGCGTGTGTGTATTCTATTCAATATGGCCGCCATGCAGAGTGCCATTGCATCCCAGCAGCCCATTGACTCTGAGGACTCACTCAAACTCGCAGCTAAATTGTTCCAGGTATATACATATTCCTTACTTATTATCTCAGGATATTGTCCTGGTCAGTGCCCTCGACCCACTGTATGTATATGTGTAATGCTTACTTATTATCTCAGGATATTGTCCTGGTCAGTGCCCTCGACCCACTGTATGTATGTGTATAATGCTTGCACACTAGTTGCGATGGGACATCCTATGGGTTCCCAAATAGTCATATCAAGGAAAAAAGTGCTTTGTAGTGAAGATTGTACCCAGAAAAAGAGAGATATATGAGTTACTTACTCAAATATCGTACTAATTGTGAAAGTTTGGATGTTTGTTAATCATTTACGCCAGAACGGCTGAAGGGATCGGCTTGGCATAGAGATAGATTATAGTCTGGAATAGCACATAGGCTACTTTTTATCCCGGGAAAAGATAAAATCCCTCGGGAACGCGGGTGAAACCGCGCGGAACAGCTAGTAAGTTAATAATTTGATCAAGTTTTGGGACAACCATCCCATTTGTGGGCCAGGAGGTTAAATAAATATCTTATACAAACAAATATGTAACTCACATAGTCATGTAATATTACACTTGGAGTTGTGTTGACAATACAAAGACGAGAGGTTCCTAATGCACAAAAGGTTTTTATTCACAACCAAACTGTTTTGTTTTTTAAAACTAACAATCACAATGCCTTGAATTCTGGTTTTTGTTATAATTACTGAGCCAGGGGGTACTTTTTAGTTTTGTCAAAAGTGGCAGGTGGTCTCCTGATGGTAAGTGACTAACTGCCATTCTGTTCTCAAGCACAACTGGTCTGTTCCAACAGCTGCACTTGTGAGCCAGCACCCTGTAGGCCTTACTGAGCACTCCCATATTACCACCATGTATAGTGTTAGCTTGTCGTCATCTATGTATGTGTGTGTGTGTGTGTCTGTTGTCAGCAAGCGGCGGGTATCTTCGGGTACCTGAAGGCGAACATAATGATGATGGTGCACCAGGAGCCCACGCCCGACCTGCAGCCCGACACGCTCGACGCGCTCGCCAAGCTCATGTTGGCGCAGGCGCAGGAGGTCATCGCATACAAGTGCATCAGAGGTACTCTACCTTACCTACATCCACGACACCAGTCACCAGTCACCAGTCACCAGTAGCGCCCTCTCACACACACCACACACACCTACTGAAACTAGTTACAAACTGAAATCACAACATTTATTAGCTTAGGGACTCGTGTCATGTCACTTGGATAGAACTAGTTAGTAACGCTTGCTAAGCAATGACTAAAGAATCGATAGCAACCTGTGAGAGCCCACCGTCAAGCACTGTAATGTTGTTGTATACTAAATACTTGTGACTGTTTAGTGATTGGAGTTACTAATTGATTTCCTTTCAGTAGCTTCATGTGAGAAAGGCCTTATTAACACACTTTTATTCATGTTATACCACTTATAAAGGGTACAATTGATTCTACCACTGGTTCGAAATACACAAAAAGCTGAAAAGACTGGATACATATGCAGCAAAGCATTTGTTCCCATTCACACTACATAATATTATATAGATGTTGATAGTCTACCACACCTCACCACCCCACCACATGAGCCCATTTAGCCCATTTTTTATGTGTGAAAATTTAATTTATATTTTGTTTTGGGAATAAAGATATATATATTATTATATTATGTTTTTTTTTTATGTCTTAAGTGACAACGAGGCAGGCGGGTCACTTGATGGTAAGTGACTACCGTCGCCCATAGACATTGGCAATATCAGGGGATTGCTAATGTGTTGTACACCTTATTACAATGCCTTAAAGGCGAACTGGCTCTCAAGTGTAAATGCCGGAACACACCAACAGATGCTTGGCGACAGATTTTCAACTTGAGAGTGGTAGCCAGCCAGTCGAGTACTACAAAGTACCCTACCACCGTGTAGTACCCTACCACCGTGTAGTACCCTACCACCGTGTAGTACCCTACCACCGTGTAGTACCCTACCACCGTGCAAGGTTAAGTCCACCTGTGAGACATACATATAATACACAATACTCATATTGATGAGTTATCAACTATATTGATGAGTTTTCACATGCTTATAAAAGATCCCCTCGTATAATGTAAGTAAAGCAATAATATGTGTCACCCATACATATGTTGAAGTGGTCTTCCTGTGTGCTCAATAGTTTGTATGTGCAACATACTTGATGACGCAAGTTCAACATACATACATACATACATACAGCGCGTTTATACATACAGATGAGATGAAGGAGGGCATGGTGGCCAAGGTGTGTGCGCAGTGCGAGGAACTGTACGTGGACGCGCTGCGGGCACTCAACAAGGACCAGCTCAAGGGCATCTGGGACCGCGAATGGATACCCACGGTAACTACACACACACACACATACACACACACACACACATACTAAATCTAATATATAAAATTCTCGTGTCACAGTTTTAGTTGCCATACTCCTCCGAAACGGCTTAACCGATTTTGATGAAACTTTATATTTACATTCAGTAGGTCTGAGAATCGGCCAACATCTATTTTTCATCCCCCTAAATGTTAGGGGTAGTCCACCCCTAAATTTTTATTTTTGAGACAAAATTTCTAATTTCTATTTTTTTATGATACAACATACAAAAATACATACAATCCCCAATTTTCACCCTTCTACGATCAACCCTTATTTTTTAATAGCCATTTTAGTAATTTGAGTAATCGGTCAAGCCGTTTCGGAGGAGTATGGTAACAGGACCGATTTGGATGAAATTTTGTGTGTGTATTTCAATGGGTTCCTCGATGATTTGAAAACAAAATTGGACCCGGTAGATGGCGCTGGAATCGGGTTCTAAGTTTTGTTTTAATTTCAGGGCAGGACAACGTCTGCCGGGTCCACTAGTTGTATATAATATTGTAAGTACCTTCAGTACAGGGGACTTAAATGTTCAAGTAAATTAGGTACATATTATTTATCTGTTATTCCAATCATAATAATGTGGTGTGACAAGTGAAGTACCATGCTATGCGCTGCAGGTGACCATGAAGCAGCAGTGGTTCCGCGGACTGAGCAACTACTACCAGTCGCTGGTGTGTCGCGCCAACAAGGCGGTGGGCGAGGAGATCGCGCGCCTGCAGCTGGCGGTGGAGCTGCTGCGTGGGGGCTCCGGGGGGCCGGGGGCCAGCGCGCGCGGGGGGCCCGTGTGGGACGCGGGGGCCCGCGCCGCACGCAACCTGGCCGAGGCCACCAAGGACAACGACTTCATCTACCACGAGCGGGTGCCCGACGTGAAGCAGCTGGAGCCCATCGCTCGGGCGCCCATCGCCAAGCCGCTCCCGCCGCAGGACAAGTGGGCGCCCGCCGCTAGAGGTACACACACACACTAACTATAATTCAGATATGTAAACCTATAAGAGGCATAATATAACAACGTTCACCAACAACAGAATATCATTATTGTAATTTAAAAAAAAAACAACTTTAATTGGACTACATTATAATTCTAAATAAAATTGAAATATAGGAATTAAAACATCGGAATTGTAAAAAGTTTAAAATATATAATGAAGTTGAAATTATATATAGAATTAAAGACAAACTTAAAGTTTATTATGTAAAAAATACTGTCCGTAAGATTTATGATTTCAATTAGCCAAAAACTAGTCCAGATTGTGTCTCTCAACTGTAACTGTATAGGTGAGATAAGATAGCCGGGGCCTAGTGTATTGTATTGTATTGTGTGCAGTACATGTATGATGTGGTGTGCAGATCTGTTCGAGGGTCTAGTTCCGCTGGTGGTACACCAGGCGCTGCAGGCGAGCACCGCGCGCCGCACCGACCTCGTCAACGCAGAGATCAACAAGCTGCGGGAGGCGACGCAGCTCCTCAACAGGTACGTACACCTTATTTACTTGTCCACTCCACTGTTTACTGTGCTCCTTTATATAATGTGTGTGTGTGTGTGTGTCAGTATCCTGGCGTCGCTCAACCTGCCGGCGTGCATCGAGGCAGAGTCCCCGGGCGCGCTGCCCGAGTCCATCCGCAGCAAGGCGGGCGCCGTGCGCGACGCCGGCGGGCTGCCCGCGCTGCGCCGCCTCATGGCAGACCTGCCCGACCTGCTGCAGCGGAACAAGGACATCCTCGACGAGGTACCACCACACTCACACTGGTGTGATGTATGACATGTGACATGTGACAGAGTGACAGTAAGGTGTGTGTGCAGGCGGAGCGCATGTTGTCGGAGGAGGGCGAGGCGGATGCGGCGCTGCGTGCACAGTTCGGTGCGCGGTGGGGGCGGGCGCGCTCCGACAAGCTCACCGAGTCGCTCCGAGCCAACGCCGACAAGTACCGACAGATCATTGACAACGCCGTGCGCGCTGACCTCATCGTGCAACAGAAGTACGACCAGCACAAGGAGGTACCACATGACTGCACTAGATAACACCCACCTGCCACCTGCCACCAGCCACCTGCCACCTGCCACCTGCCACCTGCCTCCTGCTCGATACTGCACACTTCTATACTCTACAAGTAAATGTTCAGTGTCTGCAGTCGCAGTCGTAACCTCTGCGCAGACGCTAACAACCTGTTCTAGGTGTCTGCACTTGTCATCTGTCGATATTTATATTATTTTTCTTTTAATTATACAAAAGTAACAGTAAGAAATTAATTAAATAGATTCTCACTCTGCAATAGCATCCCCCTGGCGAAGTGTAAAATATTAGTAAATGTATCTAAATGTTTTTTTAAGAAAGATCCACTGCACCAACACTCTATTCCGAACCGATGGTAGAGTCAATTGGGGACTTAACTGAATAAATAAGTTTTGAGTTTGTTAAAGGTTTTGAGTTTATTCCTTAAGTGTCCCAAAATTGAATAAAACATTTTGAATTTTTGTTGAGTTTCGGTTCATTTTATTATTTTATTAAAATCACATCTTTCAGTGATATACAATCTACTCCATTTAAAAATGGCTAGATCAATATCAAACCCCACGATCAGCCTACTTTAAAATAATACGTCATGTTTGTATTGCAATATTTTTAAACCACGGCTAATTTAAGACAACAGAAAATATCTACACTAATATTATTAAAGAGAAAATATTTTTTGTATATTTGTTTACTTATTTATTAGTGGGTAAACTAAAAAATACTCAACTAATTAAAAAAAATCTTTCACCTATAGATAGCTTTAAAATCAGCGAGTAACATGGGCTATGTTTTATTTTAATTCCCTCGAGAACGCGGGTGAACACGCGGGGCGGAAAACTACTATTTTAATGTTTCGGGGTCCGGTATTGTCCCCCGCGACTACTAGTACTGGGGGGCAGTAGCGATTCTGTTAGGATCTCGTGGACTCTACTGTGTGTGTGTAATGTAGAGCATCGCGCTCCTGAGTGGCAGCGAGGGCGAGCTGTCGGCCGGCGTGCCCGACGCGCCCCACGCGCCCCACGCGACCGACGCCACCGACGGCAGCTCCGAAGTGGCCGCCGTCCGGCAACTACGGGACCTCATGGAACAGGCTAGTACCTACCTACTAGTACACCTCGACACAACACAACACCACACAACACCTATTACCAACAAGTTTAAAAAATAGTTACCAGTTTTATTTTATTCAGTTTCGATGATTGTCGTTGGAACATAGTGAATATCAAATAGTGTTACTAACATCTACTATTTTTTTTTGTTACTGGACATCATCCATTTAGAATATTTCTGCCAATGTCTAAGTATTTGAAATGGTCATGGCTATCCTGTGGATCTATCTGTCATTTTTTGTAAATACAAAGTCTTTCAATCGCATCAATTTTGTTCAGTTTCAATTTATTATTTTATGTTATAGTCACATTCTCACATTGAGTGTAATGTCCAGTCCTCGTCCGTACATGTGCACTCAGGTTTTAGTTAAATCGGCGGCTGTTACACTAAAACATTCACCAACTTTTTGGGACAACTTGGAAAGTCACGATACACGCTTTCATTTCATTTCACTTCACTTGTGCACTTAGATTGATTTTTATTGGACTAAACACCACCGATATTACTAAATAAAAATCAAAATACACGAATTTTATGAAAATAAAACGAAAACGCAACGTCACTTCGCAAGATCCCGCCAAAAAGTCCAAAACATCTATTGCTATTTGTTTCTAATCTATATTATGTTGTCATGTGTGTGTGTGTGTGTGTGTGTGTGTGTGTACAGGTGGAGACGTTGAAGGCGGAGCGCGATTCGATCGAGTCGTCGCTGAAGGACGCGACGGTGGACATGCGCGCGCGCTTCCTCGTCGCACTCGCCGCCGACGGCGCCGTCGACGAGCCCGCGCTCTCGCTGCCCGCGCTCGGCGCAGCGCTGCAGCCGCTGCAGGCGCAGGTGCAGCGCTCGCTGCAGCGGCAGCACGAGCTGGCGGAGCTGGTGCAGGCGGCGCACGCGCACCTCATGCGTGCGCGGGGGGGCGCCTCCAACCGGGACCACGCGCTCGCCGACCTGTGCGCCGCCGCCGACGCCTACCAGGACCTCACCGGGAACCTCAAGGAGGGCGTCAAGTTCTACAACGACCTCACGCAGGTACCATCCGTCTCCGCCCCCTCCCACCTCCCACCTCCCCCCTCCCACCTCCCGCCATCCCCTAGTGTTGTACCTATCTATAGCGTGTGCATGTGTGTTGGTCGGCAGCTGCTGGTGGCGTTCCAGAACAAGGTGTCGGACTTCTGCTTCGCTCGTAAGACGGAGAAGGACGAGCTGCTGAAGGACCTCACGCAGGAGGCGGCGCGCGGCTCCCGGCCCGCGCCCCCGCCGCCGCAACACCAGAACACCGTCGAGGAGGTACCACACACCCACTACCATATCATCTGTTCTGTACCTAGCAAGTGCCCCTGTGAGTAACCCCCATCGTGGTGTCATGTTCACAGCAACCTATAGCGGCGAAGCGCGAGCCCCCGCCGCGCCCCCCGCCCCCCTCTGCGGCCCCCGCAGCGTCGGCCGCCAGCGCGGGCCCTTCCGCGCTGCCCTACCCTACACAGGCGCAGGGTAACTACACACAAACACACCTGCTATCATTGATAATTGAAAATAATAAGTAGAGCCACATTAGTCATTGTGGTCACTCACGGTCGGTTCACTTCGAATAGTCTGCATTCTTATAAATGCAATATTGTAATTGATATATCAGACAAGTTAAATATAATATATATTAATCTAATCTTATACCTTTAAACTAGCAATTATTGTATATAATCTGAATCTCAGAAACGGCTGCACCGGCAAAAAATCAATCTAGCTAGGTTTTATTTGTAGAAAACGTCGTTTTATCCGTGTTTTGAGGCGACGAGAAACTGCTACAATATCATTACAATAGGAAAGTAAATTTCGCTACTAACTGACAGGTTATAATAGTTCAGGGGGAAACAGATCGGACACGAAATCAAAAGACCTCGGATCGAGTCTACATGAATGTTTTTTTTTTTCAAGTTCCTTCTATTGTGAGAAAATCTATTAAAATTTTACCAAAAAAAAACGAGCAAAGCTCGGTCAGCCAGGTACTATACTCGTAGTTTAAACGGTAGCTCATTATTGTTAATATAAATGTCAGGCATGCCGCTGCCGTACACGATGGCCGGCGCCGGCGCTCCCGCTCCGTACCAGTACTACGCGGCCCCGATGCCGGCCATGTACAACCCGTACGCGACCCTGCCGTACCCGCACCACGCGCGCATGCCGCCGCCGCAGCACTACCAGCCCTACCAGTACCCGCCGCCGCCCGCCGGATACCCGCAGCCCCCCCCCGCCGGATACAACCCCTACCAGCAACAGTAGAGTACACACACACACACACACACACCTATGTTGAAGTGAACGATTAGTATTAGTGTAAGGAACGGGTGCAAGGTCTGTTAATAAAGTTCGGATTTATAATGATTGTTGATGCATTTCTACTGTTACTTGTAAGGCTCAAAAGAATGTTGTCGTCATTAAATGAAGCTTCGAAACGGAATCTAAATAAAATATGTAAATTGTTAATCTATTCTATATACTAATAGGATGAAATGGGAGAGTTGTTGTGATATTTATTATGATGATCAAATTATTTGTAACCTGTGACGTGACTGTTATAGTGTATTGTAATCATTTAATGTTTCTTTTGATTCGATATGGTGCGTGAACATACACTAATAATATTACTTTGACCTCTTGGCTCGCTAACATGATATGGAATCGCTATAAGTTAAAAAGTCTCAAAGGTGCCAGTCCAAGACGGACCGCTGAGCGCACCAAAGCGCGGCGACATTGTAGCCTGCCGCTACGCTCGGGATCTATTTCATAGAGATTCATCAAAACCAGTAGTCGCTTGCAGTCTGCAGTCTGCGGTCCGTCTTGTACATCAATTGTACGTTTACAATCGATATTATTTAAAAAAATAACCCATATTCAGCAGCAAACTCATACGCCTTGGTATGACACCCCTTTTAGTTTTAAATGTTTTAAACACATTTATTTTTGTAATGTTATTGATTGATTCTATGTGAATAAGTTTATTTCTCGTGATATCGTAGTTCTAGTACACACTACATAAACGGTAACCATGAAATTAAAAGGGATATCCCCTACCACTTCGTATATGGGTACTTTTGTTAAATGAGTGTAAACCTCGTGTAACCCTTGAAGTAAGTATAGTGCGTGTGGTACGACTCGAATCAAGTGGTAATACGACAAAAGGTATCAAGAATAGTACCTATGCTTTTACATTAATTATTCCAAAGTTATTATAATAAATATATAGATGTTGAACCCATGTATAATTTAATGTTGCAATCATTTTATTTTAATGTTTTCTTTTTAATTCTGCACACTGAATGAAAGATGTTGATGAAAAGTGAAAAGATTCTCACTTATATTACCATAATAATGTAATGTAATTATAATTATAGATTATTATTCTCAATTAAATCATGATTTACAATCATTTATTAATTTTAAACAATAAATTTTTGTACATATCTGCATCACCTTTTTCTATTCCTAGACTCTCTTGACCCTTTGACTCATCAGGTGGCAACTAAACATTCCAGGAATGGGAGGTGGAGGTGGGATTTTCTATTTTTGTCTACTTTTAGGGTTCATCATTTGTTTGCTGTCATTTCAGTAAAAATAATATTAAGAGCACATCACTCTTATCCACATCTTGCAATATGTATTATCCATAGACTCTATGGTAATCACTTACCATTAGGTACAACCGTGGACCATAAGCCACCTAGTATATAAAAAAAACTTGACTTATATTCATACAGAGTGGTTTCCTTTTCAGATTGTCTAGTGTGGATAGACAGTAATGAAACAGTATGTATCACATAATTACTATTTATTATATTATAACCATCTAATGTTGATTAGCACACTGTTAATCGGTTCCAGCTTAGAATTTGGGGGCGGGGGACTCCTCCTTTGCGTAGTCTCTGTTTGGTGAGTAAAACTGCAACACAAAAAGAGTAACATTATTATTATGATAACCAATGTGAGTATAGTGGACACAGATTGTATTGGCACTAGATTTGAGCAGCCCCAAGATAACAGTGTTATCAGATAGTGGTGTTAGTATGATATGACAAAGTAGTACCTTGTATTGCTTAGTTCTATACTCCTGCCAGGGCTCAGGGTTGCCCTTCTTGCTCCAGGAGACGTCGGGGTTGCGTGTCGCCAGTCTCAGCAGGTAGAACACTGCACCAGCACAGCCGATACCCGTGCACACATACAGCGGGATCAACTATTAGTAAAGATAATGGGATTGATAAATAATATGCACTCTAAATATTTTTCTGGTATAAACATATTATTGAGTAGTATTGGATGAATAGTATTTAAATTAGGTTAGGCGTTTTAAAGTAACTAGTGCGACAAGGCAATAGGATGACAGGAAAATAAAACAATAAACTAAGTCCTTGTAATCGCATGCCTAAGCCATGAGTAGTCTTACGGGGCCATTTCTTACACTTTTGATAATCGGTCAGAAAGCAGCCTTGCGTAGGTATAAAAACCCTAAACAATTTTTACTGAAAATGATAACGGAAAATAGAGGTTAATTATGTAAGAATTGCAGTTCTGTCTGATGCGCAGTATTTATCGATCACTTTAAATAAGTTATTACTCACAGCCTTGTGCTTCTTCAAGCTCTGTAAGCTAAGCCCCTGCATTATTGCTAAGTTATTAAATTATATGATCGCTTAATTAACACTGATGCTCTTATAATATTTCACCAAATTCAGTCAGCAAGAATTTTCAAGCCCTGAAAATGTATAGTCTGACAGGTCTGTCTCTTCTGACATTTGAGCATGTGTCACAAATATGTCATTATCCGATAGGGTTGCTAATAGAAAAATATACTGTAGATACTGGGCAGTTTTTGCATTAATCGACTCCGGTGACGTCCCTAGTTTTATTTCATTTAAGTGGCAATTTATTTAAAAAAAAGAAAATGCAAATTGCAATACACTTTTGACCAACTTCTGATATGACAAGTGCATCAATCAATCAAGCAGCAAAATCACACCAAAAGAAAAGATTTGATTGTATTTATAACCTATTTATTAATGATTTGGTGTTATTTTGGTTGAAAAAATACTAAGTTGCTACAAGATAATAGTCTACATCAAAAATGAGTTTTCTTTTGTGAGTATGGTTGTTGTTGTGATCACAACGATGAAGTGTATCTATTTTTATCCGAATGTCTTGCTTTAGATCGTGCGCTGACGTCTTGTTTACGTTCGTGCTAGGTTTCGCCTATGATTTAAATAAAATGCCCCTTCTGGGCCTCATTAACGGCTCGATACCTTTGATGATATAACATTGACTTTGGATCCTGATTTGCTATGATATGGTTCTTTGCATCGACTAGGAGGCAAGAAAGTTCATGTTGGTAGTTTTTTTTGGGTGTTCCAGTGGGAGTCGTTCGAACAAGACGTTCAAACCGAAGAAAAACATCCCGGAAGGCACGCACCAGTACGACCTGATGCGGCACGCGGCTGCCACGCTCGGTTCCGGCAACCTTCGGCTCGCCGTCATGCTGCCCGAAGGGGAGGACCTCAATGAGTGGGTTGCAGTCAATAGTAAGTTCCACATTCCCATTATTTCCTGACCAAAGAAATTCAAACAATTGTAGCTATTAGTTAGATAATGAAGGCATTCAACATAAGTAAAGACATTAGACTAACATGATGTAGGTACAGTACAAATAGATAGGTATACCTACCTGAATGAATTATAGTGATTCAAACAATACCTATTGTTATCATATTAAATATTCATTCAATATGATATTGTTATATCAGTAGAGTAGAGTAGAGTAGAGTAGAGTAGAGTAGAGTAGAGTAGAGTAGAGTCTAACTATCTAACTATTGTAGTAAATATGAACATTGACTCACTAATGATAATGTCACAATCAATTGTACATATCTGAACCTACATCCTGCCTGCTTGAGCTCTGCTCTACTATTATGATAATTGATATGACCAATACTTATCTGCTGCTGGCTGAATCAAGTTACAATCTTTGAAAACCTTCATATCATATTTTTGAGCTCTATTGCTGTTACTTTGTCTGTCTGTTTATCAATACATATGTCAATGTTTCCTAGCTTATAAATGGAATTGTCCAGAAATTTCAATATTTTATGTAGAATATGAACCCAAGACATAATACTGAATTTAAAATTAAATCGATATCCTAGCCAAGTGGTGTCATGTCCAGATTTAATTGAGGAATAACTCAAACTCAAAATATCTTTATTAAATGAACTCTTTGCACATATTTTTAAGCATCACATGTTTATGTTTATTATTAATTTGAATTATATTGGTATTTTAACAACAATTACCTTCCTACTGACAATACCAGTTCACAATGTAGTGTGTGACCAAAACAAATAATATGTATCCTAATCTATCTTACCTCATATAGAACCTTGTACATACGTCAGATGTCAGATTCTGACTCGGCATACTACTCTATTATTATTATTAACTACACTAACAATGATGAGGAAATATTTATTGAACAAGAATTCTATACTACACTACAAAGACCCAATCAAGAGGCTAAGTGTGGAAACAGCTAGTGGCTAGCTATAAACACTATACACAAATATACTATTTATTGATAGCTCAGTCGATACTGCGTCAAAGGTCGTGGGTTCGAATCCTACAATGAGCTTGAGCTTTCGGTGAAGGAAACCATAGGACGGTGGTAGGGTACTTTGTAGTACCCGACTGGCTGGCTCACCACCCTCAAGTTGAAAATCTGTCGCCAAGCACCTATTGGTGTGTTCCGACAGTTGCACTTGAGAGCCAGTTCCCATCTAGGCTTTGTGTGCTTACCACCTTCGGCCACATCATCATTTACCATAGTGAGATTGTAGTTAAACACAAGCCTATCCAGAATAAAAAAAAATTACATTATTATACAACGCAACTTATACTTACTCTCTGGTTAATCTATGGATTTCAAATGTGTTCAAATATACTTAAAATCTTTGGCTTTCATATTGTTAATGATCAATTCAATATCAAAACAATTAAATTGTTTGATATTGATTGATTTTAATAATTAAGTGATAGTACACCCAATGCCTAAAAGCAAACACATTGTGATAGACGACAGATTCTTGAGAAGGTTTCTTATTACAAATCTGCCATTCTGTGATTTCCTATTGATAGTTAAAACATCTCATCATAAAAAGAATATAAATACGTTGTGTGTTACAGCGGTGGACTTCTTCAACCAGATCAACATGCTATACGGCACCATCACGGAATTCTGCACAGAGGAGTCTTGCGCCGTGATGTCGGCGGGACCCAAGTACGAGTACCACTGGGCAGACGGACACACCGTCAAGAAACCCATCAAGTGTTCAGCGCCCAAGTACATCGACTACCTCATGACGTGGGCACAGGACCAGCTCGACGACGAAACACTTTTCCCCTCCAAAATAGGTAATATTACTGTAAAGCGCCCAAGATTGGCAACGCGCTCGTGACGTCTCTGGTGTTACAAGCGTCGCTAGGTTACGGTTACCGCTTACCATCAGGTGGGTCGAAAGGTTTGCCACCTATTTATATAAAAAAAAGTTATATTTGTTCCTCCTGCACTAGTGAATGTACTTATGAATTGTCAGACTTGTAAGTTGGTATGTTTAATTTTTCTGAGAAGATGGCAATTAACAACACACAGAACATAGAACTAGAGAACGCGCGCTGTGGGACCTGCGCCTTATACCTTGACGTGCATGAAAAGAAATAAATATGTATGATGGACCGGATGGCGTGGGTAGGTAGAACACTACCTATCACACCACAGACGTGGGTTCGAATCATTTGTATGTATTAGTATGGATGTTCGTCCCGAGTTGTTTTTTATTTATTGTACTAGCTTTCTACCACGCTGGGTACCCTATTTCACCCCCTTATTAGTTGAATTTTGAAAAATCCTTATTTCTCCTCTTTGTCGGTCTTAAAAACACCTGTGAAAAAATCAGCTTTCTAGGTCGTAGGGTTCAGGCTGGGCATTGATGCTTCAGTGAGCCAGGCTATATAAATATCTGAAGTACCGTAATTATTATGCAGTTAGCTGGTTTCCATAGTACTGCTTAGTTTAAGATTGATTGATAAGTGTGATGAAGTGTTGAAAGGACATTATTAACTAATATCTATTACTGCTTCGTACATAGAAAATGCGTTGGATAATAATAATTATAATTAAACAGGTGTGCCATTTCCGAAGAACTTCCTGTCAATGGCTAAGACGATCCTGAAGCGTTTGTTCCGCGTGTACGCACACATCTACCATCAACACTTCCCCGAGGTGGTGCAGCTCGGCGAGGAGGCGCATCTCAACACTTCTTTCAAACACTTTATATTCTTCGTGCAGGTGACACGCTTTCTTCATTTCATTGACCAACCTTCATGGGGTTTGTTGACGTCCAAAATTATTGACAGACTCCTCCCACAATATTTAGTGGTAATACAAGAAAATCTAATATGTCCAATCTCATGGCTGTTTAATGAAAGCGATCAAAAATACTGCTATTGTAATACACATACATTAATTGAACACTTGAGCGCTATCTTTATTAATTATAATATTTCAGGAGTTCAACCTGATCGAGCGGCGGGAGCTGGCGCCGCTGCAGGAACTCATCGAGAAGCTCACCGCCAAGGAAGCGCGATGAGTGGACATCTCCCCTTCCCTGCCCCACTCCCCCCCCCCACACGTGTCCCCTCCAGCCTCCAGGGTGGAGCCTGACCCGCATCGCACTGCTACATTTGTGTTAAGACGTGGCTTACGTGCACTTTATTAATGTTTCGTGTTTGTGCGAAGAGTGAGGGCAGCGTGTGATGTGATGTGATGTGGTGGGGAACTGGCCCTCTTTCACTTTGTAATTATTTTTCATTTACGTACGATCTGCTTCATTGTAATTAAGCTATAATTATGTCCATGTACAATTATTTCCACATTAATTAATACTCATATGGTGACGATGTAACTGGTTGGAACCCCACTGACTGGTTGGCTGTACCGAGTAATTAGCTGATTACGATCACTCTCTGTGTCTGTCTGTGTACTAAACTAAACTAAAGGAATTAGTATATTAGTGAGTTTGGTATAAATATTTGTGATAATTATGAAGTAGTGGCCTGTGGGGACCAGTAGGTACTGTACTGTACTGTACTGTAGGCTGGCTGCAGACGACCGACCGACCGACCGCTCGCTCACCATCCTATTGTAGCCGCTACACACGTGTGAGAGTGTGTGTGTGTGTGTGTACATACATACACCACACTGTGTGTGTGTGTGTGTCGGCGTGGCAGTCTGCTGTGACGTGACGTCGATCAGTTGTTGCTGCTTTATCTGTGATCATATAACTATATATGTTGCAATTGTTAGTACAGGCTACATATACGACATGATGTAGTGTATGTGTGTGTGTGTGTGTGTGTGTGAGAGTGTGTGACGTCACAGCGGGCTCGGCCAGCCGCTAGACTAAAGAGAATGCCTTCCTAACATAAGGTTTATAAATAGATGCGATTTATCTTTGGAAATGATTTAGATTTGATACAGAAGTTTAATGCTACATAAGATATCACTATTAGATACGGTGGTTGGTAAGGAAATACTGATTTGGACGTTCATTATTTTTTTATTGATGAGAAACATTAATTTAATTACAAACTTTAATGATAGTGATATTATTGTATTAATGACTCGTTACACGCGTCACGTGACATACATTATAACTCATTCATTTGACTCTTAGCTAAAATTAATCTCTCTTTTTACATCAGACACCCATTGGGTGAATTAGTTAAGAGTTAAATTTAACATTTACATATTATTATGTGCTACTCGCATTTAAGTTTATTATTTATTTACCGTGATGGATTGTTTTTGTATACATACTTAAAAATATATTTATTTAGTTAATTTTGTATTTTGACACGAGTCGGAGTCCTGTGTTTATTATATTGAACGCAATAATGTCTCGTAGCTTATGAACTTAGTGAAGTATTGTAGATATATTTTGTGCATTTAATTACATACTACGTTTGATTTGTGTCGAATCATATCGATCATTATTGCGACTGACAGATATTTTGTTAATTTAAAATTAGATAATAACTCCATGAATTTAATTATACAATCAAAATTAAAGGATTTAGGTTATAAAACAACGTTTTATTTATACTATTCTATTCGTATAAGATCGACGCGACGGGTCAGCAGCAATTGCCCCGGGGCCGGAGCCGCGAGCAAGCAACACACCGCCACTTCCGTACACTACACGGACTACACGGCATCGCGGACGAGCGGTGCTAGCCTTAGTTTAGCTTTCGCTTAGCGCATCAAATATTTTCTTATCGTCCTAGTAGTTTACACAAATAATATGTTTGCATAAATATATTGAGATGCAACTGAGTATGCCAAGTTTCTTTTATGTTATATCAGAGTCCGAGGGAAGTTAGAGCTCCCAAGTTATAAAAGTGCAAAATAATAATTGTTCCAATATCAGCAGCCTTACCACAAAGCAAAATGCAAAATAACTAAAATATACTTATCGAGCCGAATCTACATCCTGTAAACTTTCTATCTGCCGAACTGAGTTTCCCTACTATAGATGATATTTGGGTTTGGGATAGTTTAGACAGTCTATTGCCCGTGGTCCTACTGCGTGCTCCTACTGGTAGGACCACGGGCAATTTATTTTGCCCGTAGTTCTATTAGTAAGACCATGGGCACTTAGCATTGCCCGTAGTCCTACTGGTAAGACTACGGACAAGTAACAGAGCCTGTAGTTTTGGTTTTTTTTGTCATCCTACCTCTATTCTATTATTGTTGAAGATAAATATAGGTTTTTTTTAAGAGCGAAAAAAATCAGATTTTTTGTGTAAATGTCTTAGATTAAAGCTAGTTTTTTAATTAACATTTTTTTTCATCTTCACTGTAAGACCATTGCTCATGCAAAATAATGATGTTTTTGTTGCAGTCCTACTTGTAGGAGTATTGGTAGGACCACGGGCAACGAATGGTTTAGACTCTACAGGGATCTCTAGACTCTAAAACTTCCCTAGAAATTTTATTGACTCGACAAGATTGAGAGCCTATTTGGCTCTCAATGAATTTAACATTAAAAATCAGTGTGGTATTGATAATATAATAATGAAATGTTTATTCATCCAAATAGGCCTTCACAGGCGCTTATGAATTGTCAGATTCTAATTACTCTAATGACTCTAATGCACGGTTCGGAAGGTTGCTTTTGTTGAGAGGAGCCGGCAATAAACTCAGCAATTACACTTTTCAAAACAATCTTAGAATTATTACATAAATGTATGTCCTGCAAGAGCGAGCGCTACACTCAAGCATTGTCGTCATTTAAATATTCGTTAATATGGTAGTACGCCTTCTGTATTAAAACATTCTTAACACGTTCCTTAAATGTATGTATAGGCAAATTGAACAGTGTAGGTGGTATCTTATTATAGAAGCGTGCACCCAGTCCTAAAAATGTGTCCTGCACTTTATGGAGTCTATAAGCTGAGGTCACAAGTTTGTGCTTGTTTCTAGTATTGATTGAGTGCATGTCACATAATACGGATGGTCATTTATGTAAATTAAAAATAGAAAAGGACCGAGAATAGATCCCTGCGGTATACCCGTCCGTATGGACAGGAGAACCGATGATTTGAACCTGTTTATAACGATACTTAGAATTTACTGCCAAAGATATGAGATCAGCCCCATACTAATTTACTTTACACATGAGTCCCATGATCAACACAATCAAAAGCCTTGGAAAGGTCATCAGAACACATCAAAGACATAACGTGACTTTTCCCAAGTGTTTTAGATATCTTTCAAAAGTGCTACCCCAGACTCCAGAGTATAGATTGATTGGCGGCGTATTATAAATAAAACAAGTTACATAATATGTAATACTATAATTATTTATTAATATGAATAAATTGCTATGGTCCAGATAAATGAAGTAATGTCTGCAGGTACATGTCAATTTTTGATACTTAAAGTAAATAAAGATTGTTTACATGTGTACCATGTAAGTATCTTTAGTAAATATATCTCGCAGGATTGGTGCGGTGCGCTCCATTGCAGCCTAAACGAAGTACATTAGCACATTTATCGGCCAACATAATGGTAGTAAGTATAAAATAAATCGTAAGAATACTCTTACTACTGAATTTATAACTAAATCCGTGACAGTAGACACGGCCGCGCGCATAAAAATGTAGACTTAATTAATTTCATCCTAAATTATTTAATTAACATAATAAATTGTGAATTGATAGCAAGTCTGCCACTCTCCGTTATTTACACAACTTTTGTAAACGAGTGTTGTACTATTGTCTGTCGCCAGTACCGTCGCATCTTCGCGTCGCGGGAGACCTTCCTCACGTGACGCAGTAGAGGCGCGCTCCTCACGGGGAGGGGGTGGATGGGGTGGATAGTGGCTAGGAGGAGGACACGGGCGGGGGTGGCGGGGGCGGCTGGAGGAAAGCGGGTGGGGGGGGCGCGCCCCACGGTGGGGGGTTGAACCCGCCGCGCCACGCCGGCGGGGGCATGCCCATCATACCTGCACAGTGCACACACATTGTTACTTGTTCACCTTGCAACAAACACTACACACAACATACATTTATACAAATATAACATCTCTAACTTATTTAACCATATACTGGACTTTAACAACGAGGCAGGCGTTTCACCTGATGGTAAGTGACTACCGTCGACTATGGACATTAGCACTACCAAAGGTATTGCCAATGTGTTGTGACAAACTAGCTCTCAAGTGCAATTGCCAAACACACCAACAGCTGCTTGGCGACAAATTTTCAATTTGCTTGTATACTAGATTCTATTGTTATCTTATCGTTTTCCTGGGACAACAGTCTATAGCCAACAGGATAAAAAAAATGTTGATTGAATTTTTTTTTTAATTCTGGATAGGCATGTGTTTGACCACAATCTCACCATGGTAAGTGATGATGTGGCCGAAGATGGTAAGCACACATAGCCTAGATGGGAACTGGCTCTCAAGTGCAGCTGTCGGAACACACCGATAGGTGTTTTGGCGACAGATTTTCAACTTGAGGGTGGTAGCCAGCCAGTCGGGTACTACAAAGTACCCTACCACCGTGCTGTGGTTTCCTCACGATGTTTTCCTTCACCGAAAGTTCAAGCTCATTGTAGGATTCGAACCCACGAACTTCGCCGCGGTATTCGACGTCACTTACCACTGAGCTATCATCGCCTTACAATATATAAACTAATAATATGTGACCAAACACGTTTGGTGTGTTCCTACAGCTGCACTTGAGAGCCTGTACCATTCCAGACTTTGTACACTTACCACCTTACTTCGGTCACATAATAACTTCAAGATGAGCACAAGTAGATCCAAAGTTAAACAATCATTTGAGATTTGTCATTTGTGACCACAGTGTTTTTTACCTTTTAAGCAGTGCTGGTGAAATGCAAACATACAGGTGTATATGAATTATTTCTCTATTAATTAAGTGTTGAAGTGTTATAGGCTCAAGTTCAGGCATTAGTAAGTAGTATAATATGTAATGTGAGGTACTGACCGGGAGGCGGCGGCATGTGATTGAAGTGTTGAAGTGTTATAGGCTCAAGTTCAGACATTAGTAAGTAGTATAATATGTAATGTGAGGTACTGACCGGGAGGCGGCGGCATGTGATTGAAGTGTTATAGGCTCAAGTTCAGGCATTAGTAAGTAGTATAATATGTAATGTGAGGTACTGACCGGGAGGCGGCGGCATGTGATTGAAGTGTTGAAGTGTTATAGGCTCAAGTTCAGGCATTAGTAAGTAGTATAATATGTAATGTGAGGTACTGACCGGGAGGCGGCGGCATGTGATTGAAGTGTTGAAGTGTTATAGGCTCAAGTTCAGACATTAGTAAGTAGTATAATATGTAATGTGAGGTACTGACCGGGAGGCGGCGGCATGTGATTGAAGTGTTGAAGTGTTATAGGCTCAAGTTCAGACATTAGTAAGTAGTATAATATGTAATGTGAGGTACTGACCGGGAGGCGGCGGCATGTGATTGCCCACGCCGGGGACGCCTGGGACGCCGGGTACACCTGGGACGCCCGGGACTCCCGACGGGGGACACATCTTGTTGTCGTTCTGCAACTGTTATATACGACAACGAACTTTAAAAAACAAATTATATTCAACTCCAGACAGATAATATACAGGTACAATACCTAAGATGAGCTTATACCTTTTTGGTCTATTGAATGTGAAATAGATATTACCACTCGAGTTTCTTTTCTTGTAAAAATACTAAGTTTTTATAATTAATATGTGGATAACGTACTGAGTCGCACACGTACATACATATAATGTATCTAGAAACACCTACAAAGTAATTTGTTTGATTTCCCTAATAAAAAAAAAGACAATAAAACTAAAGTAACATTATCAGATGGTGTAATAATGAAATTTTTGACAACATCAGCTTTCTCGAAATATTATTAAATCAAAAGCTAATGATGCAATTTCAATTTATCAAAATCGGCCTCGAGACTCTTTTCAGCATTATTCGCGTTTTAGTTGAGGATTTCGCCATCCACGCCCGCTTGAAGAGTATAGTAGAGTATGTGGTACCTGGTGGTGTTGTTGTTGGTGGTGCATGTGCATGGGTGGCGGCGGCGGCGGCCGCGGGGGCAGGGGGGCCGCGGCGCCCGGCGGGGGGGGCTGCATACCCACACCACCTGACAACACACACACATCACACATAGCCACTCCTACTGCATATTATATTACTAGGTAGTAGGTACTCGTAGAGACAACATCGATCATGGTAGCTGGCTTCAAGGCGATGATAGCTCAGTGGTAGTGATCAACGAACGTTGTGGGTTCGAATTTTGTTCGAAGCTTGAGTAAAGGAAAGAAGGAAAGTTCCTTATCGCGCGTTGTGAAAGGGGGCTAGACGGAAAAAATTCTTGCGGAAAATTGTCACCGACACTTTTTTATGTCACTATGTATGTTTATTAAGCTGTGCGGCGTGCGCATGTTTCTCTGTCTGTCTCTCTCTCTCTCTCTCTCTCTCTCTCTTATAGAAAGCAAGCCAGATATTTTCATTTTATATTTATATATATATATATATATATATATATATAATCTCTCGACTTATATAACTTATATAACTTCGTTTTCAACTCTCAAGTTTTATTTTTAATTTCAAATGTAAAGAAGCAAAATGAATTGTAATAAAAGTTGGATAACGTGTTTGATATTGTACATACCGAGCCATGGTGCCGGCTGCGAGGTGGGGGGAGGCGGCGGCGGCGGGAACGGACCCCCCATCGACTGACCCGGGCCAGGACCTGGACCAGGACCGCCTGCAATCATTATTATAACATATACAGTCATTTATTTAAATCCTACTATCTTTTTAATATTATAAATGTGAAAGTTTGTATTTGTTACTCAATGACGCTAAAACGGCTGAACGAATTTTGATGAAACTTGGCACACCGGTAGATCATATCCTGGAATAACACAGGATACTAAATCATGATTCCCCAAAAATTATTAATCTTTTGAGGACTCCCAAGTATGAATATAATAATAAATTGATCTATGTTAAATAAAAGTTAAAATACAAATTAGGACAAAGGTCAGAAGTTTGAGTTGAGGAACGAGCAGGCGAGTCACTTCTGTCTATGTACAATGGTATTGAAGTAGATCTCATAACATACCTGGTGGTGCCATAATAGCCCGCGCGGGCTGGTGCGACGAGAACATGTTGTTGTGCTGGAACCGTCGGCCTCCCATCCCCCCTCCTCCACCTCCCCCGCCGCCCAGCGAGCCTCCCCCTCCCCCTCCTCCGCCCGGCCCTGCCTCGCCCAGCTCCGCCATCAAAGACATGTACTCCTCGTCGATCTTAGCCTGCAAACAATCGGGTATTACACTCAGGAGTTCATCCTCACACCTTACAACCATATTGAATTTATAACTTAAAATTTTGAAAATTCCATTCCAAGCAGATAGGCATCTAATTTTAAGTTTTTAATTATATCTGGCAATCGTCACTTCTGCCAGGTTCCAATTATTTATATTCTTCTTTTATGTTATAGTCACTTTATATCAAATTCATAGTAAAGTCAGGTGTTAGTGAAATTGATGGATGTTCCACTCAAACTTTTCAGACTTGTTGAGGCAACCTGACAATTAATTTAAAATAAAATGATAACTCAATGCCATAGTGATGTGCCATGTGATGGCGATGACAGCTCAGTGGTAGTGAGGTCGGATACCGCGACGAAAGTCGTGGGTTCGAATCCTACAATGAGCTTGTGCTTTTGGTGAAGGAAAAACATCGTGAAGAAACCATAGCACGGTGGTAGGGTACTTTGTAGTACCCGACTGCCTGGTTACCCTCAAGGCGCCCTTGAGAGCCAGTTCCCATGTAAGCTTTGTGTTTACCTCTTACCGTGGTGAGATACACCGCGGTCACACACACACAAGGTTATCCACATGTATAATAAAAGATGTAATGTACCTTGTTGGCGTGGTGCATGAGGTGCGCTCCTCCCTGGCCGGGTCGCTTGGCGCGACAGTCGCGCGCTATGTGTCCCGCTCCGCCGCACGACGAACACACGATGCTGTTCGTCACGTTCGGCTTGTCCGGACACTGCACACACACACACACACACATGTATGAAATGAAATGAAATTTCATTTCATTTCACAAGATCTGCTTGATTTGTAATCAGATGGCCATGTGTGAAAAATGTCCCAGACATATTTTTTTTAAGCTATTGTATAGCTTTTATCGCGGGCTTTGATGGCGACCGAATCAAAAAAAAATCGTAACGGCTGCCGCCGACAACGCGGTTGCAAAAAAAAAACTTTTTTTTATATTATTATTCAGCTATTATTCGGCGGCGGGACTCCCTCGCGCCTCGTCGACTTTTCGAATAGATGGGATGAAAAGTATAATGCTATGTAATAGCTTTGCCGCGGCATCGGCAGTCCCCGAGTGACACAGTTAATTTTTTATTTATAAATAGTGTAGCAGGGTCCTACAAGGTCCCGTTTAGTTGTAGTGTTTTGTATTCTAGTGTATTGTAGTGTAGTGTAGCATGTAGTGTAGTGTAGTGTAGTGTAGTGTAGCATGTAGTGTAGTGTAGTGTAGTGTAGTGTAGTGTGGGTGGTGTCGGTACGTACGAGCCATGTCTTGTGGTCGGTGGCGGTGCAGTTGGCACATCGCTGCGCGTCGTTCTCGCGCAGGGTCCCGTTCAGTTGCGCCAGCTCGCGCAGCTGCATGCGACGCAAGTCGTTCTGTCCCTCCGGCACCTCCACGCCCTGGCGGATCACCTCCTTGATCTGACACACGCCACACACACATTCATACAGATCGCTCGTATTTATCAGCAGTAAGAGCATTACGAACATGTATAGGTTAGGCAGAAAAGATTAAATGCTTTGGGACCCTGTGTTGACATATGAAATAAAATCCTTGGTTTGAACAAAGTAAGCTCATCTGATGACTGCTACACTACATTCATTCTAAAGTTTTACATTACCCTAACTCTAAAGCGGGCATGTTGCTTAATAATAGTATGGAAAGCCAGTAGATGCAAGTGAGACCTTCTCGACGGCTTTCTTGACGCAGTCAGCGTTGGTGGCGGTGATGTAGGCGTGCAGCGGCTCGTCCTCCCCGGGCAGCGGCTGCCCATCCTTGCGGCCAACCTTGCCCTCCTTCACGGAACCCTTGCCGCGGATGATGATCTTTGCTCCCGTCTCCTTCTCCATGGCTGTCAATAACAATAACACACATCATTGACAACAATAACGCCATCATTCTATGTATCAATATGTTTCATGTCGCTTGTTTCACTCACTTATCAACATTTAGTATTATTATTTATTTAGAGACTCCGTAAACTATCATTACAGGTGGGTACCTAATGCGATAGAAGGGCTTAACTTGAAATGCTTCCTTTGTATAATGTAGGCATCCACAAAGAAGGTTATTTTTTTTTTATTTATTCTGGATAGGCTTGTGTTTGACTACAATCTCACTATGTAAGTGATGATGTGGCCGAAGGTGGTAAGCACACAAAGCCTAGATGGGAACTGGCTCTCAAGTGCAGCTGTCGGAACACACCGATAGGTGTTTGGCGACAGATTTTCAACTTGACGGTGGTAGCCAGTCAGTCGGGTACCACAAAGTACCTTACCACCGTGCTATGGTTTCCTCACGATGTTTTCCTTCATCGAAAGCTCAAGCTCATTGTAGGATTCGAACCCACGACCTTCGCCGCGGTATTCGACGTCACTACCACTGAGCTATCATCGCCTTATCAATTCAACTACATCTTATATAGTGGATGAAACAGAAAGCTAGTATTGATAGGCAGGGGTAGGCAGGGTAGGTGTACCTTTGAGCGTGTTCCCTCTTGGTCCAATGAGCAGGCCGACGAAGTTGATGTCGGGGTGCTCCTCCTGCGGGATCATCACCTTGTCGTGCACGCGGATTATAGGCGGCCTAACAACATACAACACGACACAATACAACACAACACTATATACTCAACTCAAACTGAAGGGCTCCCCCTTATAGGTGGGCGGGTCACCTACCAACATATACCAAAATGACCTTAGTAAAAGTATCATCACTTTCGAGATATTTCAGATTTTTATATATTCGTAGGCGCCTGCGCCATCTAGCGTGACTAGCAAGAATCTTGTAAACAACACATCACGCCACCGAGCGCCTCATTCGATTCCTCCACTCTGCAAATTATATGAAACTAGTTTTCCGCCTCGCGCCCGAGTTTCCGAGGGATCTTATCGGGATAAAAAGTATTATTTGTGCCAAGATTCGTCAAATCCCGTTCAGCCGTTTTTGCGTGGTTGAGCAACAACATCCAAACTTTCACATTAATAATATTAGTAGGATATAGTTAGTATATGACTCGGCACGCGTCTTACGGCCACGTATCTTAGTAACCGGGTGGCGGCTACCCTGTACCCTGTAGTGTGTGTATGTACATACTTGTAGTCGGGCGGCGGCTTGAAGTCAGGGTTGATGAGCTGCATGCGCTGCACGAGGCGGTGGCGCTCCTCCTCGAGCTTGCGTCGCGTGCGGTACTCGCGCGTGTTCAGCCGCTTGCCGTCCGTCGAGTAGATGGGCTCCGGCGACGGCGACCTGCGACACCACACACCACCACATGTCACCCCACCACGCCTCGCTACACTACCTGCACGTCACCCACCGTCACCCACCGTCACCCACCGCACACCGCACACCGCACGAACATCACCCTAACTCTAATTATTATTTTTGAGTGCATATGAGATCAAATATATCGTAAATACCGCGAGCCAAATTTCGAACTGAAAAATAGTTTACTACATTTTACCTACTACAGTCCTATTCAAATTTGGAATAACGTTTGCGGCTCTTTGAGCCTCTGAAAAGTCTATATTTTTTCTGGAACCTGGCTCTTTGTGTAAAAAGTTTGCCGACCTCTGCCCTAACTAACCCTCGTGTCGTTGTTAGACGTAACTTAATTAAATTGGGGCCCTATCTATACAAATAAATCAAATTAAAAAATATATATTCGGTAATTACCTATAACAAATATGTATTATTAAATTTTTTGTCTCCTTATTCCGGCTTCTCCGAAACAGCTGGACCGTATTTTAACGAGTCTCCGAAACAGCTGGACCGTATTTTAACGAGTCTCCGAAACAGCTGGACCGTATTTTAACGAGTCTCCGAAACAGCTGGACCGTATTTTAACGAGTCTCTAACGGGTAGCTGATATGATAAGGAGTAACATAGGTTAAGTAGCTTTAAAAACAGCTGAATACATGGAGGCTGAGGGGCCCCATAAGCTTGGGGGCTCTGGTGCACTGCTTACTCTGTGCTATTATAACAACCTAAGTTGTTTAATATAATATAATTGTTTGTTACGAAGGTTGTTCTGTCAGCCTCGATCGAATCGATTTGTTATTCGTGACGAATAACTGTCATGTGAATACACTCATCTCATACCAATTTTATTAATTGTTGTAAATGATGAAAAAGAATAGAAAATATTTTTTGTCATACTGCGTGTATTTTCAATTAAAGCAAAATACTTTAATTTGACCAACACACTTTTTTAGCGGCAAAGGTTATGGTGAGTATCAAAATTTGTTTTATTTTATAATAGGCATTAGGGCGCAACAGAGCGCGATTGACTTCCGAACCGGTGGTAACTTCTGTAATTCGACCTTCATAAGGCCCTAGAAGGGCCGTCCGGCCTATAAGGCCCTAGAAGGGCGGTTTTGACTTTAATAATAATATAACTTGTGCAATAGTGTATTAGTTTGGGAGGTGCTGGAGGTGCTGGAGGTGCGGGAGGTGTGACTGGCGACTTGCATGTAGCTTGTATGAGGCATGAGCATGTGATTAACATTATGTATCATATTATAAACAATGTGGCGGACAAACACAACTAACTATTAATATCAACATATCATTTTAATAGTTCGGTTGAGTGTGTCCGCAGTTCGCACGAGTGACGAGTGACGAGTGATCGGTCGCGTCTATTCGTTCCGCTAATACATTATATCCTAGTCAGCCTATCGCCCTGAGAAAAAATTATTCAATTAATTTCAACCTGAAATTTTAATGTGATTAGCTCATTAATTCATTATTATTTAGATAATTAAGCCCTGAAAATAATTGTTTCATTAAGAGGTGGCGGCGTTAAGGCTGAAAGAAGGATTCGGTTAATTTGGTTTGATTAATTAATTGAATCATTGAGTGCAGACTGTAAGATACCTGCAAAATGAAGAAAATAGGGCATTAGTGTCAGCACAGCACCGATCCGACCGCGCTCTGCCTACTGCTCACTACACTGCTACCTACACCCTATTCATACATACACACATACATATATGTATTAAGATCATTCACCATTTATTTATTTTATTTGGTCAAAATCTTACGTTTCTTTTCATATCAAAACCGCGACTACTAATTGTAATGTAATGTTAATAAAGTAATGTTACAATCATTCGATAGAAAATTTCAAATAATAAATGTCTGCTTACTACCAAATTATATATTTTTAGGGTTCTGTATCCAATATTACTGTGCCACTGTGTACTCACTGTGTTCACCTGTTTGTTTGTCCATCACATGTTTACATTAACGTCTCTACATGCAACATTTATATACCGTGCCTAATATATTTATTAATTTTAATAGTAAATTGCCCAGTAAAGTTGTGAGATACAGCCTCAAAATAAATTAGATTTTTTATAAATATAATGTACGGAACACTCCAAGCGCAATAATTTCAGACTTGACCAAATGTTTATTTTAATAATTAGCCTATCAGAAAACGCAGCGGTCGCGATATAATTCCAAACATAACGTGTATATTAAGACTAGAGAAAACCTGTCGTTCGATACTCATAGACAGGCTCCAATAGCAGCAGCAGTAGACACTGGGTGCTGGGTGGTAGATGGTAGATGATGGTGAGTACCTCTCGTCAATGTTGGCAGGTATGCCGAGGTCCCCGGAGCGCAGCTTACGGCTCACCTCTTCGATCTGCAGCTGGACTGTAAGGGAACGGGTTAGCCACCGGCACCGCCCGGGATAACAACGCATTAGCATCCACACATACTACATCCACTCCCCCCCCTCCCCCCCCCCCCCCTCCTCCCCACTTACCTACACTACACTATATGTACCTCTACACTAATAGTTGAGCTGAAAGTTTATGTTTAATAATGACTCGGTTATGTTGCTCTCAGTTGATGGCACAACCATTTTCTGTTATATTAAGATTTAACATAATCATTATGACAAATAATAATTCAAAATGGAAGGGGAACATAAGATGATGGTAAGTATTAATTAGAATCCTGCAATAAAATGGTAGTACATAAAGCGACGCTGCGGAAGCAATCGTCGGCGGTAGGTAGAGGTAGAGGCAGGCGCCCTTCGCTCTACTCTCTGTCAAACATTACATTAAGAGGTACACGCTATTAATAGATATAATTAGCACAATGTAGCCTTGTCGCCTTGTCGGGGTCACACTGACATCATACATTCAATACAAAGTTTAGATACAGGGTCAACGTATCGAATACTAATACTATATTAAAATAATCAATTAACATTCATTCAATTAAATGGCAATTAAGTCGCAAAGTGTGTTTTTATTTCATCAGGTTGACAAGCAGGCAGACGGTCCACCTGATGGTAAGTGGTCATCGCCGCCTATATACATTTGCAATACCAGAGTAATTGCCGATGTATTGCCGACGTTGGAGAGCTCTTTTTACGCCCTTTTTGAAAAACCCCATGTCACAGCGCTGATACCATTCCACATCCACAAGGAATGTCGGACTGAATCATTGGGTGTTTTTTTTTTTACAAAGCACCGTCTGATGGTAAGCGTTTACAGCATACAACAGACGCTTGTAATACCAGGGGTTCCGTAGCGCGTTGCCGACCCTGGAATATTGTTCTCACACCTTTGAATCCACATTCCACAACATAGGCAACAGTGGTTTGATGTGTGAGACCATTTCGTTCCAATATGAGGATGAGCTCCCCATCTATGGCGTACATACACATGTGCCTATGATTAAAACATTGCAACACAATATTTAATCACTAATGAATGTTAACTAAAAAGTATGTAAGTAATTAATGTCAGCGGGACACAGAGCGGTGTGCGTGGGTGGGTGTGTGTGTGTGTGTGTGTGTGTGTGTACTCACGCAAGTACTGCTCCTCCTGGTCGCGTGTGAGTGTGGATGGCAGCACGGTGGGCAGGCCCGGGATGAAGGTCTTGTCGTGCTCCGAGCCCATCCACCGCGTGCGGTGCCGCCGCAGCCGCCGCTCCGCCGCCGTCTCGCCCGGCGGACCTAGCACCGCCCACCAATAAACAAACATGTCACATTTATATAAATAACCTTAGATTGGAACTTGGCGATACATTTTCAAATTGAGGGTCAAACCATTCCGGTACTCCAAAGTACCCTACCACCATGCTATGGTTTCCTCACCATGTTTTTATTCACCGAAAGCTCAAGCTCATTGTAGGATTTGAACCCAAGACCTTCGCGCCGTATCCGAGATCACTACCACTGAGCTATTATCATCTTGAAAATAGAGCAGCAAAACTTCAGGAGTAATTTATAACCTGCCAAATAAAAACATCTATAAACATAGATGAGTGTAGAGCATTTACTTGTAAACTAGTAGTATAGTAAAGTAGTGTGTGTGTGTGTGTGTGTGTGTGTGTTGAACTGACCCTGTCCGTCGTCCTTGTCGTCGTCCGGGTGGTAGTCGTGGTGCGGCAACTTGTCCCGGTAGCGCTTGTCTGTGCGCTGCTGCATCTGGTCGAGCTTCTGTTGCACCGACGTGGGGGGAGGGATGGCCGTGGCCGCCGACAGCGCCGCCGCCGCCGCCGCCGCCGGCTGCACCGGGGCCGCCATGCGACGCTGCGCCACGAACGTCTGCGCAACACACATCACTCATATATCAACATACTTAACAAACAATATTCTACATCAATTAGTACTAATAATATATCATTTCATATCTAAATTTAATCAAAAGAGATGGCAAAGCTGCCCCTAAGTAGGTGTCCCAAGGTAGTATCAATTCATAGCTGATTTCAATATTAAGCTGAAAATGAGGCAAAATAAGACAGAACAAGGTAACTACTTGAAACAAGGATAATAGTTGGTCTAGTCATTTGAATTGTAAAAGTTAGTATGTATTGTAAACAAAATACAGTAAATGACTCAAATGTATCCCTTAATGGGATATATTAAAGACCTTTTATTGTAGGACACCTTATGGGGTACCAACTAATGGTAAGCCCAATAAAAAGATAGTATCTGAAACAAATTAGAATGAATGTTAAATAATGTGACCTGAGCGACAGCAGCTGCAGCAAGGATGGCAGCTTGTGTGGCCGGGTTGATAGATCCATTGTTGATGACTTGCCTAGCAGTTGCTTTGGTTGTAGTGCCCACCATCTGGTCTAGTAGTGCTATGGTCCCATCTCTACAACACATGAGAGGAAACAATCATTTGTCTGTTGTTGGTGCAGTAGCATTATAGGGTGTGGAATAAGTGATTTAGCTTCACAACTGAGTCTTCTCAGTTTAAGTGTATTCCAAACTGGTGATTGATTACAGATACAGATTTAATGGGAAATATAAACATAAGCTTTACACTATCACCAATACCTCAGATTCTTATCTAACTAAAGTGTGATACCTTACCTGTCTTTGGACTTCCTGGCTCTACTGCGACTGCCACTGCCGGAGCGGCTACGGGACCTCCTCTTCTCCTTGTGCCTGTCTCGACTACGACTGCGTTCTCTATCCTTGTCCCTACAAAGTTAAACCATTTAAGCTACTCTATGTAACTGAAAGTTACTTTAATTAAGTAACTTAATTAACTCAACACGGCTGTCTCGGAGACAATTTCTCATTCCAGCAAATCCCAAAACAATAAAGGTCAATCATAAAGTTGATGAGTTCTATGTATACCTTTTCGAACGATGTCGATCCCGATCGCGATCTCGATCTCGATCGCGGTCTCTATCCCGCTCCCTATCGCGATTGCGGTCTCCGCGGTCGCGGTCCCTCTCCTTGTCGCGCTCCCGAGGCTTATCGCGCTCACGCTCGCGCTCCTTGTGCCGGTCGCGATCACGCGATCTCGAACGACTTCTATCGCGATGGCGAGAACTCATGTTATATTTTTTATACTAGATTAAGCTAAGTAGTCTAATTATTCCACCACTTGCACTGTAGGCACAATACACCGATATAATAACCAACGAATTGTTTGATTTGTTTTGAAATACGTTTTATAAATATAAAACAACGCAACGAAGTCTTATGGATGACGCAAACATATTTTATTTTCGTAAACCGATCAATTGAGTCATAGACCAAAGAGAATATAAAAACTCACAGACAACATAAATAAATGAGCGAGCGAGCGCATAAACTTATTTTTTCTTATTTTCCCTTTTTTTAGGGCAGGCAAAAAGTTCGACTTCAAACAGCCTCATCATTAATGAATGAATCCATTTTGCACATCCATTCATCACATTATTAGATTATTCCACTTTAATAATTTGATTTTAAAATTACTTAAAAGTCAATCGATAGTTTTCACACTTAGTAGATAGTTACTAAACGTAGTGACGTTTCGATAAACCCTACGTAAACGCTACGATAAAACTGCAAACGCATATACGCATATAACGATTTATCGACTAGATTTTGCAATTGCCTCCGGTCGTTTGAACCATGAATTTATATACTATTCATGGTTTACACCAAAGAGTATATAATTTAGTTTACACCAACCAAAAAAAGGAGTCGAATCGCTCGAGTCAAATCGCTACTTTACGTAGTATTAGGGTCAGCTCACATTATTTATTCAGTCAGTAGGTACCTAGTATATAATTACTACGTAGTATTTACCTACCTTTTATCGTTAATCCTTAGGGGGAGGCCTTTGTCCAGTAGTGGACGTCTTCCGGCTGATATGAAAAAACCTAACTCCAAAGTGTATTGAACATCTAAAAATACTTGCAAATAGCGATTAGATACCTACGTGATGTAAAATTCATCCTTCTTATTATTTTTAATTACCTACCACTTCAACGTCAGAGTAGATGATGTGTGTATATATTTATGACTGGACAACACCTCCATAATAAACTCGACCATTTTGATATAATGATAAACATTATACTCTTTGATATACATAAGGATGTTAAGGCGACCCTTCATTGTATATATGTATACATATGCGAAAATAGGTATGCAGGTGAAACCGGAGACAACTAATATATTAATATAATATTCAGCACAACACGTTATTTAAAAAGTGAAGGAATATAAGCTACTGATACTTAGAATTATGTATAATATAATCAATAAAATAAAAATATTTACAAATTATACATACCTTACTTATTCTATTATACATTTTAAACTCGATATAATATTATAAATAGAATATCGAGTTCAAATCGCTGCCCGTAGGTAAAGTGCCCAGAAGGCTGGCAGCGTTACCTCGTTGGATAGCAAGGCTTATCCTTTGTCCGAGGTAAGAACCAGCCCTCTGGTCACCAGACAGATCTATGAGGCGCGTCGACAGTTCCTTAAAAAACTGTCGTGCTTCAGGCCCCCACGGTCCCATAGTTTCTACTCCAAAAGGTACAAATATGTAGCCGTTGCTGAGAGAAAATAATGTTAATACGAAAAAATGTAACTTGTATAAATATTTGATAAGTAGAGATTCATAATTTCAATACAAGACAAAAAGATAAATTAGTTGTTCCGTATTTTAGATTAGCTAGAGTTAAAAAGTCATTTATTGGGAACAGTTTTCGCTTTTATAATAAATTACCAGCATCTGTTACCAAGATGACTGATTCTAAATTCAAATCGTACATAAAGAAAGTTTTGAAAGAAAAAGCTTATTACAACGTAGCCCATTATATTGAGGATAAAGATGTCTGGATTTACATTCTCTTTGGAGGTAGTTGCACTCTGTACAAGTAGCTACACATTGTTTTTTATTGTTAATTACCTTTTTTTTTAATACCTTCGCTTTTATTATCTTGGTATTTTTTGTTTTAGGAGGTTTTAGTTTACTATGTAGGTAATTAATGCGGGTTATAAATTTAAATGTATTAGTTTAAGAATAAAATTGTTAAACATTTGAAAAGCCAATATAGTCAGATAGTCCAAAAATATTTAAAAAATGTAACCTTCGAAGCCATCGAGAAACACGGGGAAGCACTTGCTGTTTCCCTCGACATCTCGAAGGCCTTTGACAGGGTTTGGCATGACAGCCTGATTGGCAAGCTTCCTTTATACGGCCTACCTACTGGATTGTGTCACTGGATATCTGACTTTCTGAGAGATCGGTCAATTCGAGTGGTCATTGATGGCTCCTCGTCTGACCATTTGGCTATTAATGCCGGGGTCCCTCAGGGGTCAGTTCTCTCTGCAACGTTATTCCTGCTCCACATTAACGATCTGCTAAAGCCCGGTATCTTTGGGTACGCAGACGATAGCACAGTTGTAGAGAGTTACATGTCTAGTGCACAGTCCAGTGGGTCGCAGATCCAGTGTTTCAGAGAGGCCATGATCGAGCGCTTGAACTTGTCCTTGAAAGCCGTCTCCGATTGGGGTGATGCTAACTTGGTCAAGTTCAATGCCAACAAGACCCAAGCGTGTCTCTTCTCCGCTAAAAGGAGTCAATTCCAGCTGACTCCTACTTTCCGAAGTGTATCCCTGCCGATAAAGGACCACCTTGAGCTTCTTGGTGTCAAACTAACAGCGACTCTCAATTTTGGCTCCTACATTGAGTCGAAGGCTCAACTCGCTGCCAAAAAGCTAGGCGTCCTCTCGAAGGTGAGACGGTACTTCACACCGGAACAGCTGCTTAATTTGTACCAAGCGCAAGTTCGGTCGTGTGTGGAGTACTGCTCTCATCTTTGGGACGGTTCGGCCAAATATCAGCTAGAGGCACTGGAGTCAATTGAGAGACGTGCCAAGAGGCTCATTAGCAACGATGCATTGGTCGAGGCAAGACTTCAGAGCCTTGAGCATCGACGCAGAGTTGCCAGTTTATCGGTTTTCTATCGGATACACTTCGGCGAGTGTGCGATGGAATTACACAATTTAATTCCGCCAAGCCCCTTCGATCATCGAACGACCAGACGTACGGCGATACGCCACCGTTACATGGTGGAAATTCCACCCTTACGCACGAAGCGATTTGCTTCCTCATTTATTATGCGTACTGCTAAGGAGTGGAACTCTTTGTCTGAGTCTGTGTTTCCCGATAGTTACAACCTGGGAGTCTTCAAGTCTCGGGTGAATAGGTTATTTCTAGGTAAGCGTGCACCATCGTAGACCACATCGTCACCTACCATCAAGTGAGATAGCGGTCAAACGCGATACCTATTGTTAATAAAAAAAAAAAAAAACCTTGCTGAGTTTCTTCTCAGTGGAAGGCTGACTTCCGAACCGGTGGTAACTTCTGTAATTCGACCTTCATAAGTGCCCTTCTAGGGCCTAAACTGAATAAATGGTTTTGACTTTGATGATAGCGACGTCGGATACCACGCGATGGTTCGAATCCATACAATGAGATTTCGGGCGAAACCTGTCGCCAAGCACCTATCGGTATGTTCCGACAGCTGCACTTGAGTGCCAGTTCCCATCTTGGCTTTGTGTGCTTACCACCTTCGGCCACATCATTTACGTGAGATTGTAGTCAAACAAGCTTATCCCGAATAAAAAAGTGAACCAACAGTTTTTTTCATAACAGAATGGTGATTTTACCAGCTAATTATTTTTGTACAAAATATAACTTTATGAGAATAAAAATAACTTCAGTGCTTCCTCCATATATTTCAAAGATCAAAATACATTTCATACAACTTGTAACAGTTCAATCATACCAAATTACATTTAGAACAACATATTATCATGTATTCAACTATTATTTGTCATTAAAAAAATACAAAATGCTGCAAAAAAAAATACAACAGCAAACAGCTTACAGCTTAAAACAAATTATGAAATACTAAGTTGCACAGTCACTTGAAATAAAAAATTACACTGCACCAGCTTCCACAAAGCAAGCCAGGGACAGGTTCACAGAGGCAAACCGAGGGAAACTGAGAGCTAAATAATTTTAAGAAATATTATTGTACACTAAGAATTACAAAAATAAAGTCCCATGAACAAACAGAGAAAATTAAGACTTAATTCTAATACAATCATATTTAAATCTGCTTATTACTAAATATTTCTAGCACTTATTAACTACAAGTTTAGTCCGGACCAACAGTTTCTTGGAATCACTCCACTTTCCACATCACTTATATTATTACGAAACTTTGTTTACCGATCAGGTGAGGAATTTAACAATGCTTGAAAACTTGTCCGGAGTCAAATGCAATACAAATTGTCTTGAGAATTACCTGTACCAAAAATTTAATACATTAGTTATGTATTAAAAAAATATTTAAGCCAAGCATTTTATTGGTAAAATCAAAAGTAGACCGAAGATTCAACAGGTTATTTGGCTAGGTAACATTTCAGATACCACACCAAAGGTAGTAGGTTTGATGCCTTTAAGGACAAAAATGGTCATTTGTTCAGAGCCTGCATGTACATGCTGTCCCCCGCGTTCCCGTGGGATTTTATCCTTTCCCGAGATAAAAAAGTATCCTGTGTTATTCCAGGATATAATCTACCTGAGTGCCTAGTTTCATCAAAATCCGTTCAGCCGTTTTTGCATGAAAGAGTAACAAACATCCATCCATCCAAACTTTCACATTATAAAATATTAACCTGTCAGTTCTTTCTTGGGACAATCGGGGTTTCAGAGTCCAGAGACGATGACATTTACATGAAAATTGGGCGCGAATTTTGAAAACTGTGCGCGAATTGACGAGTTGTTTGACAGGTTAATGTCGCGAGTCAACAGATTAATGGGATTATCATAAAATAATCAAGTTAGGTACCTATCTAGAGTTCAAAACTTTTTAGTAACATAATGATATTTACCTAGTCTTAAACAGGTGCCCCTGGCCCACCTTTCTTGCCAATGAGAGACTTGTGTATGTGTGGAATGACTCCTCCTCCTGCAATGGTGGCTTTGATTAAACTGTCCAGCTCCTCATCTCCTCTGATGGCAAGTTGCAAGTGACGTGGTGTGATACGCTTCACCTTCAGATCTTTTGAAGCATTTCCTGCCAACTCCAACACCTAAAACATTACAAATAAATAATGTGGAATGAAACACTATTATATCTATTTTTATGTGTACCAAATAATAGAAATTAAATCCTACCCATTACTTAGTACATGCTATATTAGTTTGTTTTATTTTAAAATATAAATGGGATCAATTTTTTTAACATGTTTATTTTAAAATCAAGTGATGTTTATTTAATCATTAGCCAAATAATATTATTAAGTAAAGCATGTGTATGAAGTATGGATAGTATATGTATGTGCTATTCATTATTATGTTATTCAACAATTTTGGTTACATAACATAATAAAAGCTAAACCAGACTTGGTAAACAAATTGTAAATCTCTATATTATTTGAATAAATCGTTAGGTAGGTAGGTACTAGTTCTATACATTGTTCATGCAAAATCGTTTAACAATATGTAAGTATTTCTAATATTTAAATGATGAATAAATTGCAAGACAAGAAAAGCTTGTTTACATTTTCGAGCAGTTCAATGAACTCGGAGGTAACCCCACGACTGTGTACACAACGGGACGAATAAGCTACTTTCTGACCAGATCAACAATAATTGAATTCCAGGAATTGTTATTCAATTCGTGTTATAAATAGTGTATAATATAGCAGATTATACATCCAAAAGTTATTCCCGCCAAAATCATTTTTAATAAATAGAAGAATAAAAACATTATTATTCTTATAGAAATTCATTACTCATAGCAGTAATAAGTCAAAGCTATTGAAATAATCGCACAAATTGAAATAGTGCAGTGATTTCGTATCGTAATTGATTGTGCTATGGCGAGCGACTAAACGAGTGCCGCCATATTGCTAATAACAGGGCGTCGCGTAACCTACCTCGGCTGTGAGATATTCAAGAATAGCTGCAGAATAAACAGCCGCTGTAGCTCCAACACGTCCATGACTTGTCGTCCTATTTTTGAGATGCCTGTGAATTCTTCCAACTGGGAACTGAAAAACAAACCATTATTTGATTTATTTTTCTACTCGATCGAAGTTGGCCGCCGCCCGCCGCCATACTGAAGGGGTCATTCATATTATTAAATTTTATGAAATAGTAATTTATAAAAGAATTTTACTGTGAAAATGATCTATAAATTCCTAAAATTAATTATGAAAAGCATTTTACATACCTGGAGTCCCGCTCTCGCAGATCGGGATACTGCTTTCGCCTTGGCTTTGCCAGAATCTTTACCCGCTTTACCACCAGCCTAAAATTGATAAAAAATCCTATTAATTTTGCTCGTACGAAGCTGAAACTTTGCCAGGAGGTAATCAACACTATTTTCCACCGTAATACACAATAAAATCACCATAAAATGCACTATATTTCACGAAATCTTGCAAAACTCACCATTTTGAAACGTGTAACACACTATCACACTACAATGAAGAGAACCAATACAGGAAAGGCGCCAAGCCAAATCAACGACACAAAGATGGCAGCGCGCGCCGCTGGAAGCGAACAGTGTGGCCAATTGCACGAGAACGGAAGTGTCGTATTCAACAACTCTCTTGATAGCACTTAAGCAGCCAATCAGCGTTCCTGAAAAAGGCGGGCAAGCAACGAAGCTCAGTGCTGCCAAGCCAAATTGTATCATAAAAAGGAACTAGCAACTTTTTTTTTTTAAGTTACGTTTCGTTAAACTCATAAAATAACAAAAAATATTTATTTGAAAGAAACGATATCTCTCATTAATTAGCGGTTTGAGATTATTATCTATCCCTATAGTCTAGCAGGCAATTTTGTTTTTGTATATAAATAACACAACTGGTCGGGGCCAAGCCAGTGTCTAGTCTACCTACCTATCGTATCCAACCTAAGTACATCTCAAATTAACTTTTAAATCAATTGAAAAACGTTGTAGGTACATTCATCTATTAGGTGGGAACTTTGCAATACTTTGCATTCGTTCACTCTTTTTTCAGCCACGCTAAATCTAAATCTTACCAAACAACAACCAACCTTTGTGTTGTCAACCTTTCTACAAGGCTCTCAAAAGCACTCAAGTAGGTATCTCTCTGGCGCGGTAGGTATCCGATCCGACGTCAAGTACTACTGAGAGACGTAGGTAGGTACTAAGATACTTTCATATGTATTGATGATCTGTGTCCACGTACCTACCTATCTAGATATATCTTAGATTTGTAGGAAAAAACATGTTGTCCTGCGGAGCCCGTAACATCATACAATTCAGGGTATAATTATGGATAAAACCTGTTCAATTCTTTATGCCTACAAGAAACGCGCTGTATCCTTTCCATTAGAATAGAATAGGTACCTACTTACCTACCTACTATATTTGCTTTGATATATAGGGGTCCCAAACGATATAATTATATTTGAGCCGACTGCGGACGTACGTATATCATAGGAGCAATAATTTCTACTAATTAGCCTACTCCATAGATATCAGAACCAAGGCCTACTCTGGTGCTTGCGATTCTCACAAACTTCAAACAAAGTACATTATTATGAAACCAAATAAACCTTTGTGAGATGGCGCTATATGACATTATCCGAAATAATACATGTGCTGGCATCTATTGTCGGGTACTCGTATTACTATAACTATCCGAGACTGAGAGCTGTAGACCTTGCTTAAGTTTTGTGACATTTTTTACGTTTTCACCCCCCATGACCGCACATGGCGGATTTTGAAAAAATTAAAACATAACTGGAAAGACTAAAATATTCATATACATAATTATCGTACCTGCTCTAAAAAATTCACGAGAATCGGTTCAGGAATGCAACCTGTAGAGAACAGCCGGACAGACGGACAGCTAGACCAAAATCCGACCGCGAATCCATGGTAAGTATCAGCGGAATATCTAAGTTACCAAACCAACCAATCTACACGCGCGAAGGATATGCTCTTTATTGCCAGTGGCGTAGCTACCGTAAGGCTAGGCGGTGCAGTGCACCGGGGCCCCCAAGCTTATGGGGCCCCTTAGCCTCTATGAAAAAACGCCTGTTTTCAGCTGTTTTTAAAGCTACTTAAAAACCAGAGAAAGTCTCGTTAAAATCGGTGCAGCCGTTTCGGAGATTTGCCAGAATAAACAGACATACAAATTTTTTTATAATTGTTTTTTGTTTTCAAAAAGACACATCAATTAAATTTATTTGTATATCTAGATGGGGCCCCAATTTATTTTTTGTCCCGGGGCCCTTGTTTTCTTAGCTACGCCACTGTTTATTGCTTGCTCCTATCTGTAACTGCATCGAAGTCCTCACAGATTACATAATAGGGCTGTGAATGTCCTGCTGTACAACCAACTGTTTCAACCAACATTCACTTCTTTCACAGAGAGGTACAGAAGGTCATATTCAAATAATAGTCACTGGGTATTCTTGCACATTTAGAAATCCTTTCTTTTCATTGATCGAGAAAAACCCAGTTTTTTTTTGCCAAATTTTAGAATTTGTTATAGTTCAAAAGAAACAGTTATTTTCATTTATTACACTCACATACGATTAAAACAAATTGACGATTGGTTTCTAGAGCGCCACAAAGGAACAAACATAGTTACCTACAATCTACATGCACCCCTAACTTAAATACGTATACTGTTTAGGATGATAAACACATTACGCCTTTGCGTCGCGCAGTCAGCTAAAAATTATGTGTTTTTTATGACACAAAGTACTTACAAAAATCATGTATCATCCTGTTTTGAAAAGAGTAATGACTCTTCTTAGCAAAAACAAATCTTTGAGACGAGCGTTAAGTCTGTCAATGCATTTAATATAAAAAAAAACAAATAATTTTTTACAAAGAATTTATTGAAAAATATCAAGTTTTGGTAATATCATCACAGTAATTTGCCATTTACATATAAACTGCTACGTTGGAACAGGTAGCTTACATATAACATTTACATATATTATTGAATAAAAATGACATTAAATGATTGAATTAATTTGAATGATGCACTCGATGCTCGATGGTAGATAGTGGTAACGATTTTGCAATAAGATGTCCATATAATGACTTATAGTAATGGCAGTAAGTCGGCGACTGTACCGAGCCGAGTACTCGGCTAGGACTTCACTCAGCGTCTCCCATGTCGTTCTCATCGTTGAACTCGTCGCACCGGTCCTCCAGCTCGCTCTGATAACAACAAACATTCATTCAATCAATTAATAAATATCCTCGGACATTTGATCCCAAACTAAGCAGAGCTTGTAACAAACATGGAAACCAGATTACTGATATACTACATATACTACTTTTTTTTTGTAAATACAGACCCAGACTCAGGACAAACAGACATGTTCATGTACACAAATGTGTGTCCTGGATGGGGATCAAACCCACGACCTGCGGCGTGATAGGTGATTCAGGAACTGTAATGTAAAATTAATTAAAGAAGGGAAGGAAATTAATTAGGTGGTGGTGGTGAGGGAATCATAACACGGTGGCAGTATACGTTTTCTAAAATTCAACCCTAAAGGGGGTGCCTTTAGGGTTGAATTTTAGAAAACGCTAAAACATGTGTTTCTTTATTTTTAATTGTTAGCCTAAAAACAAAGTTTCATGCTTCTAGCTTCAAAAATGGCGGACTTCCATACAAACTTTCAACCCCCGTTTCACCCTCTCAGGGGTAGAAATTTAAAAAACGCTGATACACGTGTTTATTTATTTTTAATTGTTAGTCTAAAAACAAAGTTTCATTGTTCTAGCTTCAAAAATGATGCGACTTCCCTACAAACTTTCAACCCCTTTTTCACCCCCTTAAAGGTTGAATTTCGAAAAATCCGTTCTTATTCCTCGGTCAAGTTTTAAAAACAACACCTGGGAAAAAAATCAGCTTTCTAGGTCTAAGGGTTTAGGCTGGGCGTTGATAGATCAGTCAGGACTTCTACTTTTATGTATATAGATTGTGCAGCGGCTGCAGGAGGATGAAAACATGCGATCTACTTTGCCTTTAGGCTTATTAAACGGTCAGATGAACCATCAGTTACATCAACCACCTACTACTGGAATAAACCAAAACTTATGACTGATAAAAAAAGTTCAATGTGATTTTATGTTTTCCGAAGAGGGTAAAAGGCGTAAAATTACTACAGAAATGATTGTAAATTACTGTGGAAATCATCACCATATCATACTATCATCTCTACCTAATTTGTGATACAATCAATCAGCCTTAGATTAATAGAACGTCGCGCCAGTCCGAACGATGCGTGAGGACCAATATCTAAGCAACAGCCTATTTTACTTTAAAATATGAAATAGGAATATGACACTTTCAAAACTTTGACGTAAGTAATGTCATTTGATTACAACCGTAGACTAAAATTTAAACTTATAGTTTTAATTTTGCTTAGCTGATGGTACCAAATTCGTACAACCGTTGCATATTGACCATTTTAGTATTTTTTTTTTGTTAAATTAGGCATTTAAACAAAAAAAAATAGGTATCTGATTCAGGACAGGAAAAGAAAGAAATTACATTTTTGTTTTAGGGTCGTATGAAAAAGGACATGTCATGATGTCAATTCTTAAAAATAGTTTCACATAGTACAAAATATGAAACTCATAAAATAGCTTGTGAAGCGAGCAATTAATTTAAATGCATTCTTGTGAGCAGTATGGTATGTTAAGTATAGTTACCTCGTCTAGCTGCAGACACTTGCCCCACTCGGCGAGCGTGATCCGGTGGTCGTGGTCTCCGTCGCACAGGTCCAGGAAGGGCGCGATGCAGTGCTCCAGCGACATGAGCGGCGCTCGGATGGGGAACAGCTCGTGACGCGACACGAACCTGCGACATACGTAGTGTACAGTGTACCCCACCAGTACAGTACAGTACAGTCATGCACTGGTGGGGTACAGTCGTACAGATATAGCTATTAGACCGACCAAATTATTTGTGAATTGAGGAGCGTCGCCCTGTTCGCATCAGTGCTGCCATAATCAAACATGAGCATGACACAATTCATTAATAGATTATTATTAGTAGTATTCGTAGTAGTGTTTGAATAATGACCTACCAACAATATTATACTATCACTTCTTATACTATTTCTGAAAATAAACCTTCACTTACACCCGAAAATAGATTATCTAAACTGTATCCGGTATTTATGCGTGTATAATATATATTACAATAGATAATATATATTATACACGCATATTTTTTTAATTATAACTAATTAAAAAAAATAATAAACAAGGGCAAAATTTATGGGATACGACTGGTCACACTCACGATAACTGTCAGTCTCAACCAAGAATTATATATACTACCTGGATAGGACCCTCTCCATACCTACTTGAAGCAAATACCAATCAATTTATAACCCTATTTACCATGAATGAAAGAAAGAGAGATTGTCCCAACGTAGTTATCTTCCTCTTTTTCGCAATTGATAGGTATTTGCCTCAACATGGCGGTTGTAGTTCCATTTTGTGCCACTTGACAGATAAGTTGGTCGGTGTATACAGTGTGGGTGTGTGGGTGTGTGGATGTGTGTGTGTATGTGTACCTGTCGTTGTCGTGCGCGTCGAGGTCGCACCACTTCCAGATGGCGGCGTTGGTCCAGCGACGCGTGAGGTTGGACTCGGCCTCCTGTTCCATGCGCAGGTAGTGCGGGGTCAGCTCGCGACGCTCGGCCATGTCGCGCATGATGTTGAACAACCAGTCGCGCATGCGCCGCGGGAAGTCTGACATATCGCTCTCCGAACACTCCTACACACAGACTATTACATTTAATACCGCCAACGGACTATTTGGCAGGAACTTGCCAAGTGACGTAGCGTTTTCTGTTTTATTTTTATTAAACAGTGTATTTTCAAATTAATCGTGGGAGTTTTACTGAATAATATAGGTGGCGTTTTGTCTAATAATGTAATATTTTTTTTAATATTAGTAAAATGATAATGATGTTAGTAATTACTATAAACTCTGTCTGTCGCTGTCTCGAAGAGTGTTTTTAGTGGAATGGCCTCTAATTTCATTAAAATCTGACCTAACTTGTACGGACGATGACTAACATGACTGTGATATTATAACGTCCATATAACATGAATGAAAAATAATTATAACTTGACATTGGCAGAAATGTCTTAAAGGACGATTGCCATTATTTGCATTAAACAACAAAAAAAACCGCGAAGCTAATCTGTATGTATGTACGTGCAGTGTAGTGTAGTGATAGTAACCGGCATCTCCCGACAGGTGCCGTAGTACTCGATCTGCACGTGGTGGTACTGCGGGCCGCGGCACAGGTCGGAGTGGTCGAGGCAGTGGCAGCGCTGCCGGTACACCTCGCAGTCCGACGACCACGTCTCGTTCAAGTTCGTGCACACCTGCCACAAACATTATTATTCAGTTTGGACCATTGATACACAAAGTAGCCAGGGGTTGACAACCACCTACAAGGGGTTTAAAACGGTCAAAAAAGGTCTTTTGTCGTTGGATAAATAGGTGGCCTTTATACCGTAGGGGAAGCGGTACTGAAGCTACCAAAGTGGCACAGTTAGAGTGGAGTAGTGATGGTAAAGAATGGTGTAGGTATAGCTAGTATAGTGTCTACCTTGCGCCTGGACTCAGTCTCGTATGGGCAGTCCTTGATGCAGTTGCAGACGGCGTCGCCGTGCTCGTCGATCTCGCACACGCGGCCCGCGCTACAGTGCACCTTCTGGCACGGGTCTGGACAACACAACACAACACAACACAACACATATTATTACCAAGTTAAAAGGCGCGCAATGTATTTATACTATACTATATTCGACTACTATATAGTACATGGCGTCTAAATGAAAAAGAAACTAGTTATGTTCGGGAGGTACATGGGATACATAAATCTATACAGTAACTGCGGACCCGGCAGACGTCCTGCTCTCAAATTAAAACATTACTTCGAACCCGATTCCAGTGCTACTTACCGGGTCCAATTTTGTTTTCAAATCATCGAGGATCGTTTAGGCGGAGTTAATTAGTTACCATACTCCTCCGAAACGGCTTGACCGATTTTGATGAAATTTTATAAATGTATATTCAGTAGGTCTGAGAGTAGGTTGTTATCTATTTCTATCTATTAACATTTATTCAAATATTTTGCCAGAGGATCATGAGTTTCAGAGATGTGCGTAACTAATGTGTTTTCTTACAAACTTACCATCGGGGTAAACATCATTGTTGCCCTCTTGAGAGTTCTCGTTCATGATCTCATTCACGCGCCGCATCTCAGATTCCTAAACAAAATAAGTACTTGCTTTATTTTTATGTAAAAAGTTCATACAGGTTACTGTTACATGTTGAAAGATCATTCGGCATTCAGGCACATAATATAATACCGGATCCAGAAGAAACACAAATATATTTATATCAATAACCACTTTTGACACTACGCAATAAAGTCCAATTCAGTATTATATCGTGGTAAGTAGGTACAGTCGGTAGCTAGGCTTAAGCCTCGCTTTCCTGCAATCTGTGGGAGTGATTTCGTGAAAAGGGACGGAAGTGTGTTACAGGGCAGGATATTTCCTCTATTGTAATGCAGGCAAAGGGTTTTAGCCGATACCGCTTCAAAGTCAAAGAGGTTGGTACATGTAGTTACGTTACCAAGATGAGATGTCAGATGATATGTTCGGCTCGCTCGGTAAGGGTCGCTCGTGATCGTGCGCTAGTAGAACAGTTACCTGGAAGCGTTTCTCGTCGAGTCGCTCCGCCATGTCGAGCTCCATGTGGTCGGGCTGGGAGTGTGGCCGCGCCTCCACATCCACACCCACATCCACACCCACATCCACGGGCACGCGCTGAGTCGTCGTGGTGCGTATGCGCTTGTGACGACGTCGGTGTTTCTGTACACAATAAATAAACAATGTACCTGCAAACTTACTAACCAGCTATCCCATTTTAAGGTCAGTTGAATTCAATTGGAGTCTCTAAAAATATGGTATAGTATGATGCCCTATACTATATCAAATTGAATGATAAACTTCTCGGCGTTTACTGATGTTACGACAGGGTAGTCGGCCTTCCGGCAAAAAATATTGTTTTTAAAAATGTTAGTATTAATGTATGAGCTGTAAACAAGTTCGCCAAAACTACAGTACAGAGTGTAGGTACCTGTTCATAAAACTACAGTACAGAGTGTAGGTACCTGTTCATAAAACTACAGTACAGAGTGTAGGTACCTGTTCATAAAACTACAGTACAGAGTGTAGGTACCTGTTCATAAAACTACAGTACAGAGTGTAGGTACCTGTTCATAAAACTACAGTACAGAGTGTAGGTACCTGTTCATAAAACTACAGTACAGAGTGTAGGTACCTGTTCATAAAACTACAGTACAGAGTGTAGGTACCTGTTCATAAAACTACAGTACAGAGTGTAGGTACCTGTTCATAAAACTACAGTACAGAGTGTAGGTACCTGTTCATAAAACTACAGTACAGAGTGTAGGTACCTGTTCATAAAACTACAGTACAGAGTGTAGGTACCTGTTCATAAAACTACAGTACAGAGTGTAGGTACCTGTTCATAAAACTACAGTACAGAGTGTAGGTACCTGTTCATAAAACTACAGTACAGAGTGTAGGTACCTGTTCATAAAACTACAGTACAGAGTGTAGGTACCTGTTCATAAAACTACAGTACAGAGTGTAGGTACCTGTTCATAAAACTACAGTACAGAGTGTAGGTACCTGTTCATAAAAGCGAGTAGGTACAAAACGATGTATAAGTTCAATCAAAATAAAGGCGTCATACCTCAGCGTCAACGGTGCATAAGACCGCGAGCACAAGGGCCAAGTACAGCAGGCCCCTCATGTTGCACCTCCTAGCTCCTGTAACAACACAACACATACATATATATATTATATACAGGGTGTACGGTTACTAGTACCACAAACTTAAGGGCTCCTCCCTCCCATAGGTGAGCGGGTCACCTACCAACATATACAACAAGAGCTCAAGAAAAGTTCAACCATTTTGGATATTTCTGATTTTTATCCACACTTTTACTAAATTCATTTTTGTTTACCACTTGGGAACGGTTGTACTGGCTAATTTTGGTTTTGAAATGTTCGTAATAGTCCAAATGAGGTTTTTATGGAAGAAGTAATTGAAAAAGATGCTCGGAAAGATGGAAAATTTAAGGAAAAACTGAAAGCACAATTTCAATGGTATTTTTTTTTACAGGACACCTAGTTGTTAAATAGAACATCCGTCACGTTGGTCAACGATCCCCACCGAAGCAGTTGGCGAAGCAGCTGGCTCGTCATTTCGTAAACCGATTACGTTTTATGTGTTCTAGTTTTACTAAAGTTTGTGTTCACGCATCGTACTGGGGGAACATTTCATCCATGTAGTGACGCGTAGGTTGGTGAAGCTTACAAACTATCTACTTGTCTCCCACGCCACAGGTCGTGGGTTCCTGTTCCGTCCAAGACAAAACATGTTACGTTTTTTTCCCCGAGTCTAAATACATATTTAATTAGGTTAACTGATTAAATAATAATTTGATTAGAGATTCGTTTCCATACAAGCTCTACTTAGGGATCAGATAGCCTAAGTACGAAACACAGAAGTACGAAAAAAATAGCTTCTTCAGCAAAAAATACATGAGTAGTATTTATAAGTCACGTTGTGAAATATGAAAGTGTAGTAACGTCGTAAAGGCCCCAACATGGCCCCAACCCACCCAACATGAGACCTTCATTCATTAGAATAATAACAAAAGCGCGTATCTATTACACGAATTACATACATATGAGTTGATTTCCTTGAATAAGCGATTCAATTAATAACATGTAGTGTAGTGATATCATTCAATTGTGTAACCCTGGATGCCGTTTATCTATTCACACGATTCGAGCTACAGCGATCCATCCGTTTGAATTATCTTTTTCAAATGGCTATATAGCATTTATATTGTTTTGTAGTGAAGTTTTCATTTCAAGATGTAATAAAACACTGGTGCTGCGTATATTGGGGTCAAAATATATGTCTTTTTTAGGGTTCCGTACTTCAAAAAGTAAAAAAAGGAACCCTTATAAGATCACTTTCTTGTCCGTCTGTCCGTGTGTCACCACCGATTATCTCAGGAACGGGTTGACCTAGCAAGTTGAAATTTATACCAGATACTGAGGTCTATTAAGTCCCTATTAGGTGTATAAAAATCAAGGTCCTGAATCAACACGATAAAAAGATATGGGCAATTTTAGATTTCAAAATTTACCTTAATTTTCAACTTTTTTATTTTTTGGAATTTTCCCTTCACTTGTGCTGTAAGACCTGGCTGAAAAACTCCTCGAGACTCCATTACGGAACCCTTGGTGCGCGAGTCCGACTCGCACTTGACCGGTTTTTATTTTATTCTGGATAAGCTTGTGTTTGACGGTAAGTGATGATGTGGCCGAAGGTGGTAAGCACACAAAGCCTAGATAGATACCCTGATTTCGTGTTATCCCTAGGGATTTCATGAAATCTCTTGAAGTAACGCTTCGATTTTACATTATCGCACGTCATAGAAATAGTGAAGCGATCCTATTGGCCGGCTAAAATACATCCCTTGCTATGGATACGCAGCCTAAGTCCTACTGGGGCCTAAACTGAAGATTTTGTTTGTAGCTTGGGAAAGTGTAATGAACAGATGTCCAGTAAGGATGACGCAAGCGCACGCGCAAAGTTCTGAGGACTTCGTAGCGCAGGGTGGCGCAGGGTGGCGCAGGGCTCACATCGCAATGTCAATGGCATTGCAGAAAGCTATCTCGGCGCAGTGCATCGCCCCCGCTCCAATAACTGGCCTCGATCGTACATCGCTTGCTCGCTTATGTCACGCTGACGTGTTAGTGTTACCGCCCTGAAGGTAAGCTCGGCTTACTGTCTATCCACTTATATTTGACACGAAATCAGGAATCCTTTGTTACTCAAGCTACTTGTGCTGTGCTATCAATTATTTTGTGCCTTTCATGAATATGTCCAAATCTCCCAAGGAGCTCTTTAATTAGCTTCCGGCCCGCGATTAAACCCGTTTTCCCGAGGGAATTGAATTATAATAGACAGTGATAGATAATGTAACTTTCAATTGACGAATGATTTTTTAGAATCGAGAGAATAATTCCGAAGATTACCCCTACAAACAAATAAACATTACGTCTTTAAAACATTAGTAGGTATTCGTATACTTAGATAATTGGACACAATGCTGGAATAGCAAGGTATTTTGTTTCTCTAGTAAGGTGTCACCCGACGCCGTCCCAGTCCCAGTGGCGGATGAGCTCATGCTCACATCTGCTCAAATGATACACAATAATGTCGTGCCGTTCCGTTAGGTCTGCAAACATCAAATTACACGCTGAGTCATCATTTTACTAACCCAAGCTTGCATATAGTGAGAGAGAAGCGGCAAAGTAATCAAGGTGCTCCGGGGTTTTTGTAATAGAATATTATATTGTCTTTGTTTTCTAATGTAGGTACCTACTGGTTCGCTTATTCATAAATTTCGAGAAAATGAATTGATAAGAAAAAAAAGTTCCTTAGGGCGTTTTTCTCTCTACTAAGATCTCAAACTAAGCGAAAATAAAAATACATTTATTTTGGACTCACACATACGAGACGACAAAATAATAAACAGTGCTATGGAAACCTGATCGATATGATAACTGATATAGGTACCAAATAGACAGACAGGACTCGAACCCACGGCCTGTGGCGTGATAGGTAGGTATCTAGTGTTTAAATGTCATTTAGTTTTTTGCATCTCAGAAGAGAGTATGGTTACTTAATCGCAAGTATTGGGCGCAGGCGCAGGCGCAGGCGCAGGCGCAGGCACTAAGCACAGGCGCTGATATGGCCTGCACCTCGATACTCGATACGATGCAAGATAATTCTTTCAATTCAACCTGTCAACGCAATGCCACTCTGCACAATCAGAGAGAACTACAATGTTTGACGGACACAGTAGCAGTTTGCAAACCTGCAGCTTTAGCATCGGAACTTCGAATCAGTGAAGCTTAAGTATTACATGAATCCGATTTGGCTATGTTTGGTCTAAAAAGGTTTATAATAGAGCAAATGAGGTTTTTAAGAAAAAAAAAATTGGAAACGTTTCCCAAAAATATGAAAATTTGGGAAAAACTGAATGCGCTTTTTTCTATGGGATTTTTTTTGGACAGGACGTCTGTTGGATCGGCTAGTTTTAAATGAATTTGGATACGGTGTGTGAATTGAACTATATGATCGATACCGTTTTGAGATTTGCCCATAAACAGTGCATTGTCATGTCATTGTCATGCAACCCAACGTACCCGATACTCGTAGCCTTCATAGATTGATTCATTTTCAGACCAATTGGTTTGCTCCTTTAGGTACATGCGCGTCCCACTTGCCTACATTAGGTATTGCATCGTCGCTGATTGAAGAAAGAAATAATTATTTTTGAATTGATATCAACTGGCGGGACGCAATCTCGACATCTATTTGTTTCTATTGACCTAAATACTCAGCTGACGGTCGATTTACCGCACGTTACCGTAAATTTAGAAGATTCTTGTTTTTGATGCAGTTTCAACGTACAGTTTTTGTACACCAATAATTGCATAATCTGTATATCTCAGTTGTAGACTATTAAGTTAATTGCTATTAAAATACCACGTCGCCTGTCGCGTATTCATAGAAGCATCAAAGGAACGGCAATGAATGGCTCACCCTCTCGCCTCTACAGAGCGAAGATTATACCAACAGATGTGCAGATGACCATTAGATACCTACATCTGCTGAATTAGTTTGCAGGATACACTCTACATAGTGTATGCCAAGGCACGGATCAGAGTTCCGCTTTACATTATAATAATAGACGATGTTTGTGTAGTCATAGTCGAGTCGAGTCGAGTGGAGTGCAAGTACTTCTGTTTCGAGGTCGGGAGTTATTATCAGTTGTTTCTTTTAACTAGTCCTGATTCGCTGCTTATATCAACATGTCAGTTTTGCGCGATTAAGGAATAAAAAATATTGGTGGGTATCATCATTATTTTTGAACTTTTATATCAGTTGGCGATAACCCGTGAGTCGACCTCGTTACCCAAACTACACAAGTATGTCGCGCCCGGCGGCCGGCGGCCGGAGCGCGGCGGGCGGAGCGCAGCGGCCGGAGCTCGCGACACACGCACGGGACATTTTACGAGTACGCAGAAAACCTCATAAATTCCGCTCTCGTCTATGACCTGTCGAATATTTCTGGAACGGCCAAAAGCTACCAGCAGTCATCGCTCCCTGACCAACCAAATGTTTACTAACTAGCTAGTTCGGTACTTTGTAAATGGAGCTTTTGACAATCGGGCTTATACGATAGTGACAGCGAAGCTTCTACAACATAATCAATCCGAATGATAAACTCTATTGAAGCACTAACACAAATAAATAATAATAGGATATTTTTGAAGTTTTATTGGTTAATAGAAATCTTGTGTGAGATTTAATTCGTTGAGTAAACTTTCACATACCGTAGACTTTTAGGTAAGGATATACTCGCAGTGTGCGGAATTGTCTTTGGTAGTTAGTCCGGCTGTTCTGGTGGCATTTCTCAACCGTTTCTCGTCAAATTTTGTGAGCATCATAATTTTTTTTGTCGATTCAGTATTGGTAATTTTTCAAAATGGAGCCACGGGAGTTGCTGACGTAAAAAATGCGAAAAAATTCAAAAACGTCACAAAAGTTAGCGAGGTCTACAGCTCTCAGCGCCACTAGTAGGTATATGCTAGCTATTGTACCTACTTATACAAATAATTTTATAACCTTAGTTTCGATTCTTGGAATTGATGCAGTTTTGGAACGACAGTCCCATCCGCGAGTAAAGGGGTAGAGCAAAAACTTTAAAACAGTTTTGAGTGGTACATTTATTGTAGAGATTTAAGTTTGAATTGATGCGTATAAAAAGTAGGTCAGCTTATAATTCCGCAACGATACAGTGGCGTGGTGTGATGATTCGCGAGGAGGCGAGGAGGCGAGGAGGCAGAGGGAACGGAAGCCCACTATCGTTGTCCGCAGCGGTGCGCGATAGCGACGTGACCCCAGCCCAGCCCAGCCCAGCGCGAGCGCCACGCTTTGATAATAACTTTATTAAAAACACTGCTTTTTGTGTCAGCGTTTCAAGTTAATTATACATCGATGTAATCATTGTGTCCTACAGCTAGCTACAGTAGGTACATAGAACATGTCAGGAGGCTGGAGCGCTCAATGCATTGATATTATAACCCGAGGGTAGAGTGGAATATCGCGCGTCAAGTTAATTTATATAGCCAGAGTTAGGTAGGGAGTATAGGTATAGGGTTATTTTTCAATCATCAGAGGGGTGGAAATACCCAGTACCTACTAGGTACTTTTACCTTGGACGAACCCTGAAATCGCTAAATAAAATTCATCTTTTCATACATTTTGATCGAGAATTTTGATGTTATGTAAAAATTGGAAAGCGCAGCTAGTAAGATTTAGAAAAAAACAATGAAATGATCGAATTTTTGCTTGGTATGGTAAGCAAAATTCCATAACGTAAATAGAGCCTTGTCTAGAATTACATAATGCTACACCAACATTTAGCTAGGTACTTACAGTACACTACACGTGCACAACGGGTACCTACAACGAGCTAAATGTTAATTGTACGACTGTAACCGCCCGCGCCCGCGCCGCTCTTAGCTCTAGCTCCACCGCGAGTACCGCGACCGGCACGGCACCCTCCATGTGATTGTAATACTAATACCTACTACCTATACATTTGTGGTTTTATTTCTCCCTTGGGGGTTTAATTTAGTAGGGTGGGTATACGTTAAAAAAGATTTCTAACCCGGTTTAGGAATAGGAAATTGGATTTCTGAAGAATTTCTTATTTTCTTCAGGCAATTTGAAATTTTTACTCATAATGTTTTAAAATAGAATGCAATATTGTTTGCATAAACAATATTGCATTTGAATTTTAGCATAAACAAAAGTTTATGCTATGTTTAACAACATTCTTTCAACAAATTATGTTTTATGTTAATGTGATTCTTAATAGACGTTCGTAATATTTATTGTATGTTTCGTAGATCTGTGTACCTATGTCCCTGGGTGCGACTCTGGGTGCGACTCTGGGTGCACGGATTGCACGCAGTCTCGCCTTCAATGCTATTATAATATTTATTGTATGTTTCGTAGATCTGTGTACCTATGTCCCTGGGTGCGACTCTGGGTGCACGGATTGCACGCAGTCTCGCCTTCAATGCTATTATAATATTTATTGTATGTTTCGTAGATCTGTGTACCTATGTCCCTGGGTGCGACTCTGGGTGCACGGATTGCACGCAGTCTCGCCTTCAATGCTATTATAATATTTATTGTATGTTTCGTAGATCTGTGTACCTATGTCCCTGGGTGCGACTCTGGGTGCACGGATTGCACGCAGTCTCGCCTTCAATGCTATTATAATATTTATTGTATGTTTCGTAGATCTGTGTACCTATGTCCCTGGGTGCGACTCTGGGTGCACGGATTGCACGCAGTCTCGCCTTCAATGCTATTATAATATTTATTGTATGTTTCGTAGATCTGTGTACCTATGTCCCTGGGTGCGACTCTGGGTGCACGGATTGCACGCAGTCTCGCCTTCAATGCTATTATAATATTTATTGTATGTTTCGTAGATCTGTGTACCTATGTCCCTGGGTGCGACTCTGGGTGCGACTCTGGGTGCACGGATTGCACGCAGTCTCGCCTTCAATGCTATTATAATATTTATTGTATGTTTCGTAGATCTGTGTACCTATGTCCCTGGGTGCGACTCTGGGTGCACGGATTGCACGCAGTCTCGCCTTCAATGCTATTATAATATTTATTGTATGTTTCGTAGATCTGTGTACCTATGTCCCTGGGTGCGACTCTGGGTGCACGGATTGCACGCAGTCTCGCCTTCAATGCTATTATAATATTTATTGTATGTTTCGTAGATCTGTGTACCTATGTCCCTGGGTGCGACTCTGGGTGCACGGATTGCACGCAGTCTCGCCTTCAATGCTATTATAATATTTATTGTATGTTTCGTAGATCTGTGTACCTATGTCCCTGGGTGCGACTCTGGGTGCACGGATTGCACGCAGTCTCGCCTTCAATGCTATTATAATATTTATTGTATGTTTCGTAGATCTGTGTACCTATGTCCCTGGGTGCGACTCTGGGTGCGACTCGGGGTGCACGGATTGCACGCAGTCTCGCCTTCAATGCTATTATAATATTTATTGTATGTTTCGTAGATCTGTGTACCTATGTCCCTGGGTGCGACTCTGGGTGCACGGATTGCACGCAGTCTCGCCTTCAATGCTATTATAATATTTATTGTATGTTTCGTAGATCTGTGTACCTATGTCCCTGGGTGCGACTCTGGGTGCACGGATTGCACGCAGTCTCGCCTTCAATGCTATTATAATATTTATTGTATGTTTCGTAGATCTGTGTACCTATGTCCCTGGGTGCGACTCTGGGTGCACGGATTGCACGCAGTCTCGCCTTCAATGCTATTATAATATTTATTGTATGTTTCGTAGATCTGTGTACCTATGTCCCTGGGTGCGACTCTGGGTGCACGGATTGCACGCAGTCTCGCCTTCAATGCTATTATAATATTTATTGTATGTTTCGTAGATCTGTGTACCTATGTCCCTGGGTGCGACTCTGGGTGCACGGATTGCACGCAGTCTCGCCTTCAATGCTATTATAATATTTATGAGAAATTCACGCAACATTACGAGTATCCAAACGTTTTATAAAAGCTTACATTTTACATTTGAATGTATACCACAGCCAGCTGTCGATGAAGCCGAATGATGAAACAAATCGCTCGAATATTATACTCACTTTATCTTTGAATTTTGGAGATAATGTCCGAGTGGCATATGAATCCTTATATATAATATAATCCTGCTAATATTATAAATGTGAATGTTTGTTATCTATCACGCAAAAACGGCTGAACTGATTTTAATGAAACTTGGCAGTGGAATAAAACAAAGGATACTTTATACCCGGAATATATGAGTTCCCTCAGGAACGCGAAAAAAACCGCGGGGCAGACAGCTATGTGTAATATACTAGCGAATATAAGAAACTTTAAAAGGATGAGTTGAATTATGAAATTCATAATTGAACTGCCAACATTCTTACAGAGTCGTGTTCTAATATAAAATAGGACGCAAAACACGCCTAAGGCGATGCATTCAGAAAAAAAAAGACCTGGATTTGAAATTCCATAAACGTGTTTGGGGTTCGCAAAATATACCGATGCTCTCGTAGCAACACAGACAGAGTCAACATAGGTTGAAATATTTATACCTTGAAATCTCTAAAATAACTTTTAGTTTTAATCAACTTTCATATTCATAAATTATCATTAGGTAGGTATTTTAATACGTGAATTAAAAACTTTTTCTCCTGCTTTTTGTTTAGTATCTAGCTTTAGTGTAATTGATTAAAAAAAAATAGAAACAGATTTTTTTCCTAAAAAAGGTATGGTCTTTCGAACAGTAGTAAAAATTAAACTATTTAGGTACTATTTTAATCATATGGCATGGAATGGTATACATATTATGATCTGAATCCCAAATTAAATTCTTAACTTTGGCTAACTTCGAATACTTAACATAGGTAAGTATTTAACAAAAAAACCTTTAGTTAGTAAATGAATTAAGTAATTATTTTTTATTATCCTATACCTATTGTTTAGAATTATATTTAATAATTCAATTGATATAAAATCACTTACCTTATGGTAGTCGTATAGAATTCTCCCTAGTCAGCAAGCCGAGCGTCCTCCACCAGTCGAGAGCTGTCCACCACTACTGTCAGTGTCTCGGAGTCCACTGTCCACTGCCCGCCGCATGCCGCTGGAATGGGCCCCGCATCTGTACCATATATACATGTCAACATTTCGCATATATCATAGCTACACTGCTGCATCAATATGAACATGTACATAACTGTGCTTGCGCCGAGCAATGTATCAATAATAGCTACTGTTTGTAGTGAAAAAGCTTGTTGAAAGCTAGTGGAGATTTCATGCGTAAATAATGTATCTATGGACGTACCTGTTGATTTCTTCTGAGCAGTTAAGATAGTAATATTGTAGATTCAAATACTATTCAATTATATGATATTACTTTAATTATTACTAGGATGTAGACAAACAAAATTAATATGGACTTGATGTTAAAATATTGGTTTCCAAAATCAAATACTGTTCATACCTATACATCTTTATTAATTTCAAACTAATTACAGATTTTCAAAACATTCAAAGTACATACTTACATCAACATTTTCTTGTTGATTTATTTGCATATTTCAATAAAATGACCCTAGAATGAAGTATCATTATCGATAAGTATATCGCGTGGGAAAATGGAAAATGGAGAAAAGGTAGAACAGGATATGAAATAAAACTCATGGCGTGTTACAAAAAGTACATCTCTATTACAGAGGGCAGCACGTGCACCGGCGCGCGTGCGCACAGCGCCTACTCACACATCGACACAAGTACATAATATGTAACCGCATCGTGCAGCTAGCTGCGCCGTGCGCCGCGCGCCGCGCGCACAGGGTACAGGGTACAGGGTACTGACAAAAACAAAATCAGACCCCATTTACAATTTCATTATGTAAGAGTGCACTGTACGGTATGACTGAATTACTTATTGCGATCATTGAATCTGGATAAATATTTATTGAAGACTTTAAATACATAGAAGCGATGTGCGCCGAGTAAATGTGGGAGAATGGGGCCTGAATGTTGTTTGCACAAGTTTTACTTATCCATGACGAGTGACGATTAGTTCAATGCGTTATATAACCTATCCTATATGTGAACGCGAGTTATTAGAAAGCCAAGGGTACAGCCAAGTTACATTAGTTTAATTAAAGGCTACGAGTATAGCGCGGGCCTGGCCAGTGCCCACTCCCCACTCCCCACTCGTGGAGTCGTGGAGTCGTGGACTGACATCGGTTTTAAAATCGGCTCTCATACAGGCTGTTACTAATTATAACATACATACACCGAACAGTAGCGTAGACAGTAGTCTACGACACCCCCTAAATTAATATCTATGTCGACTCGAAGTTGCTTGTTTGTCAGGCAGTACAACTTTTTCTATAGAACCAACTCTAAAATGGCGACCAATAAAATTAAATATTCAAAAATTTGGCCAACGTAGTCATGTAGGTAAATAATTTTAAAAAGCCATTAGCAATGTGTTTAATTGTCAGATCGGTCAATTGTCTGACAGTGTTCTATCATATGCGAGAGAATAGCTGAATCTAGAAGAACTCATAACCCAGTAAGTAGGTTGTCTACAGAGAATGTTACATAAAGGAAGATGTGAGGGGAATAACCGAAGAGAAGCACTCAAGCGAACGCTTAGATATTGTATACAAACACGATGTCCGTCCATAGTTAGGTACCGTTAAAGAGACTAAATATTATTTACAATAAATAAGTAGACACAATTCAGAATAAGCTGAGGGTGAAGTACGCGTACGGTGCAGTGTGCAGTGTGCAGTCATGTCGACAATTCAGTGATTGGCATTACTTGCTTGAGTTGAACCACCAAATAATAGGAAATCGCGAAAAAAGAGGTTTTTCCAAACAAAAGATTAGCAACAACTATTTTTATTGACAGTTCCCATGTAAAAGTTGTTGATATCGTCCATTATTTCCACCCGTGCAAAGTGATGCCAATGATTTTAAAATGAATTTGTATGAGTGATAGATGGCACACATTACTGCATCGTTTTCGTATATAATAAATCATGAAATAATACATAATTATGTGTTTTGTTAAATAAATATTTCATAAAAAAAATGGGTAGTAAACATATTTGATGAAAACTTAAAAAGTACAGTCACTGCCAATTTAGGTACAATGTTTCAAGTAATATACAGGGTGTCCGGTAAGTAAGGCCCACGTTTGGGGGGGGGGGGGGGGGGCTTCAGTTTGTTGTACTACTTACCGGACACCCTGTATACACTTCAGAATGTATAATACAGTTTCAAAACAATTATTAGTAGCATTATCAATAAATCAGTGAAAATGGAAGAGAAGTATGTTTACTCAGAGTGAATTATTGTAGTGAATCAGTTAGTTCATGGGATGGATATCAAGCCACTATAATTATATAATATTAAATCTGATAGTAGGTATATATTTTTGTTTACCTACTGATTCGGCCTAATCTTCTCTGATATGGCTGTAAGGGTCATTCAAACCAAACAGATCACTGTTATAGCATTTTTTTACATACATATTACAATCGTCTTTATCTTATTAAAATAGAGTTCGAATAGGCCCGCTTTTTGGTATATATTTCTCAATAATTATTAGCAACTCTATGTAAATAAGATAAAGGCTATTATTACTTAAACGTGGAAACATTTCGAGGAGTTTTCCGTTAGGTTTGAAACGACAAAAATAAAAGTTATTTTGAAAATGTGTATTGTACCTATAGTTGTAGTACCAGACCGTCCATTACATAGGTAATTACTTCAATACAGAGCTAAGTAAATGCGTATGAACATCATCAACATTAATTATTGCAATCAATACAAAATATCATATTTATGGAAACATCTAGTCTACAACGTGTGAGATGGCGGCCATTTCTGACTGCATTTCATAACTATTTACACGCACATGGAGTTTTTTTTCTATTTATTATTTTATTATTAACTTGTGCCCGTTTCGCAGTTAGCGCGACAAGTGGTCGAATGTTTGTTTGTTTGTTTGTCTGTTCGCTCTGTAGGTTCCACTACAAGTGTAAATAGGACCGTACATGGTTCGGCTGACATTCAGTTCAGTAGTCGACACTCGGCACTCGGCATTAAGTGTCGTCTTGTACGCTAACTACGCAATGGGACTGAGTATCTACGTACTAAAATAAAAATAAATCCATCGATTTCCAATCCAAACATCTGTCGGGTTCAAATTAAACATTCCAATGAAGTTCGATAATTTTATTAATTTAGGTAAAAAATAACGAGCGACTTACAAACACACACAAGTATTATAGACATATGCCTACCCGCGGCGCGGCCTGCGAACCACTTACAAGCTCAATCTACATAATATGTTAGTTTAAACAACTTCCATCCAACCCACTATTAGAAATGACCAATTGACTTACATCGATGTTATTGTATATAATATCAAATAATGTATCGATATAGCACCTGTTAAATGTCAATCGTAATTCACATAAAACACAGCTATAGATCGAGGCGTATGGTATGATAGATAAGCGAAAAGAGTAAAAGATAGTAGGGTAAGTACATAATGTAAGAGGCAGACAAGTGGTTCCGCGCCGCTTCTAGCCGATACTACGCTAAATTTGACGAGGGCCCGATACCTGGATACCGCATATAAACTTACGACACGCAATCCAAATATCAAACTAAATACAAAGCTTACAATACATTAGGTGAATGAAGACAACATGTTCGCAACCGTACGGTATTATATCGACGTAGAGACAGCTCTATTCGCATAGAAACCGACGTCGATACAATATAACCTATATAAATAGTATCGTACGATAATTTGACTTCACAACGTACCTATAAGTCGTTCAGTTAGTGGTCGGTATACAAGAGTGTATATTACAAAGTAAAATATACAATATATAAATGTTAAACACAACTCCATGATCAATAAGACTGAAGGGGCAGGTACGACGCCGGCCGCCCCTTCTACTTTACTTTAACGTGTCGACGGAACAATTGTTGTTATTGCAATTAATTGTAAATAAGCATCCATCGAGTTACATTCTCAGACTACAGTAACCCTGGCACATTTTAAAAATATATAATTCTAAATTCAAACAAGCCGTGTAACATTTTGAGTGTTTAGGGACATCAACTGTACATAAAAGTTAATTAAAGAATTAAGTAATTAAAATACGACATAAAACCAGTGTTTTTTTTTTAAATACATTTGTTTGTAAATAACTATGGTGTCCAATAATTCATTTCAATAAGTAGTGGGCCAGGGAACTTGTATCATATTACATTGTCAATAAAGCACATTATACAGTACTTAGAGTATGTTAAGATTTTGTAAAAGTCCTCATAAAAGATTCTATACGTGGTTACGAACTGATGAATTAATATTTATCAATTCATTACACAGATTCGAAACGTGTAAGTCTAACGAGTGCGTCTTGCCTCCCTAGGTAAACTTGTTTCAGCACATTTTCTTTAAATTGAAATAGTAAAATGATTTTTAAATCTACCGGTTTATAAAAAAAGCTATAACTATAAAGACAGATTCTATACATAATATTAAGTTTTTAAATTATTTTTAATTTGCGAAAAAAATCTGCTGATCCGTGTTTTAATTGAAAAGCAAATATTTATCGCGATCAATATAATTTGAGGTCCTCCTGAACACGAAAATGTGATGAAACATATATGAAAGTAAAATAAGCTCTCTCAACAAGCAAATAATATTTAAATTCGAATACAATATTAATCGATTAACGTCGTTTGTTGTTTTGAGTCAAGACTTCACTCGTCGCGAGTTAATTGATTTAAATCCAAAATCGATATTGGCACGGTGAGCGAGCGATCGTTGGTCGAGAACTCGATACTTCAGTATCGTAACGGATCTAATAGATTGTGAAATTCATGGCATATTTACACGAAAAAAATGTTAAATGTAATACTGTCCTCTTTGCAAAGAGGGACAGGATGACAAGGTTGTCAAGATTCGGGTAAATGAACCACAAATGGAAAATTGTTTCTATATCATGTCCGATGTACTAGCTACTGTAAAACGACATTTATCTCGAAATTGTAGAGACATCATAATATCCATAGAGTTTATGATCAAGCGACGACCTAATGGAATATTTTAGCACTAGTATCGTCCGACCAACGACCGTCCCCACCGCGCCGCGGGACACATCCGATAAAACAATATTACGTGTAATAAACGTGAACGCCAGCGTCGGTGACCGTTTACATACAAAACGTAAGAAACGAGGGGAACAATATAAAAAGAAAATACGCGTAAAGGAATAGGCGAGGTCGGTGTCGCGGACGTCCACGGATATCAAATTATTAATTAACTATCTAACTACTTAAAGGAAATAAGAGGAGAAGCGATATGCGAAGCGTGCTGCTGTACAACGTGGCACGACCTCCGACCTCCCACCTCCCACCTCCGACCGCAGACCTCACTCACTCACACTCACGCACACACTCACACTCGCTCACACACGCACACACTCGCACACCACGCCGTCTCCGACACCGACGACAGCGCCGCGTCGGTGGACCTGCACAAATTTATAAGAAAATAGTTTCCTGGCTTGGGAACTTATGTTTTCAAACATTGAATGATAGTTTTCATCAAAATTGGTCTTGAGACTCCTTTCAGCATTTTTTCGCTATACCCTATAGTTTCCGATTTGGCCCTCCACACCCAATTAAAAAAAAACACCCAGTAAAGGGTGTATTCGCGTACAGCGATATTATCAAAATAATCCGATTATCAAGGATTGGAAGAACTCACCACTAACTTCAATACGGGAACATTATGAAAACGTAAACAGGTTTTTTGAAAATATACAGATTCTATTTTTAATATGAACTTTTTGGCGGGAACTTGCGAAGTGACGTTGCGTTTCCTATTTATTAACATTAAAATCTTGTATTTTGAGTTTTATTGTATAATTTGTCAAATAAAGAGCAATCGAAGTGAAATGATCGTGGCTTATCAGATTGTCCCAAAAAGTCCGTGAAATCCTTTATTAGTGGATCGGCCATGTCGAAGGCATGTCTTAAAGGTAGAAAGATACCAAGCCAAAAACCTTAAAAAATATGTCATTTATATCTAGGAATTTTGTTCAGACAAACAAGTTAGCATCACAGATACAGGGTGTTCGGTAAATAGTACGACTAACATATTGAGGCAATTTTAATATATTTATTAGGTGACCCGCCCACCTCTTCCCCTGAAGTTTGTCGTGTTACATTACATACAGTTACAGGACAGTTAAGTTACATTTAAATAATATTACCTGTGTGTAGTGGATGAAGTGTCGGTCGGTGTAGTGTGAGTGAGTGCGCGCGTGTGTGCGTGTGTGTGTGTGTGTGTGTGTGTGTGTCGAGTGTTGGTGGTGTAGTGTGGTGTATGTTAGTGTGTGGTTGGTACAGTTAGCGGCGGTAGGTGGGTCGCGGCTGGTAGGCGGGTCGGTCGCGGTGCGAGGAGAGCGGGCGGCGGCGCGGGGGGTCGCGCGCGCGAGTCTTCTTCTCCTCCACGTTCAGCTTCACGCCTTCGCTGCCCTCCAGCGGGAAGTACAGCGGCTGAAACGGAACACACACGTTACTTATCGTTACGTCGCAGCTCCTGAATTCGATTCCCATCCAGGACATGCTATACAACATTTTTATAAGGCGATGATAGCTCAGTGGTAGTGACGTCGGATACCGCGGCGAAGGTCGTGGGTTCGAATCCTACAATGAGCTTCAGCTTTCGGTGAAGGAAAACATCGTGAGGAAACCATAGAACGGTGGTAGGGTACTTTGTAGTATCCGCTGGCTGGTTACCACCCTCAAGTTGGAAATCTGTCGCCGAGCTCCTACCGATGTGTTCCGTCCGACAGCTTAATTTGAGAGCCAGTTCCCATCTAGGTTTTGTGTGCTTACCACCTTCAGCCACATCATCACTGACCATGGTGAGATTGCGGTCAAACACAAGCTTATCCTAAATTTAAAAAAAGGTAGAGGAACGATTTGCCCTAAAATTACAAAAGTAGCAATTAATTTTCCTTATTTATGTTTTTTACTTTTTGTGTATAGGCTTTTGTAAAAAGTAAAAATAAACCTGTATTAGTCATTCACCAAGTAAGTTAGGGGGACCAGTTCCCATTTAGTACATATGTATATTTACTACCTTCGGCCACATTATCACATTGCACCATGAAATTGTGGTAACTTTAGGCTTTCTTAGTGAGAAAACCCAAAAAGACAAATCATTTAACAACTTACTCTGTATAAAATAAACATTATTTAAATAATAAACTGTTAACAAATAGGTGCATTATACACATGGAAATAATTAAGTATTTCGGGATATAATAATCGTTATAAAGATCTTATAAATGCAGCAACAGTGTGAGGTGGTGTGTAGTACTGACAGCGGCGTTGAGACAGTCGTGCGCGGCGTGCGAGCTCTCGTAGGTAATGAACCCGTAGTTGGGGTGTCTCGGGGCGCCGGGCGCCGCCGGCTTGCTGTGCACGCGCAGCTCGGCCACGGGCCCGAAGCGCGCGAACAGAGTCCGCAGCTCCTCCTCGGTGGCGCTGTGCGGCAGGTTGCCCAGGAACAGCTGCTGCGCGTCCGAGTACCGCACCCTGCCGCCACCACCGCCGCCGCCACCTTCACCACCCGCTGAAAACACACACATACATTATAAGGTGAGATGGGGTAATACCGGACAGGTTTCCGACTAGTTTGAAAGAAAATAAAAATACTTTTATGCTGAGTTTGGTTAGTTTTTGTAAACAGAGAGCGGTTACTGCTTTTTCAAATGCCAAGACATATCAAATTTTTTATGATAATGATGAAAATGGCCATATAGGGGTAAATTGGAGCTTCCATTTAAACCACTCAGAGTGCGCGAAGAACAATGTCAATGAAAGGAGTACATCTAATATAGATGTTCCGGATCAGTTCTATCTAGCTAACATAAAATAAACAAATTGTATTTTATCTGACATTACTGCACACGAGTCGCCACGAAAAAGATAGCATCGTGTAGTTATAGTAGTCAATATTATGGTGAGGGTAAATGCTGAGGCCTGACTTAGAAGTTACAATATAATAATTAGTTACCAGGTGGCGGTGGCTGGTGTGCCCTGGGCGGACGGGGCCGCTGGTCGAGCGGCGCGTGGGTGTGCGGGGGGACGGGAGCGGGCGCGGGGGCGGCGCCGGCGGCGGGCCCGGGGGCGGGAGGGGAGCCGCGCGCCTGCTGCAGGTACCCGCCGGCGCCAGACGAGCCGCACTTCACCAGGTTCGCGTACGTCTTCGGCTCCGGAGCTAGGGGCGCCACCACTGCACAATTATTACAATCCATTATTAATGTGTGCTTGTTACTTTATGCTCATTTAGATGAAACTTGTTATAAAATAGATATGATTTTGGAATACTTTATTATGGCAAGAAAATGTAAGGTTCGCGGGAACACTAGAACACTAAAATCTGCGAGGCTATCAGATCCCTAATCAATATACAACATTATATTCTATAGCATATACAGAACAAGGATATAGTTTATTTAAAATTACTACTATAAGTCCTATATCTATAATACGCTATTTAAAAACACTTTCAAATTATGATATTTGAATCATCACACACACATCATTTCTTACATACATTGTCTATGGGCGTATTCAAATATACCGCGCATGAGCGAATTGTGTCCGCACACTAAATGTTAAATTTTTTTTTTTTAAATTACGCGCTTTGGCGTCATGTTAACAGTGGACGATATGTACCATGACACCACAAAAACGACATCGTGCTATTGAAGTTCTCTAAGCACTTTGAATATATTATACAACATAGGTACATACTGCTATTTTAATTAAAATACATATACAACAGTAATTTATTCATGATATTTCAGATTAAAACTGAAGATACCACCGGTTTATGGTTGGTAATCCGATTGCTGCGGATACAGTGGACGCTTACCTTTAGATGTCGTCTAGTGAGTGGTCCATCAAATTTTAAGAATAAAAATCCCTATTGTTGTTGATGAGGACAATGTAGTTACCAGGTTGGTGGTGTGGCGGCGGTGTGGGCGTGGTCGTGGGCGTGGGCTCCCTCAGGTCGCGCACTTCGTGCTCCGGCTCGGGCTCGGGCTCCGCCGCCGGCTCGGGCTCTGACACCGGCGCCGGCTCCACGCCACCAGCCGCGGGGGGAAGCTCGCTCGAGATACCACTCGCTGGAATACACAAACACCATACTTATAATCATTGCAATAAGGTTGTGTCCTAAAATTCAAAAAATCCGTCAGTTAGATTACCAAAAAATATTGGACACGTATTTTTTATTTTGTTCCGTAAACGAAAAATGACGAGGATACAGTGCGTTGAAATTTCGCGTGAAAGCCCCCACTCCTATACTTTGATGCGCTATAACTTTGTATATTTTTATTGATTTGATAAAGCAAAAAAATATCTTACGGACGGACTAATTAGAATTCATTTTTATTGACCCATTGCTTGAGGCGTCTAGCCTAGTAGTTAATAAACAAACAAACAAACCGGTCAACACATTTCCTATCTGACAGTCAACTGTACCAGGTGGCTTCTTGTTACACACTTCCGTCCCTTTTCAGGATATCACTCCCACATATAGCAGGATAGCGAAAGGAAAGATGTTACACATCACAAATATTTATTTGCAATGAACATGACACAATGACTTGCAAATATTCAAGACGATTCTGTATAATACCAACAATATTTTATGACGTATTTTTTTTAAGGCGATGATAGCTAAGTGGTACTGACATCGGATACCGCGGCGAAGGTCGTGGGTTCGAATCCTACAATGAGCTTGAGCTTTCGGTGAAGGAAACCATAGCACGGTGGTAGGGTACTTTGTAGTACCCGACTGGCTGGCTACCACCCTCAAGTTGAAAATCTATCGCCAAGCACCTTTCGGTGTGGACCGATAGCTGCACTTGAGAGCCAGTTCCCATCTAGGCTTTGTGTGCTTACCACCTTCGGCCACATCATCACTTACCATGGTGAGATTGTGGTCAAATACAAGCTTATCCAGGATAAAAAAAACATAACTAGTGGGCCCGGTAGACGATATCCTGCCCTGAAATTAAAATAAAACATAGAACCCGATTCCAGCGCCACCTACCGGGTCCAATTGTGATTTAATCCGATCTCGAGATATTGTCATTGTCAAAAAAGTCATCCAAATGTATGACAAAACAAATTTTCTTCATAATTTTTTTTCATCAATTTTTCTCTTTTTGTAATAGTAATTCTGCTATTTGAGGCGGAGACGAATCCAACAAATCAAAGATCATTAAAATCCGTTCAGCCGAGTTATAAATGGTGTAAATAACCCTACTTTGGTTTATGTTTAAAAGATAGAGCAAATTATTTAAATGTAATAAAGGTCTCACCGTGCAGTGCAGCAACAAGATGACGCGTGGAGTCGTCATGTTGAGGCGGGTGTCCGTTGAGGTGCGGCTCGGCGGGCGCGGGCGGGGCGGCGGCCGGTGCGGCGGGGCCCTCGGCCACGGGGCCGGGGGGCGAGGCGAGCGGCGGGGCGGGGGGCGCGGGGAAGGCGGCGGGTGGGAAGGCGGAGGGCGGCGGGGGAGGAGGGAAGTAACCACCCCCACCCGCGCCCGCGCCCGCCTCCTCCTCTTCGCCCTCCGACCGGCCGGAGCCCTCGCCTTCCTCGTCGGAGAACACTATGTCCTGTCGATTATTACACTTGTTGCTCAGAGGCGTAGCTAGGTAACCAAAGGCCCTAGTGCAAAAAAATACTGGGCCCCTAACTAAAGTGTTTAGTTTATCAAGTCAAAATATAATACGATACGAGGTTTGGTGGCCAGAGCCCGGGGGCACCCTGAGCTTGGGGGCCTCAGTGCACGGCACCGGTGCAGAGTAAGCCCTCCGGTAGCTACGCCACTGTTGTTGCTTTATAAACTCCAACTCATTTTAAACGTGGCAAATGAAATAAGCGACTTTTACTGTATATTTAGTACTATTAATTTATGTTTTAAAAACGTTCCTGAAATGACCTTTTTTCGCGCCTCAATCATTAGTGTTGGCGATAAAGTAAAAAATATGTAATGTCATAAACTGTACGATTATAAACTAAATTAATGATGACCTAACCCAATTCTTTACCATAAAAAAATGTATTTAAAAATAAATTTAAAATCTTATTATTAAGAGCAACAATATTTTCCACCTCCATGATTTTTAAAGTATTTAAAACATTTTGTAATCTAAAAGACATGTAAAAATCTAGACTCTAACGCACGGTTCGGAAGGTTGCTTTTAGGTTAAAGCAGACAGACAGGTGAAGTGACTAACGTCACGTATGACGTAGGATATGCATTTCGACAGGATATTCAATACATACATAATTGTGATTTAGTATTTTTACTTTTACAGAAAAAGGCCTTCACAGGCACTTATGAATTGTTTAACTCTAATATAGAGGTTGACATATTGTTTGTTTGCTAAGGACACAAATCTTTGGAACGACTGAACCGATTAGATCTTTCACCAAGAGATAAATACATAATCATAAGCTATAAATTATTGAGTTGCCTCGGGAACGCGGGTGACATCGCGGGCGTAAACAAGTACCTTATAATTAGCATGATATATATATATATATATTTAACAATAGTTGTAGCACCTTAACAGTAAAAACCAAGACGATACTACACTCAATTTAAGATAATAAAATACATTAAATTACAATTATTACAAAATTCAAAATGTTTTATTCAATTGATAAATGTGACTTATAAATAAAGTCACAAAGTTCACAAAGTCTGTGAGCTGATTCTGTGAATTCTGCCAGATGACAGGCAAAAATATCCTTTTAATATTCTAACTAGAACTTAAGGAGGTTCGTCCTACATGTGTTTCTACATACTGCATATATGCATGCGTTTCGTTTAAGGCGATGATAGCTCAGTGGTAGTCACGTCGGATACCGCGGCGAAGGTCGTGGGTTCCAATCCTACAATGAGCTTCAGCTTTTGGTGAAGGAAAACATCGTGAGAAAATTAGAAATGTACAGGAGAAATTGTTATTATATGGCTGCTAAAATTTTTAACTCCATTCCACAACATTTATTAAAGCTACCTTATGCAAAGTTTTGTCATCTGTTTCATGATTGGCTGGTACTGAGGTGCTTTTACTCCATCAATGAGTTTTTTAATATTACTAAGTCTAGGTATAATGACTACAAATTTTAATAATATAATACACATGATATAATATATTTTATAATGTTATTTTTTTTTTTAATTTCTTTTGTAATTTTTAATAATGTAATGTAATGTGTAATGTAATTTGTACGCCTTACGGGCATGATATGTGGAACTGTATTATTTTGTGTGACATCTTGTATACCTACCATATTCAAGCAAATAAATGTATTTGTATTTGAAACCATAGCTCGGAGGTAGGGTACTTTGTAACCCAACTGGCTGGCTACCACCATCAAGATAAAAATCTGTCACCAAGCACCAGCATCAGTGTGTTCCGACAGCTGCACTTGAGAGCCAGTTCCCATCTAGCGTTTGTGTGTTTACCACCTTCGGCCACAACATCACTTACCATGGTGAGATTGTGGTCAAACACAAGCTTATAGAGAATAAAAAAAAACTTTTTTCATACAAAAGGAATGTTTCATCAAATTTGGTATGATATTCATGGGTATCGATGGCCAGGTGATACTTTATCTGGATAGGAATATGTGGTAGTGTGTACCTGGTAGCGGAAGATGTCGTTGTGCACGTAGTACTTCTTGGGCGACTGGGCGGCGAGCACGAAGGTCTGCGTGAACCGACGCATGGGCGCGCCTCCGTTGGACAACTCGCCCGTCACCTGCACCACCACACCGTTGCCCAGGGTCGCCTGGGAGTCCACCTACACACATACACACATTTTTGCCGGTTCTTCTCAGTTGAAGGCTGACTTCCGAACCGGTGGTAACTTCTGTAATTCGACCTTCATAAGTGCCCTTCTAGGGCCTAAACTGAATAAATGGTTTTGGCTTTGACTTATATAATATTAAATGTGGACGAATATGAAACATTAACATTTTAGAATATACCTAGTAGTTATCATTGCATGCCGAAAATGATTTGTATTAATTATTAACCTAACATTTAAGTCACAATTCCGCATGAATAAATCCTATTGTTTACATTTTAATTAATACCCATTTATTTGTTAGCCAAAATAAATGGATGTTAATCTTTATATTATATATTAATAATTTTTCTGTTTGTGTGTATGTAACTAAACTCCTCCTAAACGGCTGGACGGATTTTGATGAAATTTTGTGTGTGATCAAGTTGATTCGAGAATGGTTTAGATTCACAATTGAACCCAGTAGGTGGCGCTTCAATCGGGTTCTAGGTTTTTTATTTTCTGGTCAGGACAACATTATGTCAGGTCAGCTAGTATAAATACAATATGTTTTTATACAGTATTCATTTTACTTTAATATTATGTGAAGAAAACATTAGCACAATAACTTCCTAAAACAACTGAAGCGTGGAACATACAAACTGTCCATTTGAATTTGGAGTGTATTGTAGAGTGGTAGGGTTGGTAGGGTTGGTAGGGTAGTAAACACGTACTTGACTTATTTTAGCATGGCAGTCGCGGAAGTTGAGCTGCTGTATGCGGTTGTGTATCTGCTTCTGTCCGACCACCGGCAGCGTCTCGCGGTTCGGTGCGTCCAGGCCGCCGTGCACGAACGACGAGAAGTTGTTGTAGAATCTGCACCACACGTCACGTTACATACATTATACCTACGTTATATGATATACGAACGCGCCCAGAATCAAGATTCCCGAGTACAACGAGTGAGGGTGCACTGTCAGTTCCACTTACAGCGGCATCTTGCCGGTCAGACCGCCGGCGAGCCACTTAGCTGTGCGCCGGAGTGTGTGTGACGGAGGCCTACCTACACTACACACAATTCACTATAAGTAGAATGGCACTTCATGCTTTTGGGTTCAATCAGTCGAGGGTCGGACCGGTTGGCGAGGTTGATAAGAACCTACCTGTCTCACCACATGTTGTGGGTTCGATTCCTGTCCAGGATATATTTTTATGTGATCATGTCTGTTTGTCCGGGTGGGTGTCCGAGTCTGGGTGTAATTATCTATTAAAGTATGTGTTTAAAAAAATAGTATAATTATGTAGTATATTGGTTTTCTGGTTTCCATAGTACAAGCTCTGCTTACTTTGGGATCAGATAGCCGTGTGTAAAGAATATATCATTATTACGTCCACCTGTAGTACACCCAATTTTCATTTAAAAATATGCTATTAGCTGTATAGGATTAGGCGCTCATTATCATTAATAGAAAGAAACGATTTACTAGTGAAGTAATCCAGTTTAAAATTATAATAAATATGAGCTACTATTTTGTCCATTTTATTTTTAATGTATTCAAACATAGACATCAATACACTTTGCAATTTGCCTACACAGATAAAGAAGTAGTGATTCATTATTGGAATTATTAAAATCCTAACAAAAATCGTTATCGTACTCTCCGGAAATCAATAAATTAATGTTAAATTTATGAAAATGTTAACAAACAGAACTCAATAAATAAAACCCTTCATTTCCCTATTGACGTTGACGTAATCTGTGCTGTGTAGCTCATTGAACGATTTAATTAGTTCAGGCGTTTATTTAACCAAAAATGACAATAAACAATGCATTCATAAGTATGTATATACTATGGGTAAGACGGGACGAGATAAGCGGTGCGCTGGTCACGTAGTCACGTACACAATGTCATTAATTTGGACAAGTTGCAAACATAACTCTTACTAAATATATTGAGACATTCGCTAGGAAAACCACCGGCAAAGTGCATGTCGCATGTCGGACCATGCAGCAACAAAACTTTATTGTCTCTAATTAATCTCTCAAAAATTATGCTTGCACTTCATGACATGCAAATATTTTATGTTATAGGTCTATGATGCTTTTGAAAAGAGCAATTTATCTTTGTAATATTGCAAATTGTAAAAACCCGAGGCAAGAGGCGCTGTATGCTGAAATACAGTCTATAAACCTAGTTCAGCAGCAGATGCTACTTATATAACACAATAATATTATATTAGCTTGCTTAACTAGTAACTAGGCAAATTGTGTAAACACTGTTTTTAGATAAATAAATATAATAATAATTATTAAGTAATATATGCACCAACCTGTGCAGATGGGCCGGCGCCTTGTTGAGCAGCGTGTAGTACTGGCGGACAAACTCGCGGCCAACGCTCTGCGGGGACGGGGACGCCTCCATTACCATCGCTGTTGTTAACAGTGCGCCAATACAGCCCTCTGCTATACGCTGCCCTGCATACATATACATGTACAGTACAACACACAAGTTTCACTATTGTTTTCAATTTTAAAAATACTGCTAGTATCTTCTTTAGCTTCAACTGCCAGAAAGAATCTAGTTTTGGATTAACCTGATTGATAATTTGACAAGGTCAATGTTTTAAATTTTTCTACTTGTTGACACTTAGTATATTGTATCTAGGGAATGAGATCTCGCCTCATTTTTCGAGATCAATCTCGAAGCATAAAATTACGAAATCTCGGCCGAGATTGACGAGATCGAGAGCCAGTAGAGAAGAGACTTTGAAAGCATGCAAAAGTCCATTCACGCGGGTTACTACGACTACAGACAGGCTCTAGCCTGGTCTAGCCCATAGAGATCCATCTCTTTTTCAATCACGGACTTGAGTGTGGAGGATCGAGGGGTATTTTTTTGTAATTTGCTTACAACAGCTTGCTCACGCTGGTACCAACTAGTGTTGAAGCTGAGAGGGCGTCTTCAGCCGTTGGCTACATAGTGACTGACATAAGAAGCCGTTCATCCGTCAGCACTTTAAGCACTATTTGTTTTTTAAGGAGCTATTTCCAAAATCACTCCTAAAACCATTTGTTTCTTGTTTGTCTCACTTTCATTATTTTTACGGGTCTGAATTGTGATTTGTCTGTTCATTATAAATAATTATAAAAATAAAGACTATTATCAATATTTTAATGTTGTATCTTGCTCGCATCATAATCACATGTAAGCAGTTTCAATCATTTTTCACTTATCTAAGTAAAACAATACTTTTTGAAAACCATTCGAGATCTCGAAAATGCCGAGATCTCGCCGAGATCGAATTTCTAATACCTCGAGATCTGGACTTGGCGATCTCGTCTCGAGATTGCATTCCCTAATTGTATCATGTGAGGAATCCAGAATTTTTTGCAAATACCTAATTATAAATTGCAATGGAAAATTGCTTTACTTTTCAGTCATAGATAGGTCTGTGATGTCTCTTTGCTGAGGCCTCATCCTTTTATAACCAAGGAGTTCACATCAGGGTCACCAATATGGGGATCTTTAGATAGGTTATAATGAACTAGCTGTTATCTTATCCCGGGATAAAAAAAAGCCTATGTTAATCTGGAATAATGTAGCATTCAAATGGTAATATCATTTTTAAAATCGGTCCAGTACTTTTTGAGCCAATTCGTTACAAACATACTTACATACAAATCTTTCCTCTTTATAATATTAGTATAGATAAATAATAATGTGTATGAGGATGTTTATAATAGTAGTTATAAGATTATATACAATATTACATTAAGCAAATGCAACTGAAAATATTTGGCAGTAAAAAGGAATGACGTATCTCTCTAGCCATGACAGCTTGCATGAAGTGTTTTGTGTGACAACTAGTATCGAGCTGCCACAGGTCAAAGGTCAAACAATGGGTTAGAATACAAGAGTGACCTTGAACTAGAGGAAACATAGAACAGCGACTGCACAATTACACATGTGAATTACTTACCACCTTCAGTCAACATAGTAGTTTCAGTAGTTAGAAAAAATATATAGGTAGGTATGTATTTTTAGGCTCTTTATTTATTTATTAAGGTTAAAGGTTATTTAAATAATATCACACTAAAACCCAAAGCTCTAAAAGGATACAAAAATGAAGGGGACAACTATTAAGAAGTTAAAACAGTGTTCCTGGAATTGTATTTCTTTTTATGCAGTTTTGGGACTACCACTTCATCTGTGAGCCAACGGGTGAACATATCATTCTGTTTGTTTTTGATTATGTATTTCTTATTATGCATTGCCTTTCTACACACTATGTATAGTTAAAGTCAAACCATTTGTTGAGTTTAGGCTCTAGGAGGGCACTTAGGTATGCAGGCAGGTCAAGCTAGACTTTACCACCAGTCACCAGTAGGAAGTCAGCCATCAACCAAGAACAGGCAAGAAACTTGGCAAGGTTATATTTCTATTAACTTGAATTGCTATAAAATTGATTGTATTGTTATCTTATTGTTGTCCTGGCACTTTTGTCCCAATGATAACCAACTTACAAGCATTGATTATTTTATAATTATATGAATACAATTACAAAGGGCTTCGATAAAATGAGCTCTTACACCAATCAAATATCATGGCACTTTTTTTGTTCTAACTATAAGATGTCTAGTAAATTTTATGATCAAAAGAATAATTTTGACATTAAAATGTGGTTTGAACATAGCCTTCCATAAATATAGATTTTATATGAAATAACATTCATGTAATTATACGAAAAACGATTTTGACTACATATACATATATCGATAGTAAACAACAAGTCGATGACGCCACAGAGCTGATGGCAAGGTTCGCGTATACGACAAGGACCCACGAGCTCCACAAAACAGCCGTATACCTCCCTAGCTAGGAGATAGATACAAGATGAACAACTGCACTGCCTCCTATTGTCAGAGCACGCATGGCGACTTCTACTTGGAACCTTCAATCACCCTACTAGAATTTGCTAAAAATAACACTATGTTTCCATTGATAAACATATTTATCATCATAATATAGAAAGAGATACCAATGTAAAATGTAGCTAATAGATAAAACACCAAATTATGGGGGATTAACCTCTAGGAAGAAATACGGCCGCCGACAATCAAAATATTGCTCACCGAAAACACTGTACAGGAATATTATAGAAAAAGGACTTACCTCAGTACAATTTAGGCATCAAAGTGGCTTAGTTTGCTACAAATTATCACGAATATCGCGTAATTTTCACGATAAATAAGGACTGAAAACAGAAAAAAAGCCTGTCTACCTCACCGTACGGGTGTCAATTTTGAACCAGTGTTGCTGTGCAAAAATATATTTAAGAATGGATTTGATTGTCTATGATTTGTTTGAGTTTGATTGTAAATACTGTACCTACACAGTTTAGCTTAATGTTATTTATTAGTCATGGGCATGGAAAATTAACATTTACAGAGTAAGATTTAAATTAAGACTAAAATAACCCTACTTTTTTTGTTTCATCGCCATCACACGCATAGTTTTTACTTTAAGTGGTTTACTTACTTGTTCGAATAATTTCAAAATAATTAAATTCGAAAATGAAGTGATTTGGCGGTGTCAGTATTTAAAAATAAAAGAAAACGTTCTTAATTTTTGTTAGGCCTAATCAATTTAAAAGTTACAACATTTTTAATAAAGTAGAAACCAAAGTTTCAGAAGGTGACCTGAAGGGAGCCGCTAACCTCCTTTTCTCCAATGATGTTGTTGCTCCAGATTCTCGTGAAACACTCTCGGCCCTTATTGAAAAACATCCTCCTTTGACTCCACTTCACCTCCCGTGCTCCGAACCAGATAACGTAATCACGAACACTAAAGAAGTATTTTCAGCGTTGATGTCTTTTAGAAATGACTCTGCCGGCCGGAGGACTAGATGGCCTTTTTCCCCAGCACCTTAAAGATCTTTTGTGCAACCATACTGGGGACGCCGGTAGGGCTCTTCTTTTAGACATCACCAATCTAATAAATTTTATGCTTTCTGGTAAGGTGAACTCTGAAATTACCCCGATAATTTACGGTGTCTACTTATGTGCTTTAAAAAATAAAGATGGAGGTATTAGGCCCATAGCTGTTGGCACCACCTTATGAAGAATTGTTTCAAAAATTTGCTGCAGACATAATTCCCCGAACTTTCTAAAAAATTTCAACCAATTCAACTCGGCTTCGGTTCCAGGGGAGGTTGTGAAGCTGCAGTAAATGCACTCCGAACTTATCTTCAAACAATAGATAGCAGTGAAGTAGTGTTGAAATTGGATGTTAAAAATGCTTTCAACTCTGTTGACAGATCCGCTCTGCTGAATGAAGTTAAAAATCACACACCGGGCATCTTTAACTATATCACGCAATGCTATGGCTCTCCGAGCATTTTGAGTTATAAAAATAACATTATTCATTCAGCAGTCGGCTGTCAACTGGGTGACCCACTCGGTCCAGTTGTGTTTAGCCTCGCAATTCATCCAATCATTTCATCCCTTCAGTCAAAATTAAACTTGTGGTATTTAGACGATGGCACCCTTGCAGGCGATGCTGAATCAGTTCTAACAGACCTAAACTTTATTTTAAATTCATTCTTTTCCATAGGTCTTTCTTTAAATTTATAAACTACTTTCTTTAAATTTATAATCCCAAATTGTCCTCTTAATGACAAATCTTGGTGCCAGGCTTCATTGCCCAAACGTTTTGGCGGCATTGGCATTTGAAAAATTTCTAGCATATTACTACCAGCATTTTTATCTTCCAGCCACAGAACAACTAAACTCTTCAAAAAAATTTCATACTGTGCGGAAGCTAAATCTGCTTAGATTACAGCTTGTCCGGGTGAAAGCCTTCCCGAAAATCCCAAAATTCAAAGACAGTGGGACGAGCCACTCTGCAAACAGGCCCAGTCTACAACCTTGGACTTAGAAAGCTGATTTTTTTCACAGGTTTTGTTTTTAAGATGTAGACGAAGAATAAGATAGGATTTTTTTAAAATTTAATCTCTAAATGGGGAAAAAAGGGATACGTGGGTAAAACCGCGGGTGGAAAACTTCCATAAATGTATATTTATGGAAGCAAAAACAAGTCTCAGGATATGTCCATCGATTAATGATGTCTATCTATCTGTTTGTCTGTCCGTATGACTGTCTGCATATCTGTATGTTTATCTGTCTGGCTGTCTGTCTATAGTGGAGTATGCACGATTTGATGTATTGTCAGCCAATATGGTAAAATCTACAGTTTGTCCAATTGTTTACATAGTCAACTGACGTCATGACCGCTGGGTCCACCGTTTTCGTCAAATTACGCGCGAAATATGAAAATGAAACGTACATGTAGGCACTTATCAAATGAATAGATTTTTAGTGGTTTATAAGTACTATAAAATCCTATTGAGACACTTTTCAAAAATTAGTGTCTACTGGTGCATCCAAGCCTGGGTACTAGTTTTCGCGCTCATATCGATTTGGATTGGAGTGAACAAAGCAAACTTCACACGAGCGTAATTGTTTACAATGTATTTATTTCCTTTGTTCTTCCCGTTATGTCACGTTCATTTAGGCAGTGTAAATATATTTATGGCTCCCGTCCGTCACTAAATAATTGTTTTGAGTGAAAAGATTTCTGTCTTGGTAATGAAATGAAACGAACGCGCCTGAACGCGGTCACTCTGTCCACAAACAAACAAACGCGGTAAAATTTTGTCTGAATGTTGGCAAGATTATTGATTCATTGTTTCATTCTTCTATTTCTGTCACTACCATTAAAAACGTATTCACTATCCTTGTTGTACACCGAATGATGCCATTGACCCTCTTCCACCGTTTGGTTCTGATTGGTTGTTGAAGTAGAGGGGATGATAAATATGCGGAAAAAATTGCGTCTCTATGCTTCTAGCCAACATTACGGAGTGTTTCGCGCCGACTCATCGCGCATTTCCTATCCTCCTTCTGCATTTGGCATTCGGTGTTGAAGGTCGCGTGTGTAGACCTTAGTATTTAGTTTACTATTAATTTTAGCCTAAACTTAAGTCATGGCCAATAACGATAACTTTGCACAAGACGTAACTGAAAATCAACTAAATGGAAATGGAGAGAACGGTGGAGGCGATGGCCAGGAAAATAACAGTGCCGAAGCTCCGGGACGCGATGACGACAGGTACCGTTGGTTTTTTATCTTGCAGTTCCTATATAATTTGCTATACATTTATCGTGCTATTTTTTTTTATTATATTACCGTTATCACATTTGCTACTATGCAGGTTAATAGCTAGTTACAAATAATTATGTTCTTTCTACGCCCGCCATAATGGCGGCGTTCCGGCATTACACTATAACGGTTTCGTAATGAATCTCTCACAATCCAGGAAATCATTTCAAAATTTTATTGTTTCATATTCACAGCCTGTTCTCCGCGAATAAGATATTATATTAGATGTAATAGTTTTCATTTCAGAGTAGTTTCCGGGCTATTTTATTAATATGTAGATGCCTCCGAGCCGCATGAAGTAAAATGGCGTCATATTCGCGCGTCTCTTTTGCACCCGGCACTGGCTCGGTCCCGTTATCGATTTTTGAACCAGCGCTAACATAGTCGATTGTCTTTCGATGGTTACGGTCTGCTGTACAGAATTAGCGGTATGCGTAGGTACTTGCAAGATTTTAAATCGGTGGTAGCGCGTGGTGCGCCGGCGAGGGGTCGACGCCCTCGGCGGCGCGGCGCGGTCAGTTTGGGGCGCCACTAACGCTGTGTCTCTCTGCAGGTGTGAGCCTGCGCCGCCGCTGCAGCAGCCGCCGGAGGACGTCATGGTATATATCCGCTGGGCTCACACTAAAGTAAACTACGACCAAACTGACTAGATTGCCTCGGCCACTTAATTTTGGGCCTCGTTTTCACTTGCCAATTTCAAATCTTGCGTATCACTGTAACATTATTTATTTCATTTCGTTGTCCTAATTGATAATGTAAAGTTTCCAGTTTACTTTTGTAACTTACAGGTTCACAATTTGTTTTGCTGCAGTGCTTGGAGTTTGTTTTGAACAAAAATGTAGCTGTAAAGTACTGTAAACAAGTACTGCATTATTGTTAAATAATGATTAATAAATTGTAACATAAGTCAGTTTCTAAATCGGGACAATCTGCAATGTATGTTACTTCACATTTTAATTATTACTTGTGTAATGTTTACAGAAAACTCTTTGTGGGAGGCTTGAGCTGGGAGACCACAGACAGTAAGTTTTCACTTTCTTTGTATCTACTTACTTACTTGTTACTACTATTGGTTGGTTAAATTAAATTACTTTATTATGATGACTTACTTCAGTTCTGCTTCTGAGTACAGTTGAAGATATCTATACCCACATTTCTGATGATCCACACATAATGCAAACTATACAACACTATCAAAACCCAGAAAATTACAGTAATATTTTTGTTGCAGAGGAATTACGTGATCACTTCAGTGCTTATGGTGAGATTGAGAGCATTAATGTGAAGACTGACCCTAACACTGGTAGATCACGAGGGTTTGCTTTCATTGTCTTCAAAGCACCTGATTCCATTGATAAAGTGATGGCTGCAGGGGAACACACAATCAACAACAAAAAAGTTGATCCTAAGAAAGCAAAAGCAAGACATGGGAAAATATTTGTTGGTGGTCTCAGCAGTGAAATCTCAGATGATGAAATCAAAAATTTCTTCAGCAATTTTGGAACTGTGAGTATCTATTATGTTTTATCTTAAATATTGTTGTGATTAAATGACGTGATGACAAATCCGGTTTGGTGAGATAATTAATTCTAGACTACTATTGAAGATAAAACCGGGCCACTGATGGTCCTGACTAGTAATATATAAACTATTTTCTTGAGTTCTGTTTTAAATATTTATTATTAACTTTTCAGATTATCGACGTTGAAATGCCTTTCGACAAAACGAAGAACCAGAGAAAAGGTTTCTGCTTTATCACATTTGAGTCAGAACAAGTGGTAAATGAGCTGCTCAAGACACCAAAACAGACCATTGCTGGAAAAGAGGTATGTATCTAGTCAAACTTAAATTTAAAACAATAACTATTGTTTGATTGAATAGTGCAGTGTTGATTACAATATATTTGGTACAGGTGGACGTGAAGCGGGCGACGCCGAAGCCGGACGGCCCCGGCGGTATGGGCACGCGCGGCGGCCGAGGAGGCCGAGGCTCCCGGGGCGGCCGAGGTGGCCGCGGCGGGTACGGCGGCCAGGGCGCCTGGGGCAATCAGGGCTATGGTGGCTACGGCTACGGACAGGGCGGCTACGGCGGCGGATACGACGGCTACGGCTACGGTGGCTACGGATACGACGGCTACGGGGGCTACGGTGGTTACGATTACTCCGGATACCCTAATTACGGTAAACGCGGCAAGCAGAACTAGTATAGTGGCGAGCCCCCGCTAGCTAGCCCGCTCACCGACACATTACCTCGACTGATGTTACCTGATCCCTAGGATGTAATGTACATGTAGAGTAAGGCGGGCGCACCCCGCGCTAGGTTAGAGTTGAGAGCGACGCGACCTTCCGTCCTCGAGATGCCTATTTACCTCGTAGTGAACGTATATTTAACATTTAATTTGAAGAGATCGACATCACGCGAAGCTTAGGTATTTAACTTAGTGTGTAGAAAATATTTATTTTTCTATATATTTAATATTCTATCGAGATAATGTGTAGTGAATGTTGTCGAGGCGACTGTATAATCTGAACATAACCATGGGTCGGTACGATCGTTTCGAGTAATTAGGTTTAATCATTTGGTATAATTATCGCGAAGGAATCAGTTTCTTTGCACTATTTTGTTTATTTCCACAAGTAACTAGTTAGTGTCGCGAGCGCCTCTACGGCCTCTGCTACCGCCTGCAGTTGCCCATTCAATTATCGCTCTTTGTCATTGTTTCACTGGGTACTATTATAATCTGTACATATATGTTACCTGCCTTATGTTTATAAGTGTTTATTTGTAATACCACTTTTGACATATGTAGCATTGTCGCCCGAGTTTATTTTTTTGGTATTTTTATTTTACCTATCGACACTCTCGCAACATGCTACATTTGGGAAATGGGGTAAATATGGAGAGACATTGTGAAAGTGATAAAGATATGATAAAGCTTTTGAATAAAGCACTGTTACAAAAATTCTCAATGTGTTTCCATATCACCCTAGTCCACTCCCTACCCTATCTTTACTCACACACGCTTCACAAGTCTGCACACGTCGCACACAGTGTGTTCAGTCATCAGTCAGGGTTGGTTTACATTATACGATTATTACAAACTAACCTGCATGCATAATCGTAGGTAGGTATAATAGTAGTGAGGTGTCGTATTAACCATTAACTGTTAAATAGTATGAATGAATATTTTCAATTAACCTTCATAACACTGAACTAGAGACAAGAAAATATGTAGGTACCTAAGAGATCATTCGTTTTCATATTAGTATTAACTACAGCTTTTTCATATTAAAAAAAACATTGTTATGCCTTATCATCATGAAATAGTTCACATGTTCTACTATTGTCAATTATAACAGTTATAGTTCTGTAGATTAAACACTTGCTAGTCACTGGGTCTAATGGGCGAGATGCATGTTACATAGGTATGTACTTTATTCTGAAATATAGGCAAGAAAAACTTCGTAGTTCGTACTGTACTATTATAACAACACATTTTTCCTTAGACTTGAAACAGTGGGCACGCAACGGCACTATTTTCATAGGTTAGGTAGTAGTTAGTATTAAATTGTGACATTTTTCTGTTGGTATTCAATTTCATTTTTGTTACTTGAATTTTAGTACAAATAAAATTTATTATTATTATTTATTATTATTAATATTATGAATCGTCGTCTGTAGTTTCACCCGCGTAAAACGTTTATGGATTCTGCTCCGCTGCTTTAGGTCGTAGCGTGAAGTAAAAAGAGATAGCCTTATATAGCAGATGAACACTAAAAACCTAACCTAACATAGAGAGAGAGTAGGAGTGATTTAAAAATTATCAAGGATTATCCATTTTTATGTTGATAAATCTGTTTCTTAGTTAGTAATAGCCACTAATAGCCTACTAGGGCCCATGGCCCAGGGTTATTCTGGGATGCATTTGTTTTTACAAATAAAAGCGACAAAATATTTTCAACCGTCTGGCCAAGCCGAATGGTTATTTAGCCTGTATGAAGTTAGGAAAGCGGAGCAGTGATGGCGGATCGGGGTCGGGGTCGGGTTTGGGGTCGGGGTCGAAGTCGGATAGTGGGCGTGGGCACTGAGAATGAGTGAGATGAAGGAAGGCACGGGCGAAGCGGACTGGAGACTAATGTGTTGTGTTGTGTTGTGTTGCGGGCAGACTACGGCGGGTACGGAGGGTACGAGGGCGGGTACGGCGCGCGCACCACTCCACGCGGGAAAGGTACTGCCGAACCAACCCCACCCTATATATTAAACGAATCAATTGTATGTAGACGTCGCTTAACAAACGTTTTCATGGAACTTTTTGTCTATTCGAAACGGTTCTTAGAGAAGCCACACTATACCACAAACGCGACGAATCTACTTCGAAAACGTTTGAAAGCGAACCTTTCGATAGTTTGTGTTGTAACAGTCATGTTTGCCCCGCTTGCGTAGTTTCTCGAACACATTTGGCTCAGTGGAATTATTTTTAGTCTTATCAAAATTTCTGTCGTGATTATTGACTCTGAAAAGCGAGGCCGGACATGTTAGTTCTATTTATTAGTACTTATCAAGGGTGCATTCATTGCTCTAACGAATATGTGGTGGCGGTTGACTTATGTTCGCGCTATTCGTTAGTTGTGAATGCATCTCAGTTGCTTCGCATCATGATTATGTATTTCTTACTCTAACAACACTTCGCATGTACAAAAAACATTTTGTCCTGTAACTAATTATAACGTTTTATGTATAAGTATTTACTAACCATCTGGCTCGGTGCACTCGATTGAACTAATGTTCAGTTGAAACAATTCACAGCGTCACGTGTACGCGAGCCACTCCTTTTATTCTTTAGTCGGTAGGTGTTTAGAACAAGTATTTAGTTCGATAATAATATAGCAACAAAGTTTTCCTAGTGGTGACTCAATCGACCTTTACATGTTTTTATCAGAACACATTTATCACCCTCTTTATATACTTGAATGTTAGCTTGTTGCTATATTTTTATAAACAAAATCTCCAGTCAACTTTGATACAGAAAATACGGTCACAGTCAAGTAAGGCAAAACTGAATTGAGTGATAGTAAGATGGCACATGTTGTTTATATCGTAAGGAGAGTTGTTTAGAAGAGGTAAGCGATACAGATGTGGTGTTACAGCCGGGTACCAGGGCGGCAAGCAGCGCGGGGGCGGCGGCGGCGGCGGCGGTGGAGGTGGCCGCGCCAACCAGAGGCACCAGCCCTACTAAACTCAAAAGTACCTGCCTATAGTCATCTCAGTCCAATAGTGAGGTGAGAGAACTCCCGGCTCTTCCGGTCTTGCTCAATTAAAATCAATCAACAGCTTAAAGATTTGCATGATGCTAGCAATAGCAGAGCCCCCGGGGTGGCTCGCCTCGTCGATGTGAGTGTAAGTCGACCGTGATGAGAAGGAACCGCGAGCCCCAAGTTCACATCAAGTTGAGTAGTTTCATTACAGTTGGTGGTTGTTTGTTTGTTGCAGGTTAAGTCACCGGTCATGAGTGTCCTCCGCGCTTCTCTCGCCTCGCCGCGCTGGGGGCACGTCATTCCATTCCACATAATTAATTTAAGAAAGTAATCTTTTAAGAAGATTTTTAAGGATAAAAAAATACTGTGTGCGATTTGACCTCGTCCGAAAGGTCTTCGCATAAATTTATTATAATATAGTATGAATTATAGATTCACTTGAGTATTATTGCCGATTGATTAGATTCAATTTTGACATATTGTCTCAAATCTTACCTTTTCGTACTGAATTATAGAAATAATAGATGATTTATAACGAGAGCTTATAAAATAAACAGTGTCCCGGTGTACCGGCGAGTCAGTACAGTCGAGCGTGTGTGTGTGTTGTCATTTGTGTGCGCGTGTGAATGTGTCGTCGCGTATGTGTAGTCGAGTCGTAGAGCCGCCCTCCACTTTACAGTCGATTGTTCTGGATCTCATTGCAGAAATGTTGTAGTTTTGTATTTTTAATTTGGTAAATAAACAAGAAATCAGAATCATGTATTTTATACAAACTAAATGTTTCTTACATTGAGTAGAAATGAAATGAAATTAGAATAAGTGAACGGACATGAACAAACTTCTGGAGATATACAAGTTGTGTATGTCATAATAAAACATGTGTAAATAAAATATTGACTTTCAGTATGTGTTTGTGTCACCGAGTATCATTGTCTTACAAAACGTAACTTGAACTATTCGGTTTTGTTCCATATAGACGCAGGCGAAAACAGGTGCAGTATTTAAATGATTAGTTCTGTACAAAATTGCGGGTGTAAACTGGGTTAATATTTTGATGTGGCTTCTTTTTGCAGCTTATGCTGGGTTAGGTTAATCTAGAAAGTTTCTTGCATATCATGGGTCCCATAGTAGAAAGTTGGTCAGCTTGCCTAACCCAAAAATAGCCATCTGAAAATATTCACCGGTATAGCCAGTCAATACTATTGTTATATTATAAACCCAGTTCGAGTTCTAATTTCTAATAATAAAATTCTCTCAAAATCAAATTGAACTCTTAATTTATTGAACTAATATGTTTCTGGGACTAGAATACCCACGATTCCTTCCTAGCCTATCTTCTATCTATAATGGTAGGGGAGGCGAATAGGGGATTTCGGGATTTACTCGAGCGCGGCAGATTAACATAAGGGGGGCAACCTTGCACCTTGTGAAGTACCTACTCTCACCAAATCTGAGCAGTCTATGTAGTGTCGAACGCCTAGGGTAGCCCGTCGGATTAGTAAAAAAAAAATCGATGGTTTGAAATACTCGAGCGCGTCAGATTAAGGTAAGGTAAGTTAGTTACATGCAAAATAGGGTACATTTCAATAATCTGACAAATTGGGCGTGACGAAAGAAAATTGGAGACTCGCAAAGTTGCAAAAAAAAACGTCACCTGGATTTTCTCGAGCGCGATTAGTTTTTTTTTTTTTGAAGGAAATTAGTCACGAATCACGGAAATATCTTAATCTGCCGATTTGCACAAGCCGAAGTAGCTAAAATCATTATTAAGTGTATAGTCCAGGAATATTATGAGTTTCACCTCAGAATGAGAGATAGTCAGCTATTAACTTGTATAAACCTTTATTTTGACACCCTAAAACTTGTCTCAAAAGCTACTTATCTTAGGGTGCCCGCGACTACTGATTTTTCAAGGTCAAAGGTAAAAAAATCATTTATTGCAAATATCTCGTTTCCTATGGGTACCTATATGTATTCATAATAAATATTGTAGAAAATTAAATTTTCTACAACTTTTGTACAAACATGTTTTCGATATCTTGAACCATTTTCGAGGTTTCTATATTTTTTATATATTTTTTTTTTCAAACCGTCAGATTAAGGAAATCCCTCAACATAATTGTCAGATTATGGGTCAGTACAACAAGGCCATCAAGAAGAACCGCCTGTATAAAAATCTGACGCGCTCGAGTAAATCAAGGTCACGATTTTTTTTTGCATTTTCAAAAATCGGCCCTGACTGATGGTCGCGTCCAAATCGTCAGTCTTTAAAATAGGAGCTACTGGAGGGTTCACTTAACATCCCTTATCAATGTCTGACGCGCTCGAGTAAATTTTTTTTTTAAATATTTTCGACCCCTTCGTACGGCCACCCCCACCACGCAAAACGGCAGATTTTTATTTTTCCGTTATCAGACAGACGTGGCGCGACTACCCTATTAATATCTGACGCGCTCGAGTATTTCTTGGTGACTGTTTTTTGTTACATTTTTGAAACCCTGTAGACGCTCCCCCCACCGCTGAAGGGGAAAATATCACATAACCTTTTTTTCTTTATTCCACCTAATCTTCAAATTCCAGTAGGTCCCAAAGACGCTCGAGTAACTACAAATTTAGCATCATTGCCTCCCCTACCATAAATAGAAATGCCACATCAGCACAACAAGCATTTATTTAAACTAGCACTAAATTACATAAGTAGGTACAATATGAACATTAACAGGGTTGAGAGCTTGATGTCGCGTACAAAACGTCCAGTGCGTTGCATAAAGCGCGGTAATTGACCTGCAAATAGAATTTTACACATGCACTATTTGTATACTGGGTTCAGACCTAAGAGTAGGTAGGTATGTACCTACATACATACATAAAGCGTGCTCTTCAAGATAGGGTACCCAAGAATTATGTATTCTAAATGGATAGCAACTCTAAATACCTACTTGAAGCAAATACCTATCAATTGCGCAAAAGAGAAAGATAACCACTACATTGGGATCTCTCTTTCTAACCCTACTTACCCTTAATGAAAGAAAGCGAGACTGTCCCAACGTAGTTGTTTTCTTTTTCGCAATTGATAGGTATTTGCTTCAAGTAGGTATTTAGAGTTACCTATCCATTTAGAATATAATTCTTGCTTGGTCGGTATCTTCGATCAACAATAGCTATACTCGTAGATATCGGGTCACATACAAAATCCAAGCTAAATGCTATCCGCATGAATATATACTTTTATAGCTACACTAGTGGACCCGGCAGACGTTGTCCTGCCCTGAAATTAAAACAAAACTTAGAACCCGATTCCAGCGCCATCTACCGGGTCCAATTTTGTTTTCAAATCATCGAGGAACCCATTGAAATACACACACAAAATTTCATCCAAATCGGTCCTGTTACCATACTCCTCCGAAACGGCTTGACCGATTACTCAAATTACTAAAATGGCTATTAAAAAATAAGGGTTGATCGTAGAAGGGTGAAAATTGGGGATTGTATGTATTTTTGTATGTTGTATCATAAAAAAATAGAAATTAGAAATTTTGTCTCAAAAAAAAAAAAAAAATTAGGGGTGGACTACCCCTAACATTTAGGCGGATGAAAAATAGATGTTGGCCGATTCTCATAGATACCGGATAAGTACAAAAAATTTCATCAAAATCGGTTAAGCCGTTTCGGAGGAGTATGGCAACTAAAACTGTGACACGAGAATTTTATATATTAGATTTGTTTACTAACAAACGGAGAGAAGTGTTTTAAAACAATTTTAAGTTCAACCTAATTACAACCATAGCACCCAGTAATAAAGTCACAAATATTCAAAATATTTTCTAATACTTACGATCATAAGTCACATAAAACGAGCAAAGCAATAAACTACTCCTGTCACTTAAAAGAAAAAGACATAAGTTAAAGAACATTTAGTGTGAAATCAACCTTAAAGAGCAACAAATAAAGTATGTTTTCCCGTTATTGCCTTGAGAGCTACATCGTTTTGTTTCGTTTATTTTTTCTTTTTCGAAGTTTGTGCGTGTGTTGGCGAGTTTGGCCAAACATTTGTAGCGTTGGTAGCGTGGTTTAAAATATGTAATTTTGTTCAAAATCTAGACACGCGGGAGCGTGTCAAGCCAAGTTCAAGAAACAGAACTGGCGAGCCGCACCGTGTGTAATATTACACGAACCATTTGGAGCCACTTTTGACCCCCTCATAAATCAAAAACTATTTTACATAAACGTATCAAATTTGGCTCATATATTGAGACTTGCGAGATACATATGTGTTCTAAATTTCATAAGCTTATCTCAAACGGTTATTTAGATATTAATGTCCAAAATTCCTCATTTTTATCATTGACTGACCTATAGACCAAAACTCTAACCCAGTTCCAGATGACCTAGAGAGTTAAAATTTGGTATGCAGATAGGTAATTAGATGAATACAAAGGAATAAATAAAAAACTGGCAATTTTTAAATAATTAGATTCTATTATGAACGCTTAACATAAATACCTAATATTACTTAGGGTACCTACGTTATTAACTGGGATTAATTATTATTTTTATATTTAGCGCACATCAATAGTGTAAAATCATTACCTACTCATAAATAATGATAAAATAATAGGCATATAGATTTTCGGTATATACACGACGCGCGCGCGCCGAGTGACGCCGGAGCGGCGCGGGCGGGGTGGGTGACGCCGGAGCGGCGCGGGCGGGGTGGGTGACGCCGGAGCGGCGCGGGCGGGGTGGGTGGGGCGCTGTGACAACCGAATCGAACCGTTGACGCGAACGTGGCCGAGCGAGCGGCAGCCGCGCTCATAAGCGCGAGCGCCGTCTTGCTGTCCGGTTGTCTCTCGATATCTGACCTATAAGGTTGCGATTTATGCTGCGAAATTGCTGTTTTCTTAAGGAAAACTTATAATTTGTAGTAATATTATTATTACAATTTCTTTAATAAGTAGGTACGTACGTATAGTATTATATTATAGGCAATAGTTTAAATAAATAATAATTTTATAGTTATAAGTAGGTAGGTGTATATACTTATTATTATTACAATTCCTATAATGAGTAGGCACGTAGCTTTAGTATAGTATAGGCAATAGTTTAAATAAATAATAATTGTATTTTTTAGTAAGTAGGTAAGTTAAATATAGTTAAAAGTAAGTAGGTGTATATATCCCACCAAAAACATAAATGTAAAAAAGGAGAGCCAAGTTCAATACAAAAATTATTCTCTGCTGTGGGCTTGGCAATGCAATTGTTTTATATTTATAAAGTCTACTTTTAGTTTTGAATTTGTCCTTTTAAAAGCACCCACGGCGTTACAAGGATATGTACTTACCTACAAAAAGTAATGATATCCCACCAAAAACATAAATGTAAAAAAGGAGAGCCAAGTTCAATACAAAAATTATTCTCTGCTGTGGGCTTCGCCGCAAAAAGAATGGAGATCTGAGATTGAGTGCCAAGTTCTATGCAAAATCCAAATATATAGTCTAAGGGCTGACTTGGCTGGTTTTCCCATACGAATTATTATTAAGTACCTACTTTTACACAGTCATGGAAGAGCCTTATGTTCGATGGGTAGTTTCTACCAGCAAGCCAAATTTTCGGAATAATAAAATAAGAACCGAAAGGTAACAGGTTTAGAACATGCGAAGGCTATATAATTCGTATGGGAAAACCAGCCAAGTTAGCCCTTAGACTATATATTTGGATTTTGCATAGAACTTGGCACTCAATCTCAGATCTCCATTCTTTTTGCGGCGAAGCCCACAGCAGAGAATAATTTTTGTATTGAACTTGGCTCTCCTTTTTTACATTTATGTTTTTGGTGGGTTGTATATTATTTGTTAGTTTAAAGCTTAAAATATCTCTTGTTCTTTATGTTCTTACCGAAAGTAAGATACTCCGGCCGTTAATTGCTTTTTCGAGCATTATTTTTACAACTTTTGAATACACACTGCGGCATTGTGAGACGTGTTTATATTGGCTGTGTTCAAGCGAACTAAACAAAATAAGAGCTCACTTTTCAAGTGCGCTCTTATTTACCGAGACGTATTTTTTGTGCCGACCCGATATCTATAGCAATTGTTGATCGAAGGTCGGTATGTATCAAGAATTATAAATTCTAAAAGAGAAAGATAAAACTACGTTGGGACAATCTCTCTTTTCTTTCATTAAGGGTAAGTAGGGTTAGAAAGAGAGATTGATTGATACACGAATAAAATGAAAATAAAACGAAAACGCTACGTCACTTCGCAAGTTCCCGCCAAATAGTCCCTGGCTTCCTCTCTGAAATCAGTGTGACCAGCTATTACCGAATTTAACAAATGTTTAGGCTATTTTGGAGTACGTTCTATTATGCTCTTAGATACAATTCTCACTTGCATTACTCGCTATTCGTTATAACATACATTAAACTTCACCTACGACACGTTTGATTTCATTATCAACACTTGGTAATGACGCTGTGTATGTTTGTTTGTTTTGGCAGGGCTGTTTCCGCACTTAGCCTCTTGATTTGGCCATTGTACGTATTTAAGCCTCTTGTGTCTTCTCACTCCAAGCAGCACAGGTCATCCCAGAAGGCTAGCAGCCTTTGTAGACTGCTGAAGGCTTCCGGAAGTGACGCTGGTGAAAGGAGGATTTGTGCCCGTTTATCTGCCACGCTCCTGCATTCCATAAGCACGTGCTGTGGCGTTTCTTCCGCCTCCATGCATCCTCTGCATTGGGGGCTGTCTGTCACACCCTATGGTGAATAGGTGTTTGTTCAGTAGACAGTGGAGGTTGCGGGAAAGCTTTTTTGATGTCACCGGAACTGCTGCATTCTTTGTTTGTCTGCACCCTTCATTGGTTTTCCATTGCATTAAATGGGTTTCTTCAGTTTTTTGACGTAGCCATGATTTTATTTGGGCCTTAGGTATGGGTAGTAATGGTTCCGGTCAGATAATTTTTATATTGAAATCTCTGACTACCGCTGTGTATGTTAATACAAACATAGGTATAATAAATATCCCGGGACATTTGTTCACACACGGCTATCTGATCCCAAACTAAGCAGAGCTTGTAATATGGACAACCAGATGACTGATATACTACATATACTACTTTTTAGTTGTAAATACATACATACTTGAATAGATAATTACACCCAGACTCAAGACAAACAGACATGTTCATGCACACAAATGTCTGTCCTGGATGGGAATCGAACCCACGACCTGCGGCGTGTTAGGTAGCGTGTTCATATTAGCACTGAACTACTACCTACTGCTAAACAGACTTTAGCAGTTCGGTATCTACCTATCTAAAGTTGTATTTTTAATAATTAATTATTAGCTGGAGTAATTTTACAGTTGTAATTAAAGATTTCGTTACTCAGAAATTATTTCTTAACCATTGCGCTCGTACCTGTCCGTTTACTCATGCGAGCTGAGCCGCTATTGCAATGCGCTCACGGATCGCAATCGCATGTTGGTACGCAGCTTATAATACTTATGGCAACCCTGATCAATGCAAAAGTAAGGTACCTACCTAATTAATTGCCAATAAAAAAAATTAGGTACCTACTAAATATTGAGGGAATTATGAGAATACTCTCATCGTCTCCCTCTGCATGAATTATTCTCTCCAAAAGAACTCTTACTATTGAGAACTCTTATCTTACATATACTATTATTTTGCAAACTGTGACTGAGAGACATTGTATGTGATGTGTGTACATAGTATACGTACCTCATCCCCGCAGCCGCGCCGGTAGCCGAAGCACTTGTAGACGAGGTCCCGCTCCCGCGCCGACACCCGCGCCAGCAGGTCCCGCTGGCACAGGGCGCGCTCCACCGACACGCGCGGGATGGTGCCGCACCGTTCGCGGTCCATGTCCTGCACACAAACAAACAAACTGACACCTTTACAGAATGATCACCCAGCTTAGTCTAGCTTAGTCTATCTGTCTCACCTGCCGTGCCGCCGCGCCGTGCCTACTGGTCTTATTCTCGCGCCCTCGCGTTGATGATGTGCTCAAAGGTAGTAAGCAAACGGCTTAGAATACCTATGGCTACTGGACAATTGACAAAATTTAATATTTTATAAGACCCCAAAACAAAAATACCGTTTTTGTGCGGTACATACTGATTTCGATTCATATTTAAGAAAAAAAGAAATACTTATCGAGAAAGAAAATCCAAAAAAGAAAATATTACGTCAATTTTTTTTTTTTTTTTTTTTTTTTATTTGACATACATATTAAGCTTACAAACACAATTCATTTTTTTTTAAATTAACGCTTTACATATAAGAGTAGGTAAGTGTTCGATTGAACTCTGGTACCCAAAGTAAGATTTAACTTGTGTTATGGGTACCAGCGCTCTCACATTATATAGAACTCATACATTTATATGCTTACAGCTGGAGGTAGACTAGTGTGTTACAAAAAGTGTAAGTATTTTTTAACGTAAAATTAATTCACAAAAAATAAGTTATTAAAAATTAAAATAGAGATATGCCTCTTAGATTAGAACTGCGTAAATAAATCTGTGTGAGTATGTATGTTGGTTAAAGTGTTGATACTTTAATTAGGTCTTCTGTCTCATGATAATTTTTTGTTTGGAGCCATTTAATAATTTTTGTTTTGCATTCTTTTCTAGAGAGAGGGTATATATTGCAATGTTTGTTTGCTTGGTTATATAGGTGATTCCCAATAATATTGTAATGTCGTTGGGCAAGGCTTGTTCTAGATGTTTGGGAAGGACATACTCGATATGTTCTTCTCGTATTGAGAATATTAGGGTCATACTGTAACGAGGAATGTTTCCGAAGAATTATATTTAGAACAAAGAGCTGTCGTACAGTAAGGACTTTGGAATCGGCATATAATTCAGCAGTGGGATATCTATAGGGTTTGAAGTTCATCACCCTTAGAACCGCTCTTTGTGCACGTTCTAGTGTCAAGAGATGAGTTTTAGGCAAACCTCCCCATACAGAGACACAGTAAGTGATAATAGATTGGCACAGAGCAAAATATATAATTTTAAGAGTACCGTGGTATGCGGTGGTGGTTGAATGTATGTATTACATAATTATGTATATTGGATCTTTAGCAAATTTTTTATTGTTTTGTCAGAGACTAGGCTGTTAATTGAATGGCTAATTAAGCTAGCTGAAAAGCGGTCTATACGTCGCACCTCGCACCGCACATATAGACCACTTTTCATGTCTAAACCGCGAGCTTTACAAGTGATTTATAAATTGTGATTAGGTATATTAAGTATATATATATATATATATATTATCGCCCAGTACTTAACATACCGCTAGTAAGTATATATATATAATAGGAAGTTATGACAATATTCCACCTCAGTCAGTTCAGCTCAGTCGTGAATCATTACTGTTCTAGTATAACGTCAAAACATTTTATCGTAATGTGTTCAATATAAATAACTCGTGCCTTTTTGGGATACCTACGCTGGTTTTTGCTACAAGAATAAACAGTGAAAATATCAAATACCAATGGAGAAGTTATGAGAAATAATACGCCTAAATTATCTCAATCATTCTGGTAATTAAACATGAAATACCTAAACGTTAACAAAAGGATTGAAGCCAGAAAGAGCGAAAAAGGTGGGTATTGTTATTTATTTCAATGAGATATTTAAACTTTAATGTTCATGTATACCTACACTAGGCATCATTGATTGAAATAACACAATTTCATGTTTGAAAATGACGTAAGTAGGACCTAACTTAATTATGTCGGTTGGTTGGTACATACAAATGGAAATAAAGGATACCTACCCTCTAGGACAAAGGTAGATAGGAACACCGATAGACTTTCAACTTGAGGGTGGTAGCCAGCCATCGAGTACCTACAGTATCCTTTCACGTGTGATCTATTTCTTCACAATTCATTTTTAATCACCGAAAGTGATCGTACGCTTCGAATCCATGAGTCACCTAGTACGAGTGCTTCGCTGAACGACATCACATCACATTACACATCATTCAAATTCTCGGCTTTTCTGTACCATAATATATGTGTTATACACTAGCTGCCCCCCCCCCTGTCCCGAAGGATCTTATCCTATTCCCGGTATAAAAAGGTATCTTATGTGTTATTCCAGGATATGATCTACCCGTGTGCCAAGTTTCATCAAAATCCGTTTAGCCGTTTTTACGTGAAATAGTAACAAACATCCATCCAAACTTTCACATTTATAATATTAGTAGGATAATAAACCTTCCCCTTGAATCACTCTATCTATTGCTGAAAACTTCATTAAAATCCGTTGAGTAGTTTAAAACATCTAAGCGAACAGACAGCGGAAGCGACTTCATTTTAGATGTAAAATTAACTCTTTGTTATACGTTTCAGTTAAATTACTCACATAATTATATTCTGCTGCAATGGAAACTTTTAATTATACTGAAATAAAAGTACCACCAAAGGAAGGATACATTATTACCATCGAGAAATGTCTGTGGATCATCAGTTTGTCGACATCGTCTATCGTAATTCTTTTAGGCTGTGTATCTTGGATAATGTTTTCTAGATACAGGAATTTTAAGCACTATGTGTTTTTAAATACAATAGTTGCCAGTGTTATGGTAATAATAGTTTACCCAATTAGTTATATACTAGAAAATCGGATATTGTTGAACGTGTGTTTGTCATTAATTTATTTCTTCTACATTTCTTTTGTATTCTGGTTGCTAGTGATATGCGTAATGTTTTACCATGATATAGTGAAAGTGTTCCGCGCGGGCGGGGGCGCGGGCGCGGGCGCGGGCGGTGACGTCACCAGGAGATACATGAAAAGCGCTCTATTTGCGTGGGGCTTACCTTTTATAGTGACTATAGTAAATGCAACATGTTTTAAATTATCAACATATTACGAAACCTTTGTCTACATATATATTGTAATATTAGTTACATCCTGTCTTTTAATAATTATACCTTTACCAATTAATTTCTATATTTACATAAAAGTAATGTATTCTCTATTAAAAAGTACCGATTTAAGGAGGTCGTCAGAGGTCAGTCGTCGAGTTAAGTTCGCTTCACTGATATTCGTCATGAGCGGCTCCGTGATGCTACTTCATTATTTCTCAATGTATATCTCAAGATACAAAAGTAAAGTGTTATATAATTATGTCAATAGTATGTATTTATTACAAACAATTTTGATAAACATTTTGTTTATGATCAACAAATCGAATCACGATACATGGTGGAAGGTTATATTACTGAAGCGAAATTAATATTTTTAAATTTAAATGAGCATCATCATATTTATGAGTATTTTGGGGCTGTGGTTGGATACCAAGAGTTTACGGTATCTGTCAATATATCATCGCGAATCTTGCTTTCTCTACTTTTAAGAGAAAATTGATAAAACATACATAAATTAATTTATTTATCTCAGAGTTAGTGACAGAATTTTCAGAGGCGGATCAGTAGACATTCTATATTCAATAACAAAGAAAAATGATAATATTAGTATAGTTGACGCATACGACGTAGGTTTTTAAGATATGTCAGACAATAAATACCATATATTACCAACCAACGAACATTACCTACTAGATGATTTTAAATAGGGAAGTACCAAGAAAAAATACCTAACACTAACTCAAAATTCAAAAATATCTTTATTAATAATGTTTAATGTATTATGAAAACTAGTGTATAAATCTAAAAATAATCGTAAATAGCGAACACGTTATAAAATTCGGTATTTTTGTGACTCTCAATTACCAATTTAACGACAAAGAGTAGGTCTTTTGATGGTGTATATTTATGACGTCACAAGTACCTATGTATTTCATACAAAACTCATCGTTTTGACGTTTAATAAAAAGATGCTGATTTGATATGTCAGTCACCATCCCTATTATATTTTATTTAAACGACTTCAAAAAAGGAGGTGTTTCTCAATTCGACCGTATATTTTTGTTTCTATCGATTGAGTGACGTTTCTCGTGCGTGATGGCTGTGCCATTCAGCGTGGCAATCACAGACGTGGCAATCACAGACGTGGCAATCACAGACGTGGCAATGCTAGCCTTCTTGTGACGCTTACGGTAAAAGATAAAGATAAAGATTTTTATTTGCGAGAATATGGTAACATAGGAATAGGATGGAAATACAATGAGTGATTCACATATTATGCCAGTGTTGGCATGCAAAAGTAAAATGTAGCAGGAGTAAACAACAACTTGGGTCATTATTTAAATTTATTTATAATGAAGTAGTTATTATTTATTTAGTTAAGATTTTAGATAATGAATCTTCAGTACATACCTAATAAAAAAATTTTTACTTACAATTTTGTTTGTATTTATTGTATAAACTTACTACATTATAGGTGTCTGGATAAAAAAAAACCTACAAGTTTTAGAAACGTTTAAACTTTAATTCTATGTTTGTAGTAAACTTTGCCAGGTGCGTGTCGGGCAACAATAAACAATAATAATTAGCCGACGAGGAATCGAACCCACGACCTGTGTGTATCTACTTACCTACTTATCTCACAGCAGTCGAAAACCCTTGAAATAATAAAAAAGAGCATGTAACATGTTAGTAGCATATGTTACCTGAAACACTTCCAATATATTGGAGAGCTGATCAGGGAACTTGGCGAGCTTGGTGAGTGCCCCGGAGACGATGTTCCTCTCCTCGTAGTTGAGGAAGTTGAGCGGCGAGTCGATGGTGGGCACGTGCGGCACCGGCGTCAGCAGCGGCGCGCGCTCCAGCCCGCCCTGCGTCAGCGCCTCGCCCACCGTGTCACAGAACCGACCGTACTCCACCAGCCGCCGCCGCGCCGGCGCACAGAACCTGACATACACACAGACACACACACAGGGTCATCACACACTCCAGCGGCGCGCGCTCCAGCCCGCCCTGCGTCAGCGCCTCGCCCACCGTGTCACAGAACCGACCGTACTCCACCAGCCGCCGCCGCGCCGGCGCACAGAACCTGACATACACACAGACACACACACAGGGTCATCACACACTCCAGCGGCGCGCGCTCCAGCCCGCCCTGCGTCAGCGCCTCGCCCACCGTGTCACAGAACCGACCGTACTCCACCAGCCGCCGCCGCGCCGGCGCACAGAACCTGACATACACACAGACACACACACAGGGTCATCACACACTCCAGCGGCGCGCGCTCCAGCCCGCCCTGCGTCAGCGCCTCGCCCACCGTGTCACAGAACCGACCGTACTCCACCAGCCGCCGCCGCGCCGGCGCACAGAACCTGACATACACACAGACACACACACAGGGTCATCACACACTCCAGCGGCGCGCGCTCCAGCCCGCCCTGCGTCAGCGCCTCGCCCACCGTGTCACAGAACCGACCGTACTCCACCAGCCGCCGCCGCGCCGGCGCACAGAACCTGACATACACACAGACACACACACAGGGTCATCACACACTCCAGCGGCGCGCGCTCCAGCCCGCCCTGCGTCAGCGCCTCGCCCACCGTGTCACAGAACCGACCGTACTCCACCAGCCGCCGCCGCGCCGGCGCACAGAACCTGATCACATACACACAGACACACACACAGGGTCATCACACACTCCAGCGGCGCGCGCTCCAGCCCGCCCTGCGTCAGCGCCTCGCCCACCGTGTCACAGAACCGACCGTACTCCACCAGCCGCCGCCGCGCCGGCGCACAGAACCTGACATACACACAGACACACACACAGGGTCATCACACACTCCAGCGGCGCGCGCTCCAGCCCGCCCTGCGTCAGCGCCTCGCCCACCGTGTCACAGAACCGACCGTACTCCACCAGCCGCCGCCGCGCCGGCGCACAGAACCTGACATACACACAGACACACACACAGGGTCATCACACACTCCAGCGGCGCGCGCTCCAGCCCGCCCTGCGTCAGCGCCTCGCCCACCGTGTCACAGAACCGACCGTACTCCACCAGCCGCCGCCGCGCCGGCGCACAGAACCTGATCATATACACACAGACACACACACAGGGTCATCACACACTCCAGCGGCGCGCGCTCCAGCCCGCCCTGCGTCAGCGCCTCGCCCACCGTGTCACAGAACCGACCGTACTCCACCAGCCGCCGCCGCGCCGGCGCACAGAACCTGATCACATACACACAGACACACACACAGGGTCATCACACACTCCAGCGGCGCGCGCTTCTGCCCGCCCTGCGTCAGCGCCTCGCCCACCGTGTCACAGAACCGACCGTACTCCACCAGCCGCCGCCGCGCCGGCGCACAGAACCTGACATACACACAGACACACACACAGGGTCATCACACACTCCAGCGGCGCGCGCTCCAGCCCGCCCTGCGTCAGCGCCTCGCCCACCGTGTCACAGAACCGACCGTACTCCACCAGCCGCCGCCGCGCCGGCGCACAGAACCTGATCACATACACACAGACACACACACAGGGTCATCACACACTCCAGCGGCGCGCGCTCCAGCCCGCCCTGCGTCAGCGCCTCGCCCACCGTGTCACAGAACCGACCGTACTCCACCAGCCGCCGCCGCGCCGGCGCACAGAACCTGATCACATACACACAGACACACACACAGGGTCATCACACACTCCAGCGGCGCGCGCTCCAGCCCGCCCTGCGTCAGCGCCTCGCCCACCGTGTCACAGAACCGACCGTACTCCACCAGCCGCCGCCGCGCCGGCGCACAGAACCTGATCACATACACACAGACACACACACAGGGTCATCACACACTCCAGCGGCGCGCGCTCCAGCCCGCCCTGCGTCAGCGCCTCGCCCACCGTGTCACAGAACCGACCGTACTCCACCAGCCGCCGCCGCGCCGGCGCACAGAACCTGATCACATACACACAGACACACACACAGGGTCATCACACACTCCAGCGGCGCGCGCTCCAGCCCGCCCTGCGTCAGCGCCTCGCCCACCGTGTCACAGAACCGACCGTACTCCACCAGCCGCCGCCGCGCCGGCGCACAGAACCTGATCACATACACACAGACACACACACAGGGTCATCACACACTCCAGCGGCGCGCGCTCCAGCCCGCCCTGCGTCAGCGCCTCGCCCACCGTGTCACAGAACCGACCGTACTCCACCAGCCGCCGCCGCGCCGGCGCACAGAACCTGACATACACACAGACACACACACAGGGTCATCACACACTCCAGCGGCGCGCGCTCCAGCCCGCCCTGCGTCAGCGCCTCGCCCACCGTGTCACAGAACCGACCGTACTCCACCAGCCGCCGCCGCGCCGGCGCACAGAACCTGATCACATACACACAGACACACACACAGGGTCATCACACACTCCAGCGGCGCGCGCTCCAGCCCGCCCTGCGTCAGCGCCTCGCCCACCGTGTCACAGAACCGACCGTACTCCACCAGCCGCCGCCGCGCCGGCGCACAGAACCTGACATACACACAGACACACACACAGGGTCATCACACACTCCAGCGGCGCGCGCTCCAGCCCGCCCTGCGTCAGCGCCTCGCCCACCGTGTCACAGAACCGACCGTACTCCACCAGCCGCCGCCGCGCCGGCGCACAGAACCTGACATACACACAGACACACACACAGGGTCATCACACACTCCAGCGGCGCGCGCTCCAGCCCGCCCTGCGTCAGCGCCTCGCCCACCGTGTCACAGAACCGACCGTACTCCACCAGCCGCCGCCGCGCCGGCGCACAGAACCTGACATACACACAGACACACACACAGGGTCATCACACACTCCAGCGGCGCGCGCTCCAGCCCGCCCTGCGTCAGCGCCTCGCCCACCGTGTCACAGAACCGACCGTACTCCACCAGCCGCCGCCGCGCCGGCGCACAGAACCTGACATACACACAGACACACACACAGGGTCATCACACACTCCAGCGGCGCGCGCTCCAGCCCGCCCTGCGTCAGCGCCTCGCCCACCGTGTCACAGAACCGACCGTACTCCACCAGCCGCCGCCGCGCCGGCGCACAGAACCTGACATACACACAGACACACACACAGGGTCATCACACACTCCAGCGGCGCGCGCTCCAGCCCGCCCTGCGTCAGCGCCTCGCCCACCGTGTCACAGAACCGACCGTACTCCACCAGCCGCCGCCGCGCCGGCGCACAGAACCTGACATACACACAGACACACACACAGGGTCATCACACACTCCAGCGGCGCGCGCTCCAGCCCGCCCTGCGTCAGCGCCTCGCCCACCGTGTCACAGAACCGACCGTACTCCACCAGCCGCCGCCGCGCCGGCGCACAGAACCTGACATACACACAGACACACACACAGGGTCATCACACACTCCAGCGGCGCGCGCTCCAGCCCGCCCTGCGTCAGCGCCTCGCCCACCGTGTCACAGAACCGACCGTACTCCACCAGCCGCCGCCGCGCCGGCGCACAGAACCTGACATACACACAGACACACACACAGGGTCATCACACACTCCAGCGGCGCGCGCTCCAGCCCGCCCTGCGTCAGCGCCTCGCCCACCGTGTCACAGAACCGACCGTACTCCACCAGCCGCCGCCGCGCCGGCGCACAGAACCTGACATACACACAGACACACACACAGGGTCATCACACACTCCAGCGGCGCGCGCTCCAGCCCGCCCTGCGTCAGCGCCTCGCCCACCGTGTCACAGAACCGACCGTACTCCACCAGCCGCCGCCGCGCCGGCGCACAGAACCTGACATACACACAGACACACACACAGGGTCATCACACACTCCAGCGGCGCGCGCTCCAGCCCGCCCTGCGTCAGCGCCTCGCCCACCGTGTCACAGAACCGACCGTACTCCACCAGCCGCCGCCGCGCCGGCGCACAGAACCTGACATACACACAGACACACACACAGGGTCATCACACACTCCCTTTTACTTCTCCACTATTCTCCTCCATACTCCGGCATTTCAGAGTTAGTTAGGTCGAGCTAATGATTTGAACCTCCACATTTGACCCGACATGTTCATCACCCCTGAGCTACAGCGTTCAAGAGCGCTAACGCTGGACCAAGTTACGTCGGCTCAGATGTCATCTCTCAACAACTTACAATGCAAGTGTTCATCCTTTCGCTAGTATTGGTAAGTGCATATCGACATATAAATATCGATATATATATACATCTTGACATATCGACAGCACTACAACACTAGCGAAAGGATTCATACTTACACTGTAAGGGATTAGGAAAAAGAGTGGGGGCGAGAGTTCGTAGGTACTTTTTGATAATCTCTACTTTAAGTTTCATTTCAAATGATTATAATATACATGACAATGTGTTTTAGTAAAGCAATGTTCCATGTTAAGAAGAGAATGAAGCACAATGGTGACAATGGTAACAATAGTGTGGTGACTAACACTTCCATGATCGTGTCCACCTGGCGCGGCGTGAGCGCGAGGCCGGCGGCGCCGAGGCCGCGGTAGAAGTCAGCGCGCGGCACCACCAGCTCGCGCCGCGGGTCGAACTGCTCCAGGAACGGACGAGGCCGCACGCCCTCGCGTACCATCTACGTTGTGTTATGTTATCGATACGATACCTTCAACTAAACCCATCACCACATACTTTTGAATATCACAATTCTATCATCCTAAGGCCGAACTTACTCTTGTAAGTTGCTTTCGTAAGTTTCATGTAGGAAGTAACTTACGGCTGCATTTAAAAGTAGGTATTAAGAAATTACGGTAAGCGATTTACAAAGCGTATTTGTAAAAGGACGATAATTAGTTTTATAATATTGTAAAAGAATAAAATAGAACATGACATGTATAAGACAATCAATCAAGAGAAAAATTAAAGAGCAATTGTCTATAACCTACTTATTAAGGTTGCATATGTAATAAGGTGGAATTTATAATAATTTCATCAAGTTAATTACGTAAGTTACTTACAAGTGTAAGTGCGGCCTCACGATGTTAGGCCCTCTGTTCCAGTAAGCACTCATCAAAAGACGATTCACTAAAACTGACTGAATGCCAGCATATGAATAGGGACAATCTGGGCAAATAGGAAGAAGGCGGAAGATTGGATGGCAGAAGCAGTTGAGAGTAGAGTATGTGAGTGCAGAGTGTTCTCGCAGTGGGGAGTAGGTACTTAATTGGTTGCTGAGCTGTTGTTACATTACCTTCCCCTTGATCTGTGCGAGTATCTGCACGATGTCAGTCTCGAGCGCGGAGCCTGCCTCGTGCGAGGGGCCTGCCTGCGGGGGGCGGCCACCCGCGCTGCCACTCGCCACCACCGCACTCTCCGCCGGCCGCTCCTCCAACTGACAATACAATGTCACATCACATGAGGTGGCTATTTAAGACATTATATATTATATCCTATGGATCCACTTCTATCAGGTAAACCGACGACGTGGGCAGAATCATCAGGAGCCTAGTAGGTCAAGATCCTTTGGCTGAATATGAGGAGGATTCTTTGCACGGTGGTAGGGTACTTTGTAGTACCCGACTGGCTGGCTACAACCCTCAAGTTGAAAATCTGTCGCCAAGCACCTATCGGTGTGTACCGACAGCTGCACTTGAGAGCCAGTGTCCATCTAGGCTTTGTGTGCTTACCACCATCGGCCACATCATCACTTACCATGGTGAGATTGTGGTCAAACACATGATTATCCAGAATAGAAAAAAAACCTCTAAAACGCCTGCTGGTGATAATTGAGTTGTGTGATTGTGGGCGACATGACAGGTGTACTTGTAGTGAGTGTAGTGCAGGGTGTACCTCGTCGAGCATCCGGACGTAGTGGAAGCCGCAGTCGTCGAGGTAGCGCATCTCGAGTGCGCGCACTTGCTCCGCGGGCGGCAGCACTCCCAGCCGCGCCAGCACGCGCCGCACCACCGCGCGACTCACGTGACCATTGTTGTGTCTGCACACACACACACACACACACACACACACATAACACGCACTACTCACACAGGTGCATCAATATTTCATGGTCTTTGCAATATTCGAGGAGGTGAATTTAAAAATAAATATCTTCCGTTCGTAAATTATTCCTGTTGGTTTTGATTAAATATTGATATAGGATTAACTAACATTAATAAATAGAATAGATACTTACTCATATCCTAGCTTACAATAATTATATTTGCAATATTGTTCTCGACAATGGAAGAATTTTTACTTTTGCTGATGATACTGCAATCGTATTTACAGCCGATAGTTGGGATGCGACCTATAATCTAGCCCAAAAAGGATTTAACCAAATTTATCAATTGTTAACTGAAAAAATACTCACACTGAATGTTGACAAAACTAAATATATGGCGTTCTCCATCAACAACAGGAGTCCACCAAATGAGAACATTTGTAATATTTACGCTCATAGTCAACATTCGAACACGTCCTCTAACTGTATCTGCCCAACTATATCTAAAACTAATAACTTTAAATATTTAGGTGTTACCATTGATCAAAATCTTTCTTTTCGACATCACATTGAACTCCTTGCTTGCCGTTGCATTTGCGACATATAGTTGATGGCAGTATTTTAAAACAGGTGTACCTTGCTCTTTGCCAGTCAATCCTGACGTATTGTATCACCACTTGGGGTGGTACATTCAAAACTCATCTTATGAAACTAGAACGCGCTCAGATAATGCTCTATTAAAAGTTAGCACGTTCAAACCTTATCGTAATACAACTACGAATTTATATAAATATTGTAAAGTTTTATCTGTAAGGCAACTATACGTGCAACAAATTATCCTTTTACAACACTCACGAAATCCATCTATTTCCACCCTGCCGGTTAGGCGTAGACATAATTTCCAACGAAACATACATCCTAAAACATCTTTTTCATATAGATTATTTTGTTTTCTTGGCTGCTATGTATATAACAGATTAAATAGACAGTTAGACCTACAACATAAAACACTCTATGAATGTAAAAAAGCAGTCTATAATTGGCTGCTTCAACTCGATTATAATGAAACCGAGCGCATTCTACAACTCTGTAATTAATGCAATAATTGGATCCAGAAGCGTAGAGTGATCAGAAACACACACTTACAGAGCTGATTGTCTCCGGGGCTCTCGATCCCAAGGCACACATTAACCATAGGGCAATCAGACCCATTAACACATACACACTTTTACACTTAACATCTCACCATTTAATTTTTAGATTTGTTCCAATGTTCTGTATTTATCTTTCTCTCTCTAACCTACTGCAACTAGCTTTCGTTTCTGATAATATATGTATTAAACTGTAAAAGTCCGAGGTGGAAGCTACAGGCTTCGGCCTAGCTTGGATACCAGTTTCTCCTACAAACAAAACATTTTTCAGTCCGTTTAATTTGTAATATTGTACCTAGTTTGTAAGGGAAAGAAATAAAATATTATTATTATATACTTTGTTCACGTATACCATTATAAATAAATCAATCAACAACGTCAACTAGGTATAACACATTCATGACTCAAGATATAACTTCTGTAATACTTAAAACATACTTATCGTGATCTCCAAACGGCGACCTGAGATCTATAGACCTCTCCTCGCAAGCTGCGCGCACCCTCATCAGGGCGGCTTCGGCCAGGTCTATATCGCGGTCGGAGACCCCGCCGGCGCCGGCCCCGGCGGCTGGCAGCTCTTGCACGGCAGCCACCGCCGCGCCCGCCACTGCCTCCGGGTGCTTCTCCAGCTCTTTTATTGCAAACACTGTGGTAGAAACATTATTATCATCGTATAATAGATTACTCCAAGACATTTATAAGAATCCTTCTGAATCGCCGGCATTCAAATACATACAAGATCTTAAAAGCAATAAAAATATGGTAAGTGGTGATGTAACCTAAGGAACATAACAAGCTTTCTTCTAATTCAAATAAGAACTTTATAAAGGAACATGACATCCGTTTGGATCTCAACTCTTTTAAAGGTGAAGCCACAACACAAACCAGAAAGAAACTACAATCATAATATAAACAGGTTCCAGGTCCGTAACCTTGATCGCAATCGTCTTCGAAGGTCCTCCAGCACACGCGGACCTTGTCGTTGGGGTCCAAGTAGTGCTTGGTGACACAGATCAGCTCCTCCGCAGACAGAACCGCCCCAAGCCCTATCATATCCAGGACGCGCCGGAACTGTTGCGGGGCCACCCGTCCACTGTTCAGGGGGTCGAAGTCCTAGGAAGTGCATATCGCATCATTACCTACTACCGATTATTGAATGAGGTAGCGGTACCATCTCCACCGTCCTCTATACCTCTACGGTGATGGATGTTACTAATGCGACACATAAATCTTTGAAGATAACTGACTTTTAAATGCAGCTACCTACCAAAAGACACCTACTACTGGTTGTAGACCGGAGGCGGTGCAGGAGGTGAAAGAAAGTCACTACAAAGAACCTCTCTCTACCAACCACATTATTGATTCCTCACCATGTTTTACTTCACTAAAAGTTCAACGTATTTTTGGATTCAGATCAGTTAAGTCAGTATCCCAGACTCCTGCCTGAGTGATAATGAATTGCCTCAACTACAGCAATCCTGAAAATCCAAGCGCATTACAAAAAGTCCAGTGTTGTCTGACTCACGAGTTGGAGACGGAATTCTCTAAGGTAGGTATGACTATACGCTGATACAGTCACAATCGTTTCGTTTAGTTGGTTATAACCAAAGGACTGCTGACGACGATTGATGATGATGAAGCTAGCTAGAGCTCACCCTGAAGAACTCAGCGACCCTGATGCGTCGCTGCAGCACGTACTCCTGCACGCGCAGCATCACCTCGAGCAGCGCGCGCGTGGGGCGGCGCGGGGCCAGCGCGGGGTGGAACACGTCCGCGGAGCCGCCCAGCACCTCGGGGGACAGTCCCGCCGCCACCTCGGGCCGGGACAGCTTCGGGAGGCTCGTGTCTATCACCGCGTTCGGGTTGCGATACTCCTGTACGTTAAATGGTTATAATTACATTTTTATATAAACTAACTGACCCGTCAGATACAAAATTGTTACATTGTTTTCCCGAATTTCTCAATTTTCCAGATAACTTCTCAATTTAATCTTTCTCTATAAAATGTTCTCGGACATTCAACTGAAGTCGATGATAAATTTATTTGAAATGAAATGAAATTGTTTATTCATCCAAATAAGCCTTCACAGGCACTTATGAATAGTCAAACTCTAAATAATCGGGTCGGAAGGTTACTTTTGCTGAGAAGAGCCGGCAATAAACTCAGCAAATTACTCTTTTCAAAAACAACTTACACCTATTACATTCAATAATTATTTATCTAGTCTCACTGACAATATTTGCGTGTTATGGCGGCAAAAATAGTAATCTATAGAATTTAATTATGACTGACTTAATAAACAACTAACTCAAGCAGAAAATGTAAAACTAGTACCGGCCCCAACCCTTGTATGCCTTCCTTCTTGACCGCCTCGACAGCCCTGAGGAACTCGACGTAGTCCAGCGTGTAGGAGTCCTTGATGAAGCGTCGCACCAGCAGGTTGAAGTCCTCGGGAGACACGATCACACCGATGTAGTTCAGGATGCGTGCGAAGTGCGCGAACGTTATACGACCATCATTTTTCGCTACCTGACATAAACATACAATTTTTACTATTTCATTTTACTTCCTATGTACTAATATTATTATTATGTAGTATCCTACTTATATTATAAATGAGCTTCGACATGAAACTTGAGATAAACTTGGTACCTAACAAGTACATTCAAGGCGATGATAGCTCAGTGGTAGTGACGTCGGATTCCGCGGCGAAGGTCGTGGGTTCGAATCCTACAATGAGCTTGAGCTTTCGGTGAAGGAAAACACCTTAAGGAAACCATAGCACGGTGGTAGGGTACTTTGTAGTACCCGACTAGTTGGCTACCACCCTCAACTTGAAAATCTGTCGCCAAGCACCTACCGGTGTGTTCCGGCAGCTGCACTTGAGAGCCAGTTCCCATCTTAGCTTCGTGTGCTTACCACCTTCGGCCACATCATCACTTACCACGGTGAGATTGTGGTCAAACACAAGCTTATCAAGAATTAAAAAAAAACATATCCTATGTTTTAATTCAGGATATCATGCAGATATGCATCATCTGATTTTTATCCCGGGAAAGAACTTGGTAAGGGATAGTGAAGATGTGTGATTATGTATGCACCAGCTCGTAGTCTTGGAAGTAAGGGCGGAGCGGCAGCTGGCGGTCGGCGATGGTGGCTAGCAGGCAGCACAGGCGCCGCAGCTGCCACTGGTCGAGCTGGTGGCAAGCGGGCTCCGGGGGCGGCGGGCACGCCTCCAGGATGCAGTCCGCCGAAGTCTTGTTCCTGTCTCCCGTATCTAACACCATAAAACATTTTACCAGAGCCAGAATCAACAAGAAATCACTAATATCTTAGGGCCTATCAAATGTCTACTTTGTGGAAATTATAGGAAATCTGCAGTTGAATTCAAAGCTAATGCAAAGTAAAGTCAGGGTAGCTCCAAGAGCTCCAACAATGGGGACATATATTATATTTTATTATTAATGTTTATCAATCTTATATAACGATACATATGTGTATAGCAATATAGGGTGTGATGCTGCCGTCAATCGCCATCACTCCATCATTGGCTATCAAAAGATAATTAACTCTATTACGTAACAGTAAGGTTGACAATAAGCAATCCGCAAATAGGACCTTTGAGTCATTCATAACGAAGTAGTGCTTTAGTTCGTCTACCGTGGCTATTGATTATTCCGACCTACTTCACAATTCAAGCTGAAACATCTCGCTTCAACGATTTATTCAACATTGCTTGTATTGATTTTAAAAGTTAAGACAGACACATTTCCTAGAATACCCTGTGCAATGCAGAATGTAGGTGCAAGAAGACGGTAAAGGAAGAAAACACAATATTTTTTTAGTAGCGTATGTATCAGTTTATTTATAATTTATTATTATTTTTAATCATGACAGTTCACCGATTACATTCAAGTAAAATTTATAATATTGAGAAATACATGATTAAGTCAGTAGAATAAAAAAAGGGGTTTTGTCTATAGGCAACGTATATAACATATATTGAAGGAACCTAAACATGTAGATATAGAGTTTATGGGATGCACTCACCCTCGCCATGTATAATCTGGCAGAGCTGATGGTAGAGCACGCGTCCGTCCTGGGCGCGGAAGTAGTCGGCCAGCTGAGAGATCTCCGCGTCCGACAGTCCTACCACCGAGCGCAGCGGGCCCGCCAGGACCGACACGAACTTAGACTCTGCCGACCAGAACAAACATTCATTAGACCATAGCTCGTGGGTTCCAATCTTACAATGAGCTTGACCGGTACTTCGGTACTCTGTAGTACTCGCCTGATCACCCTCAAATTAAAAATCTGCCGCTATGGACCTACCCGTGTGTTCTGGCAATTGCACTTGAGCCTCGACAACTTAACAATCCTCTTGGTATTAATGTCTATAGTCGCTCACTTTAAGAAGACCCACCTGCTCGCTTGTCAAAATATCTTCCTATTCTCCAACCTAGAGCTCTTTCTAAAATGATGCAGGGTAGCGCTTACCAGAGATGAGAGAGTTCCCTTCAGGGTCGAGCGGGCGGTACCAGTCCCATAGGTTGAGTCCCACACGGAACGCCGCCGCGCGGATCTTGTTGCATGTCTTCCACACATCCGCAAGGCGGACTATCTGCACACAATGTTAAATCATTGAACAACGATTTATTTACCAGTTTACACGATATGTATTCGTTAAACGACTGTAAGAGTGGGGGGGGGGGGGGGGGGGGGGGGAAACGCGACTTCGTGGATGTCACTATCAGGTAATTCTTAGGACAGAAAAAGCATAACATGGGAAATTACATTGTTTTCTTAATATAGCTCAGTGATAGTGACGGTGAAAAGACGTAGCTTATAATGAGCTTTAGCTTTCGGCGAAGGAAAAGAGTGAGGTCAATATCGAGGGGGTAACTCGGTCATAATTAAAATCATGACTAACCGTGTCATGCATTTTGAGTGCTCAATTACTGAACACTCTGCAACTAGTCAACTTGTGCTGAATTTACGTATTATTACATAAATAATTTAGAAATATTTAGACATTTGAATAAGTGTGTTCTGTATAATTTAAATATTAATTCAAAACCATTGTCTTTGTGTCAAATGTCAACGGTATTTCAGAGCAAATGTCAAATCGGGATGGCATGAGCATAATTATTTTGTTTTAAGATTATCGGGTTTTGGATTTAAAACAGACCTTCATAGCTACCGAAAGAAAAAAAAAATGTTTGGTAAATTTCTTTATTTTTGGGGCAGGAAAAGGCCAGGAACATTTACAAACGTATGCAGAACAATTATAATTCATTTCTCCATGAGAAGATCTCATCAAATTTTCATCACAATCAGATAAATAGCTTAGTAGGTAAGTCATAGATGACAAACAAATAAACAATCATTCTTATTTATAAATAAAACAAAACATCTTTTATCACACCAACCTACAGTACATCATTAAAAAAGCCTCTCGTCGACGTACTAGTTCGTTGGAATGATTCCAGATATTCAGGTGCTCACACAATAATGAATCTTCATTAATGTAGACATGAGATGTCGCCACTCGCCACTCGATCTGGAGACGAGGTGGGAATCTCGACCCACCTCGAGAGCCACCATTATGACTACTAGTATTACTACTCATCAATCAATTTGTCAATGGAAATGTTAACTAGTACCGCTCCGGCACGTCATCGATGTCATCATCTCCAAACGGTTTAATTTTCAGACCCCTGTACAATGGCGGGTATGTTGATGTCGACGACGTCGGCGCCCTGTTCGAAGGGAGATGTAACGAGAACGTTGCGGAGAGCTACACGTGTGGATGGAGGGAGGAGGCTACCACGAGACATGCGCGCAGCCCTCGCCGCGGACCGATGACGTCAGAGGATCGATCGGTGCTCGGCGCCCGGCGCACACCGCTCGCGCCCGTGAGCTCGCTCCGACTATTATCATCTCCTGTCACATATAAAACACGTGAACCAAAGTCTGCACAAAATGTGGAGTCGGATTACGTAACGCAGCTCGGGATAGCTAGTTTGAATGTCTGAGGAGCGGGCCACGCGCGCTCATGTGCGGGCTAAGCTTTAGGACAAGGAACAGCCCTTCGCAGAAAACCTCCCTCCGATGGGGCGACAGCTGTCAGAGCAGGCCTAACATATAACACCGCTGAGAGGCGCCTGCCGCCAGCCATCGTGCACCAGTGACGTGATAGTGTAATTAATATCGATATATATTTTAGATGGTACGTTTTAATAGTCGTTACGATAGTTTGAATATGGACGGGATGGACTAGGAGCGCGTGTGACTGTGCCAACACTTCGGTACTAATACGGCAGATCTAATATATCTACAAAAGTAAGTAATCTTATAATTATGAAACAATATTAAACACATTATCATGCACAAAGAGTTTGCTTCATACAAATCGGAACCCTAGTAAGAAGCTTTTAAAGTAGGTTGATTTATTAGCTAATCCCATTTATCTTCGTTTTAGTTACCTACTAGCTGTTCCGCGCGGTTTCACCCGCGTTCCCGAGGGATCTTAACTTTACCCGGGATAAAAAGTAGCCTATGTGCTATTCCAGGCTATAATCTATCTCTATGCCAAATTTCATGCAGATCCGTTCAGCCGTTCTGGCGTAAATGAGTAACAAACATCCAAACTTTCACATTCATAATATTAGTAAGAATAAGATAAAGCATCTTGTTTTATTTTCTCATTTCCAGTACATACGTTTAAGTAACTATCTGGCCTTGTTGATTAAACACTTCCGTAACTAAGAACTTACCTTAGGTTTCTCAGAACCAAATTATATTGTCTTAAATTAAAATGAAATGTGTTTAATTTAAATAGGCCTTCACAGGCACTTGGATTATCAGACTGTAACGCATGGTTCCGAAGATTGCTTTTGCTAAAAAGAGCCCATAGTAAACTCACTCTTCTATACGATGTCCACTATATTTATATCCTCTTTAATAATTACAAGACTGAATGACATCAACAAGAGCTAACCAATTTGCTTCATCACCAGGTGCATCAACAAATCATCCAAGATGATCAACATAGCGGGCGTAATATCGATAATCCTGTTCTACGTGCTGATCCTGGCGGTGGGTATCTGGGCTGGCCGCAAGAAACCAGCTGGCAATGACTCCGAGGAGGAGGTCATGTTGGCCGGACGGTCCATCGGTCTCTTCGTCGGAATATTCACCATGACAGGTCAGTTGATGAAACTCTCCTCACATGTGATATGGTAAGTTCTTTTTCCAGGTATGTTGCCGACCTTTTACTATCTTCAGAAGGTAGATGAAGGTAGATGCTATCGGTATGTTTCGTCAGTTAGGCTTGAGAGCGATATTTCAAGGCGATGATAAACCCTCAAGTTGAAAATCTGTCACCAAGCACTTATTGGTGTGTTCCGGCAATTGCACTTGAGAGCCAGTTCGCCTTTAACGCATTGTAATAAGGTTTACAACACATTAGCAATCCCCTGGTATTGCCAATGTCTATAGGCGACGGTTGTCACTTACCATCAGGTGACCAGCCTCGTTGTCACTTGTGACATTAAAAAAAAAGAAAGAGCCAGTTTGATGTTACTTTTGAGATTTCAGAGTTAGTCCAAGTGTTTTGAACATATGTCAGCTCGAATTATCCACCTGTTCAGTGCAGCGTGTGATTAATGTTAGTTTAATATTTCCCCGCTAATGAATTAACTATGAATGAATGAGGGTGTGTGAAGTTTATGACGCACATACGGAAGCATATCACCACCCACCTCTACCTGTACCTACGTACCTTCGTACTATTGATTGATTCGTACAATCGAGCACAGTAGGAGAGCTGTTATAGATTTTAGGATGTTTGAAGCACTGAGAGAATCAATATAACATGTTATGTTTGTATTCAAATATCGTTATATTTTTTTGATAATTATATTTTTAACTAAGATTGGCAACAAAAATTGGTGGCTACATATTAAATACACACAAACAAAACAATCTATATATATAAAAGTAGAAGTCCTGACTGATCTATCAACGCCCAGCCTAAACCCTTAGACCTAGAAAGCTGATTTTTTCCCAGGTGTTGTTTTTAAAACTTGATCGAGGAATAAGAACGGATTTTTCGAAATTCAACCTTTAAGGGGGTGAAACGGGGGTTGAAAGTTTGTATGGAAGTCCGCGATTTTTTTAAGCTAGAACCATGAAACTTTGTGTTTAGGCTAATAATTAAAAATAAAGAAACACATGTTTTAGCGTTAAGTTCTACCTCTGAGGGGGTAAAACGGGGCTTGAAAGTTTGTATGGAAGTCCGCCATTTTTGAAGCTCGAAGCATGAAACTCTGTTTTTAAGCTAACAATTTGAAACAAAGTAACACATGTTTTAACGTTTTATAAAACTCCACCACTGAAGGGGTAAAACGGGTATTCAAAGTTGGTATGAAACATGAGAAGGCCTGACTTACTGACTCATCAACGCCCAGTCTACAGTCTACACCCTTGGACCTAGACAGCTGAATTTTTTCATGGTATTGTTTTTAAGACGTAGACGAAGAATAAGATAGGATTTTTCGAAATTCAATCTCTAAATGGATAAAAAAGGGATACGTGGGTGAAACCGCGGAGCGGAAAGCTAGTATTTAATAAAGATAAAGTTAAGAAAAATAACGGTTAATGTGCTTGTAGTAGGTATACAAGTGCTCATATTGTGCTGATAACAGTACATTGAAATGAGTATTAGGTATTACAATAAACACATAAGTGTAAAAGAAAGAAAGAAAGAAATACATTTTATTTGCCAATCATCAACACACAATACAATACGATACAAATATTCTTTATTGTTGACACCACAAGACAAAAATACAGGTTACATACACAAAAGACAAATAACAGTGAAAACAATTTAGGCGGCCTTATCGCTGAAGTGATCTCTTCCAGGCAACCTAGGGTAATAGGATATATTTAATATGGCAAGCAAACAAATTAATAAAAAAAATGTGAAACACATAAACATATATACATCATAATTTAAATCCTAATACAATAATATAATGGTAAATTAAACATAAGGTGAAATATTGCCACAGCTCAGCATTATGCGGCAGCACAGATCTGCGCTACAGCGCTGGTATTCTGCTGAGGCCAGCTAGTGGCGCCACGGATATCTTGGCCAGATCAAAATTTACACAAAATTAAAAAAAAATGTTAATTCAAGTTTGGTTATTTTAAATGAAAATCACAATAAGTTCGAGTAAATTAAAGTTTAATTCAATAATACTATGAACATTAAAATAACAAGCAGTAGAACCATAGCACACAACAGAGAGCCACAGCAACCGCTACATATATGTTGATCATCCAATTGTTGATTGAGAACGTAGGATTTAAATTTCAATCGAAATAAGTGGACTGTCTAGTGTAGTGATAAGTGTTTATTGTAACAGATTGATACATTGGCAATCCCCTTGGTATTGCTAATGTGTATAGGCGACGGTAGTCACTTACCACCAGGTGACCCGTCAGCTTCTTTGTCACAAGTGGTATAAAAATAAATAGATGAGTAAGACCGTAATGTTGTTTGGTACAGCGACATGGGTGGGCGGAGGGTACATCAACGGCACGGCCGAGGCGATCTACACGTCGGGGCTGGTGTGGTGCCAAGCGCCATTCGGATATGCACTCTCCCTGGTCTTCGGTAAGTACTCTACCTTACAATACGATACCTTGTTGTCAACTGTTGATGGGCTGGTTGGTAAAAACACTACTTAACACAGGTGTGGGTTCGATTCACATCCAGGACAGATATTTGTGTGTATGAACATGTCTGTGTGTCCCGAATCTGGGTCTAACTATCTATTTAAGTATGTATTTAATAAAAAAACCGGTCAAGCACCGAGGGTTCCGTACAACCATGTAAATAGTTCTTTCTTCATTTTTTTTCGATTACGTGTTCGATTACCTTATATGAGGTTGGTGCCAATTAAGCTAAACCTCTAAATTGTATGAGCGCCGATACAACTCAGAGGCCTACATGTTGGTGGTAACTATGTATGTATGGGGACACCCTTTAATTTTCAACTTTTTTTATTTTTTGGAATTTTTCCTTTATTTGTGCTATAAGACGTTGCTTCGTACCAAATTTCAAGATTCTGAGTTCACGGGAAGTACCCTGTAGGTTTAGATTCCCTTGCGAGTTTCGAAAGTTTGCGGAAATTTGCGGCATACACGGCTGTATCTTTTGATTGCGTTGGCCCAGAAGTTTGATTTTGATTCGCAGCTCTAAGGGACAGTAGACCTGAGTATTTGATATAAATTTCAGCATGATACCTCCACGCGTTCCTGAGAAAAAGGGTCTTGACACACGGACGGACGTACAGACAACAAAGTGATCCTATAAGGGTTCCTTTTTTACCTTTTGAGGTACGGAACCCTAAAAACGAGCCAACCTTACAGTAGTCGCATATGATGTGTAACATCTAATATCTCACATCTTGGTAATACAATACATGTACCATCCTCTTTGAGTTTGAGGCTGTATGGGCTAAAACTCTTTGCCTGCACTACAATAGAAGAAATAATACACTTCCGTCTCTATTTGACAGCCAACTCTACCACTGTTACACAGTTACATGTTACAGTTACAGTTGAAACATGTTACAGTTACAGTTGAAACATGTTACAGTTACAGTTGAAACATGTTACAGTTACAGTTGAAACATGTTACAGTTACAGTTGAAACATGTTACAGTTACAGTTGAAACATGTTACAGTTACAGTTGAAACATGTTACAGTTACAGTTGAAACATGTTACAGTTACAGTTGAAACATGTTACAGTTACAGGTGAAACATGTTACAGTTACAGTTGAAACATGTTACAGTTACAGTTGAAACATGTTACAGTTACAGTTGAAACATGTTACAGTTACAGTTGAAACATGTTACAGTTACAGTTGAAACATGTTACAGTTACAGTTGAAACATGTTACAGTTACAGTTGAAACATGTTACAGTTACAGTTGAAACATGTTACAGTTACAGTTGAAACATGTTACACATCAATAAGTAGTTACAATAGTAGTTGTATATGTGTGTGTGTAGTGTATCAGACAGACAACAGGCATGTTCGTGCACAAATTTGTCTGTCCTGTATGGAAATCGAACCCACTACAGGCAGTTATATCTCCAACCATGCAAACCAGGCTTGTATTTAAATTAACTTTTCGTAAAATTTCTCATTATTAATTCATTATAAAAAATGTCTTTAATATAAAAAGGTTATTAGAAAAAGGTTTAACAAATTAGAATTTGCGATAGAAAAATATGTAAAGTACTTTCATGTTAATCACATTTCAATTTCCATTTTCTTTTTTAATTAGGAGTTAGTATCTTTGCTTTTCGCCATAAGTATTTATTAGTTAAAAATACAAAAAGGTTTGAATCAAAAGAACTACCTGTACTGTACTCTATTAGCTTTATAAATACAGTCAAGATATTGTATGTGGCTAGCTTCTTAACATAAACTAACGATATCTTGATTGCATTTAATCTTTGATAATGCTCCTTAGCACTTGATCATAAAATGTGTGTGTTTGAAGTGTGAAGTGGGGTGGGCAGCCGGCTGGAACAATAATAATATAGATAAGAGTGAGTATTGTGTACCAGGTGGTATATTCTTCGCGAACCCGATGCGTCGGCAGGGCTACGTGACCATGCTGGACCCCCTGCAGGACTCGTTCGGCAGCCGCATGGGTGGGCTGCTGTTCCTGCCAGCGCTGTGCGGGGAGGTGTTCTGGGCTGCTGGCATCCTCGCTGCACTGGGTAAGTGCACTTTAGTATCACCATCTACCGGTACTTTCACTTGGGAGCCAGATGCCTTCAACTCATTGTGCAGGGTCGACAACACATCGACATTAAGCCTGGTCCTGGTGGTCACTTACCGTCAGGTCACCCATTTGTCTTTTTATCAGACTTTCATAAAAAAAAACAATAAATCTAAATTTCTAAAGTAACTAACAGAAAAGTTTTCAGCTATACATAGAGTGATTCAAGAGGAAGGTTTATATGTATAATGCATACATATTATAGTAAAGAAAATCGAGATTTATAATGTGATGTTGTTGAGCGAAGCGGGCGGGGGACGGCTGGTTAACTTAACGTAAAACGGTACCATAGGTAAGGTATGCAAAGCCTATTTTTACTTAATCAAAAAGCAAGTAATATTACCAATCCAATTCAGCTTTACGTAGGCTTACCACCATATAAATAGCTACATTACACGATCCTGGTCCTAGTGGACTATTATTGAAGGGGGTTAGTTTGACGGAGGGAGGAGTGGACATCCATCGAGATGTTATCCGTGTCCGGCACTCATTACTCTAATGGACTCATTCTAATTTTATACTTGTGAATACTAGCTTTCCGCCCCTCGGTTTTATCCGCGACCCCATTCCTCCATACAAACTTTGGACCCCGTTTCATCCCTTTAGGAAGTGAATTTTGGAAAATTCTTTCTTAGCGGATACCTACGACATAATAACTATCTGCGTGGCGAATTTCAGCGCAATTTGTTCAGTTCAGTGGTTTGAGCTGTGTTGATAGATCAGTCAGTCAGTCAGTAACGATTGCCTTTTATATATACAAATGCAGATAACAATTCCAATTTCGAGGTTGAAGGATGGATAGAGACTGACTTGAGTGGATGGGTGATAGAACTACTATGGCGAGGAAATGCTGAGTGGACAAAATAGGAGTGTGGTGTGCAATACAGGGTGCTATAGTTAAGTACAACAGTACGTACCTATTCTAAAGTATTCAATATGTATTGAGTAAACAAACAGGTATGTATCGAGCTAAGAGTAAACGTGCACTAAGCTTATAAAGGCAGACGAATTATAAAATATTCATAATATTACGTACGTACGGCGGCGGGCGGCGGGCGGCGGGCGGCGGGCGGCGGGGCGGCGGCGGGCCGATCGAAAAACTGTACCTCTCTCTCGTTCTAAATAATATACTCATGTATTTATACCTTGGGATGGGTGGATGGATATTCAGTTGTTTACAACTTATTGATTTTGTATTTTCGAAATGTTGAAGAGAATATGTACCTTATTATTACAGGTGGTCTTGCGATTATTTATTGGTAAATTCATTTTTGTGATTTTATGTCACAAGTGACAACGAGGCAGGCGGGTCACCTGATGGTAAGTGACAACCGTCGCCTATAGACATTGGCAATACCAGGGGATTGCTAATGTGTTGTACACCTTATTACAATGCCTTAAAGGCGAACTGGCTCTCAAGTGCAATTGCCGGAACACACCAACAGGTGCTTGACGACAGATTTTCAACTTGAGGGTGGTAGCCAGCCAGTCGAGTACTAGTGGTGAGTGTTTTCTTTTAAAAAAAATAAAGCGGTACTTAGTAACTAGTCCCAGGCTTACCAATGACTTACGCTGTCTATACAATACCTACTGGGTCTCAGCTATCAGGTGCTTGGCGACAGTTTCAGTCAGCCAGGCGATTACACAAAGTTCATTGTAGGATTGAAACCGAATAAAATGTTTTTAAGGCGATGATAGCTCAGTGGTAGTGACGTCGGATACCGCGGCGAAGGTCGTGGGTTCGAATCCTATAATGGGCTTGAGCTTTCGGTGAAGGAAAACATCGTGAGGAAACCATAGCACGGTGGTAGGGTACTTTGTAGTACTCGACTGCCTGGCTACCACTCTCAAGTTGAAAATCTGTCGCTAAGCACCTGTTGCCTTGCAAAAAAGGCCCAAAATAAGCATTTTGTAACAGCCAGACATAACAATGCATAGTCATGTCTGTGGATACACTTGGAACACTTGGCTGATGTGTTTTAATAATGTTTAGTCATACGTTATTTAGGATATTCACACGTTCGTAGCAGCACCTCTACGCCGCTTCGAAAACTGCTACGCGTGTTGAAATTAAGATGGAAGGTTGCGATTTTCAATGTACATATTTCTAAAAAAAAATTAAAACAAAAAATATCCGTTAAAAATTCAACAAATATTCACCGTAAAAGTATCTGGAAAAAGTGAACGATTCTTCCTGATAATGAATGTTTGATTTGTTGTTAAAACGTTACATTGCAGAAGAGCGAGGATATATCCTATACTATAGCGGGCACGAGTGTTGAATGGAGACAAATTGTGCAATCATTGTAACCTAACCGCTCCAATTTGTTTGTCAAACCCGAGCTTTTGAGCACATTCTTTGTTACAGTTCAGAAGTGAGTGAGACCAAAATATTGCTTTGCTATTCTATGTGGTACAAAGTCACATAGAAGATGCAATACAAAAGCTGATTCGCCAAGTGCCCGGGGAGTACGTACAGTTGGCGAGACATTTTGACCCATATAGTTACTAGTACAATCCATTGTGGGGATATATGCAGGAGCTACGGAACTCGCAAGTAGCCTTTAGAAATCTACTTTACCCTTAAAAGGAGAATAGGGTAGTGTCCTGGGTCAATAAAAATGAATTCTAATTAGTCCGTCGGTGAGATTATCAAAAAATATTGGACACGTATTTTTTGCTTTATCAAATCAATAAAAATATACAAAGTTATAGCGCATCGAAGTATAGGAGTGGGGGCTTGTGACTTCGTGGTAAAATTTGTACCACGGTGTGACGTCACGCGAAATTTCAACGCACTGTATCCTCGTCATTTTTCGTTTACGGAACAAAATAAAAAATACGTGTCCAATATTTTTTGGTAATCTAACTGACGGACTAAATAGATTTTTTTAGGACACAACCCTATTGCGACGAGGATTTTTAAAACTATGTGTGTTTTCTATACTTCTATTATAAAGAGGAAAGATTTTAATTTTTGCAAGTAGCGAATAAACATAAAAACTATTAGACCGATTTCAAAAAATCTTTCACAATTAGAAAGCTACACTATCCCTGAGAAACATAGGCTATATTTTTATCCTGAAAAAGATAAGATCCCACGGGAACGCGGCTGAATCCGCGGGGGACAGCTAGTCTTAAATATTTTATAATACATTCATTCACTCAGTCACTCGGTCGCTCGCTGGTTCTGCTTGGTAGCTATATTTGCAGTAACATGTCAATTATTATTATTTATAGGTACATATTAATTTATTATTATCATTATTTTGCCTATATTATACGCGAAATATAAATAATATGATAATAATAAAAAAATATACTCGGACATTTTTCACTCCCTGCTATCTGATCCGTAACTAAGCAGACCAGACAACTGATAAAATAACTTTTTTTGAATACAAACTTAAATAGATAAATTACACCCAGACTCAGGACAAACAGACATATTGATGCACGCAAATGTATGTCATGTGTTTCTAATCCTATTTATGTTAAGGAGAAACACCTATCCAAAAAGGCATGAAACAGGGAGAAGTTTTATAAAATAGCCCGTGAGATTAATATTTGTTGTAACTACCCCTTAATCCCGGGGTAAGGTCTCATTGTGTCGAGAGTATCGTAACAGGACCCCGACCTGAAGGTTAATTAACTACTAAACATTTTAAAGGCTATAACAGTGTCGTTAGCCTCCAATGTAATGTAATAAACTTGCCCCAAATTCGGCTATCTTAGTTGAAAGTAGGCCTTTTAGCGCAATGGTGTCTTACGACTTCTTCATAGATGTCTTACATTAAGAATAGCTGTCGCAAACGTATTAACTTTGGACTAGTTTGAACTTACGCATTCTAGGGTTTTAAAATGAATTCCTCGTGGTAACAATATATTTTTCATCGCCCCATCTTGGAAAGAGTGTTTTTGCTCTTCGATATCTGAGTGGAAAAGCCGTTTTTATCCACTAGAGGATAAAGTAAATTTGTGAATTCAAAACATCACTTTTATATTTACTTCTCCCTCCATGGTGTCGAATTTAACATACAACCTATTTTAATTGTTAAAAACTCAGACTAGGAACGATCTTGGTTTTTTTTTATATGCTTTGCGCGCGCCATTTTCTTTTTTTTTTCATTTTCCCTCGCTTACGCTCAGGATTCTAATTTTAGAATCCTTCGCTTGCTCGGTCATCAAAATTGAGTACGCGGTTAATAAACAACTTTACACTCTTGTATAACAAATAACTATTACATACCTCGATCAGATACGGACAGACCATTGATGGGTATCTCAAACCTTCCTACCAAATCCTGCAAGTTCTATATTCTATACTTCATCAGTGTTATCTTGTGGTCAATACTATCTATATTTCCATTATCCAATTATCTCTTATTACCCAATTACTTAATATTGTTGCTCTCCAGTAAATATATCACGCTTCCATTTTTACCGCCATCGAAACATTCTCTTCCTCTTTTTTTTCTTTTTAAGGCAAAAGTATCTCTACATTCAGCTTCATTATCAATACCAAATGCTAATACTCGTGAGTCATTACCTAAAAATTTTGAAGTTATATAATTTGTCGAAGGACAACCCTAGTTTTTAAGATATTTAATATTAATATTGGTACCTAATTAACATACAATCATAACAAATTATAAAACAGAGTCCCTGTCTGTCTTAAAATGGAATCATTACCTACTGTCTAACTGACTGACTGATCTATTAATACAGAGCTCAAACCACTGAACGGATTGCGCCGTAATTAGGCACGCAGATAGTTTGCGCTAAGAAAGGATTTTCCAAAATTCACCCCCTAGAGGCTGAAACGAGGGTCCAAAGTTTGTATGGAGAAACGGGATCGCGGCTAAAACCGCGACTGAAAGCTAATTTATAGAGTTGAGAATAAAGTTGTCTAGCTCGATATAGTCGCCCCAGCACGTATCGTATCGCGTGCATTATTTATATATGTTATGTTGGTATTGGTTTTAGCTGCCTCCTCTTACGTAGCGTTGTGCATTTTATATTGAGCTCACTATAAATAATTGCAGAATACCCCTGTCCCCTGTCCCCTGTCTCTTGTGCATACGTCGTGGATGACTATTTTAATATAGAATCTTATTATACAAATGCCAAAGTTTGTATGTTTGTTACTGAATTTAGTTGCAATCTGTAACATCTATTGATTGAGACTATTTATACCAAGAAACTGCAGTATATTTTAAAATACTATATCTGTTTTGTAAAAGCGTTGTCTTCGTTTGGTTATTATACAAATAATATTTTATTTGGGATCAATTGTCCGATATGTGGAATGTGGAATGTGGAATGGGACAGGATTTTATAACTTTAAAACGAGTAATTATATTATACCTACATATATAAATATACTTTATTTCGTGTATCTCGGAACGGCTCTAACGATTTGGATCTTTTGTAATTAGATAAGGTTTTTGATTTAAAGTTTATTTAGTTAATAGGCGTCTCTTTTGAAAAAAGGCTATTTTACACAAAAACAACGCGTGTCGCCCATATACTCGTATATCTATTATTATAAATGTAACATTTATATTATGAATGAAGATATTATTATCGTAGTCAGACAAAATTAATCCAGGGAAGGGTCAAAACCAAAATACTCGATGGAAATAAGTTCAACATAAAATATATAATTTTTATACCACTAGTCTAACAAGCTAGGAATACCAACTAGGGTGATTGCCAATGTGTTCTCGACCTTTTTACCATGCCAAAGTCAAAGTCAAAACCATTTATTCAGTTTAGGCCCTAGAAGGGCACTTATGAAGGTCGAATTACAGAAGTTACCACCGGTTCGGAAGTCAGCCTTCAACTGAGAAGAAACTCAGCAAGGTTACATTTTTTAAAGATTTTTGGACCATCTGACTATATTGGCTTTTTTTTTTTCAAATGTTTAACAATTTTATTCTTAAAGTTATACAAAAATACATAAAAAATTATAACCCGCCTTAAAGGCACCGCATAAATGATAGCGTGTAACATAGGTAGGTACATAAATGTGCGAGGCTTCGAGGTGAATCTCTAATTAGGTCGACGCTCCCCGACTCAAAGGCTTACGTCCGCGACGGATTGGTCGCCATTTATATTTTCTTCTTTTTATAAAAGCGGAGAAAAAGGATTTGTCGGCTTATCTCACTCTTCCTCGTTTTTAAATTTTTTTCATTTTAATTATGAAGGATTAATGTTTCACTTCGTAGACAACCAAAATTCTATCGGTGTATATAAAAGCGAAATACCAATCATTGATTAATCATAAACTCCCAGAGAGTATAAATGCTACAGACTGAATTTGCCAGGTAGATTCCTTATAAGGAGTACCTATAGGTATCCTCTAAGAAAGAATGTTTGAAAATTGAACCCTTAAAAGGTTTCGCGCCGAAAGTAAGTATCAGGTGTGTATAATTTGATATTGTCACTTAATTTTTAAACATACACATGTTAGCTTAAACAAATGAGTGAACCACTGCCTCCATTTTGGACGCTTCGATCCACCATTGACGTGAGTTTCCCTGCAGGTGCAACCCTGGCTGTGATCATCGACATGGATCACCGCACCTCGGTGATCTTCAGCGCTTGCGTGGCTGTATTCTACACGCTCTTCGGAGGCCTCTACGCCGTGGCCTACACTGACGTGATCCAGCTGTTCTGCATTTTTATCGGCCTCTGGATGTGCATCCCCTTCGCGTGGGCCAACCCTCACGTGAAGCCCTTGAGCTCCATGGAAGTGGATTGGATTGGGAAGGTTGATCCGGAATACTACTGGTTCTACGTGGACTATGGCTTACTGCTGGTCTTTGGTGGGATTCCTTGGCAGGTAGGGGTCATGTTATTTTGGACTTACTAGTTTCGTTTCATTAAAAAAAAAATGTGTCATACAACGGTAGTCACTTACCATCAGGTGACCCTTTTGTCATAAAAAATAAGAAAAAAAGCGTATTAAAAACGAAGTTATAAACGTTAAAAATGCTCGTAAAACATTCTAAACTTATATAATTTTCAACCTTTGGATGGATACGGTTGCCGTCACTCCGTCAGAGGAGACGAGCGCCGAATAATGGGATGATTAGCTATCATTTGGCTCACAGATATATATTTTCCTCCACTTTTTCTGATATATCCGATTGCCGTTGAATTGGAGACGTTTTCCGAGTCCTCGACTCATCTTTACGTAAATGGATCCTTTCTTTTATACCCATTTATTTGTAGGTACATTTAAGAAAATATACTTTTTTTGCTTATTTTTCAATTTCTTTCATATTTGAACAGTTTAAGGATTGTATAAACCTATGATGAACTCCGCCGCTACTCTTTGTATTAACCGTGTAGTAACTATTCTTAGTATTTCACCACATATTAATGAGGAAAATATTGCAGAAATAAATGAAAGGTCGAATCAAGTGATTATAAAGCATCTTGAGCTGTAAATAGTGTCAAATATCGAGTGAATTCCTTAGAGTAAAAGTTGTATAATATTCAATAATTTTGTCGATTGATTTCTAGATTTATAGGCTTTTTTTTATGTCACAAGTGACAACTAGGCAGGCGGGTCACCTGATGGTAACTGACAACCGTCGCCTATAGACATTGGCAATACCAGGGGATTGCTAATGTGTTGTACACCTTATTAAGGCGAACTGGCTCTCAAGTGCAATTGCCGGAACACACCAACAGGTGCTTGGCGACAGATTTTCAACTTGAGGGTGGTAGCCAGCCAGTCGAGTACTACAAAGTACCCTACCACCGTGCTGTGGTTTCCTCACGATGTTTTCCTTCACCGAAAGCTCAAGCTCATTGTACGATTCGAACCCACGACCTTCGCCGCGGTATCCGACGTCACTTACCACTGAGCTATCATCGCCTTACGAATTAATAGACGATGAACTATTCTGTTGACAATTTATTTGCAAATAACATTTAGCTTAGTTAGTAACATCTAAACTAATATTATAAAGAGAAAAAGATACGATTTTTAAATGTTTCGTTGTAATGGATAAACTGATAAAATACTTAATCGATTTTTAAAATTATTTCTTTTATATAGAAATCTACATTATCTTGGGCTTTTATTTTAATTTGACATGGTAAAGGTAGTAGTTCTATTGATATCTGGTTGCGTACCATCCAGGTGTACTTCCAACGCGTGCTGAGCAGTAAGACAGCTGGGCGCGCTCAGATCCTGTCGTACGTGGCCGCCATGGGCTGCCTCCTCATGGCCATACCGCCCGTCCTCATTGGAGCTATCGCCAAGGGCACAGGTTCGTGACAACAATTACACTTTCTGTACTCTTTACAAGTCGACAATCTTTAACGGTTTTATTACATTTTAAACTCTATTACCTGATCTGAACGTAGCTTTTACTAAGCCAGCTAAACCTTTATTGTTGATTCTTATTTTATCCGCGATTGGAATTCTTGCTAGTTATGGATATTTTTTTTATTATAAATTAAAACGGGTTTATTTTCTAGTTTGTTTGCTTGTAGGGTTATACTTGAAATTAAAATTCTTTCACCAAATGAAATCTACATTATGACTGTCTACATATATTTTATTTTAAACCGCGAAGTTAGTAAGTTTATATAATGAATGATACGTTAGCATGGAACGAGACCGACTACCGCGGCGAGCTGACCGCGGACGGCGAGCTCACCTCGGACCAGACCTCCATGATCCTGCCGCTGGTGCTGCAGCACCTCACGCCGGACTTCGTGTCCTTCTTCGGGCTCGGAGCCGTCTCCGCCGCGGTCATGTCCTCGGCTGACTCCAGTGTGCTCAGCGCCTCCTCTATGTTTGCTCGGTGAGACTTGGTAATAACTAGAGGCTCAGAGAGCTGTAGACTTCGTGAAAGCTTTGTGACATTTTTGAACATTTTTCTCATTTTTTATGTTTCCATATAACTCCGCCATTTTGGAAAATTTATAAACTGAATCGACAAAAATATCTATACCTATAATTAAATTATCGAACCGTTCATTCACGAAGATCGATTGAGAAATGCGACCTGTAGAGGAGAACAGACGGACAGACGGACAGATGGACACACATACGAAAGCATTTTTGTCCAAGCTGAATACGACTAAAACGGAACGATTAGGTGTTTATAAATAGACGGCATAGTAAATGTAACAGATAATGTTCGAACATTATATGACTGTGATAACACTAAGTATCTGTTTGTCTATCAGATATTTGTATAAACATAATAATCTACGTTATATTTATTGTGTTTATTACGAATAAAAGGAAATATAAGTACAGGTAAAGTGTACACAACCACTGACGCCACAAGTCACGGGTTCTATTTCTACCCAGGACAAATTTGTTTGCATTAAAATGTCTGTTTGTCCTGAGTCTTGTACCTACATGTATTTTTAGTATGCAATTAAAAGAGTTGTATTATCAGTTATCTGGTTTCCGTTGGTACGAAGAAAAGCTTGAATAAAAATCATCTGTACTATATATAGACAGCATAGAAAATGCCAGTGTTAGCGCGTATTGAAGTTATTCGTAGCACACATTGATCTGTCCGTAGCACAGCGCGCGTTGAATATTCCACATTCGTAGCACTTGTGTCATAATTACGTCATTCTCGTAGCACTAGTTATCAAATACATATCACACGATCAAATCTAATTAACTAATAGACTGTTTTATCGTAGCAAACGAATGTGTAATCATGCGTCGGCTATCTAATGCGAAAAACACAATTACCAATTCCAATAATGGATGACTAGCTTTATTCTGTGACTTCTTTTGGGAAAAATATCTGTTGAACCGTGTTAGTCAAGACGGACAGACACAGTTACTTTCGCGTCAAGTATATTAAATAAAACATCGTGTCTGACTATATCAAACAACGTGTCTGACTATATCAAACAACGTGTCTGACTATATCAAACAACGTGCCTGACTATATCAAACAACGAGTCTGACTGTATCAAACAACGTGTCTGACTATATCAAACAACGTGTCTGACTATATCAAACAACGTGTCTGACTATATCAAACAACGTGTCTGACTATATCAAACAACGTGTCTGACTATATCAAACAACGTGTCTGACTAAATCAAACAACGTGTCTGACTATATCAAACAACGTGTCTGACTATATCAAACAACGTGTCTGACTATATCAAACAACGTGTCTGACTATATCAAACAACGTGTCTGACTATATCAAACAACGTGTCTGACTATATCAAACAACGTGTCTGACTATATCAAACAACGTGTCTGACTATATCAAACAACGTGTCTGACTATATCAAACAACGTGTCTGACTATATCAAACAACGTGTCTGACTATATCAAACAACGTGTCTGACTATATCAAACAACGTGTCTGACTATATCAAACAACGTGTCTGACTATATCAAACAACGTGTCTGACTATATCAAACAACGTGTCTGACTATATCAAACAACGTGTCTGACTATATCAAACAACGTGTCTGACTATATCAAACAAAGTCGGGTTAGTTACACCATTTATAACTCTACAACTCTGATTTTTATGATCTATGATTTTTTTGGATTTGTCTCTGCTCCGAAAAGTATAATAACTATTAAACAATAGGAAAAATAAAGATGTTTAGACATTTTATTATGAAACAGGTGATTACTATTAGTAATAAGGCCGTCCGTTGTGGCGGCAAGATACTTTTAGTATAGAACAACTTTTTTGATAAAACATAATACTATCTCGAGATGGGATTGAGTGATGGTTTAGATACACTATTATATTGGCAGGTGGCGCTGGAATCGGGTTTACGTTTTTTCAGAGCAGTATAACGTCTATGTAAACGAACGTGTTTGTTGGTTTGTCTTTCTTTAACGCAGCAACGGATAGACGTGATTTTCTTGAACAGATATAGTTTTTAGAACGTAGATTAACATAGGCTATTAATTTATATCCTAAGAATGCGGAAGAATCCGCGGGCGGAACCTATTGTTTTAATTTTGGAAGAATATAATATCGTTAATGTATTGTTGGTGACAGGAACGTGTACAAGCTGATCTTCAGACAGAACGCGTCCGAGATGGAGATCATCTGGGTGATGAGAGTCTCCATCCTGATCGTGGGGGTGCTGTCCACCGTCATGGCACTCACCATACCCTCCATCTATGGACTGTGGTGAGTTGGCACTATCATCATCTTTTTTTTATTATTTTTTTTATTGTTAAACCGCAAACCTATAGAACAATAAAAAAAAACATAATCTGCCTTCCATTCGGTCTTTCCATCCGTCATATTGGAATTGGTCCGATTTCGATCATTGATCGAACACAAGTACCATAAATATTTGACGGACATTCAATTAATTTAAACAGGTTCTCTATAATTATTGTGTCATTTGACCATAATCCATCACTTTGGTAGGACGCACTACAAACTTCAATGATCAATACATTTAGTATATTGCTAGTGACGAATTAAAATAACATTAGAGAAACATTTGATCATGTTGACTCGCTAAAGGAACAGCATATTCAAATATTATTTGAGTTGCCATTTAATAACTTAACTTGAGTCACGGCACATACGGGGTTTTCCCTCATGACTATAATATGGGGCTCTTCAAGCGTGTGATGACATTTTTGTAAGTTCGGAAACTCGCGATACCTGGTGTTGCAAGCGTCTATGGGCTACAGGAACCACTTACCATCAGGGACGTATGCTTGTTAGCTTGTTAGACACTTTATCAAGGTTGGCAACGGTAACCGCTTACCATCAGGTGGGCCGTAAGCTTGTTTGCTACCTAGTTGTATAAAAAATATCTGTATAAGAAATGCTAAATCAGGATACCTTCAGATATATTTGTACTGTTGTAATTTACAGGTACATATAGATTTGTGTAGCATAATAGATACCTACCATGCAAATACTTACCTACGTGAGAATGTGTTACACAAAACAGTAGGGAACCGGCTCTCAAGTGCAGCTGTCGGAACAAACTGGTAGGTGATTAACTACAGATCTTCCACTTGAGTGTGGTAGATAAACTCAAACTGAAATCTCATTTAATCAGTTTAGGCCCTGGTAAGGCACTTATGAACGTTACAATTGACTCTACTACCGGTTCAACATACACTTAAACTGAGAAGATACCGGCAAGAAACTCAGCAAGGCAATTTTTTTTAGCAGTGGATCTTTCTTACATTTATTTACATTTTTATAAGTACATTTAGATACATTTTCAAATATTTTACACTACGCCAGGGGGATGCAGGTGCAGAGAGAAGCTGTAACAATCGAGTAGTTCAAAATAACATCAGAAATGTATAACGTATTCGTACTTTATACCATTAGTATATGACTTGAGATGGTAATATATTATCCGTGGTCATTCTATAAGGGGATGTCCATATTATATGTATGCGAGCGACCCCTCACAGCGGAGGGGTTGGACACTGAGTGATTGTTGCGGAATTATGCTGACAAGTGTATGTGTGATATGGGTCACACTCTAACATGTTGTTGTTTTTTTTATTGAATAATAATAATATAATTCTTTCTTGGGACAATCGGGGTTTCAGAGTCCGCACCACTTGGTTCTCAAATGGGACAATCGGGACGATGACATTTACTAGAAATTGGGCGCGAATTTTGAAATTTTGAAAACTGTGCGCGAGTTGACGAGTTGTTTGACAGGTTAACGTCGCGAGTCAACAGATTAATCTTAATGATTAAATTAATTATATGTAAAGCTTATTAAGGTGATACGTGAAAAATGTAAAAAAGCTTGATGGCAGGCCGACTGGGCGGAGCTACGAAAGTGACAGAGTTATTTACTTCCATATGCGAAGAAAGAGAGCGCAACAATGCGCTCGCTCCCAAAATAAAACGCCAAACCAAATAAAAATTCATAAAAAATTAATTACGCTATTTATCAAAAAGATTTTCAAGCAAAATTTTCAAATACCTAAAACCCATATTTTGAAAGGAGTTAAGATATGAAATTCGTTATGATTTAAGAATAAAATGCAAAAATAAAAGAAAGAAGAGGTCTTTTCGGAATTAAATTCTATGGAGGCAATATAATCCAATCGTGTTTTCACGTCTGCCAGAACATTAATCAAATAGTCAATAAGCATATTAGACAAAAAATATATTTATTAATTATGCCTAATAATATTTATTAACTACCTAAGTATATAAATTAAAAAGGTTATTTGAAATAAGTATACAAAAAAGGTTGATGTTCATACTTTATTGATAAACGGCCGAAAAAGAGATGGATGGATTGTGTAAGAGATGATAGGTATGAGTAAGAAAGGAGTGAACTCCGGTATGACGGATAGAAGGATCGAATGGAAGAAAAGTACACAATACGCCGAACACATTATAATTGGGAACAAGTCAGACAGATGATGATTAACTGATGCTTCAAGTCTTTCTATCACGATAATAAAATAAGCCAACCGAGTCGGACCAACACTGCAACATAAACTCAAACTCAAAACTCATTTATTCAGTTTAGGGCCTGGTAAGGCACGATATGGGGTTCTTCAAAAAGGGCGTAAAAAGAGCTCTTCAAGGTCGGCAACACATCGGCAATCGCCCTGATATTGCAAATGTCCATAGGCGGCGGTGACCACTTACCATCAGTTGGACCGTCTGCCTGTTTGTCAACCTAAGGACTTTACCACCGGTACAACATACACTTAAACTGAGAAGACTCCGGCAAGAAACTCAGCATACTCAAATACAATTGCAAAACAACAATATAGATGACACCAGATAATGGTGGTGTACGTCATCAGCCGGCGATGGCCACCATAAACCCTGGCCTGATACATTCGCTACAACTATATCTGGAATGGTGTGAGGTTGCGACACTGACGCGGCGGCGGCGGCGGCGGCGGCGGCGGCGGCGAGCACTTAACTTAATGAAGCGTCATATAAACCGCTCGTGAGGAGTGTGCTATCGTGCTGGACGACATGTTTATGATCTTTTTGATATAGATAATGAGAATATTGTGTTAGTACTAATGAGTTGGTGAGACAACTGAGGTTCCCTCGTGTTTGGTTGGTAATTTATTGCAATCTTAGATTAATACCTAACTTGTCCTTTCCACGGTTTTACAGATTCCAGGACTAAAAGTAATCTTAAAGTTGGAACAGTTGCCACAGTAGGTCGTGGGTTCGATTCCCACTCAGGATATTTGTGTGAGTCTTGGTTTTATGGTCCTATTGTTTTATTGAAATCAATTCAGCTGGTTCTGTATAGTATACATTCTAGGTTTGAATATGTCAATCTTTTTGGAACTAACATAAACCTTGTATCGTGGACGCCATCGTCTTGCATTAATTCTTCTGTGATAAATTATTCTGACAAAAGAAGATATAAAAGAAGGGATGCAGTGTACGGGAGGGGTCCAAACGCAGTCCCACTAATTATTCATTGAACATTTAGTTGTCATTATACCAGATGAGCGGCACGCACTCGCCGCGCGCCTTCCCTAGCACAGCTACTTAGCTATTGCAGTAGGACAACTTCAACTTCAATATAAATCACTTATTATATACGCAGTTACCTAAAAACTCAGTCTAAGGTATCATCAATTATAAGGCGATGATAGCTCAGTGGTAAGTGACGTCGAATACCGCGGCGAAGGTCGTGGGTTCGAATCCTATAATGAGCTTGAGCTTTCGGTGAAGGAAAACATCGTGAGGAAACCACAGCACGGTGGTAGGGTACTATGTGGTACTCGACTGGCTGGCTACCACCCTCAAGTTGAAAATCTGTTGCCAAGCACCTGTTGGTGTGTTCCGGCAGTTGCACTTGAGAGCCAGTTGCCCTTGCCCTTAAGGCATTGTAATAAGGTGTACAACACGTTGGCAGTCCCCCTGGTATTGCTAATGTCTAGGCGGTAGTCACTTACCATCAGGTGACCCGCCTGCCTCGTTGTCACTAGTGACATAAAAAAAAAAATAATTGGGTGAAAAAATTCTGACGAAAACAAAGGCTACAGTAGAATTTAGCAATATTGTTTCACGAAAAATAAACCGTAGCGTGACCGCGACCCAAACTGTTGTTTTTTTTAATTTTTATATTTAGATATATCATTATTAGGAACTACTTTTTAACTATAAATCTATGGTTTTGTTATTTACTTGTAGGTATTCTAAGTTAGCAGTTTGATCGCCTATTAAAATAATATCCAATCCCTACAACCATACTTCTTTAACCTCAAGGATAACCTTAAGTTGTGCTACTACCTTCTCTAACATTAACTATGGCATAATAATGTTGCAATCAATAATAATAGTTGTTCATCGCATCACGCACTCACGGCCGCATCGCGCCGCATCGCGCCGCATCGCGCCGCATCGCGCCGCATCGTCTTGTGGTCATTATGATATACATTCCGTATTATTTTAACGATCATTGACACATCGGTAATAGTGGCAGGATCGTGCCAGCCATTGGCATACATTTGAAGCGCGATCAGCGGATAAGTACCAGTTGCTTTAATGTTGTATTTATCCAATTGTAGGGCAGCCCACAGCTTCGTAGATGCCGGGAAAGAGTTTATATCCTAGGGACTGGCAGCTGGCAGCTGGCAGCTGGCACCATCGAAGTAACACTTTGCTATTGGGATTATTATGGCAGTGGTGGTTTTGGAAAAGTATTTTTTTGTTTGGTTTAGTTGCTCTTGAGAGCCAGTTTCCCTTCTAGAGGCTATGTTACCCAACATCACTTACCATGAGCTTATGAAAAAGATGATTACTGGCACGGAGAGATAGGTAGCGCCTGTCAAATATGTAATAGCAAAGCTCAAATAGAAAACTGTCAGCAAATAAGCAAACAAACTAGGGAAGAACGAAATGTATCTTATGAAAAGTTTTCGTAAAATAAATCAATGATGAAACGTGGTAGTGGTAATCCGCTAATTAAATATGAATCCCTTGCATTTGTTGAACAGACCGCCGCCGTGCCCCCTTCCCTGCCCCCTTCCCTGCCCCCACCCCACACAGTGCAATTCTAGTCCCATTTTCTGTTGGTTTGAGTGGACCACGTATCACTGAAATTGGAAAAAGTTTTTATTTTATTTTTTATTCTGGATAAGCTTGTGTTTGACCACAATCTCACCATGGTAAGTGATGATGTGGCCGAAGATGGTAAGCACACAAAGCCTAGATGGTAACTGGCTCTCGAGTGCAGCTGTTGGAACACACCGACAGGTGCTTGGCGACAGATTTTCAACTTGTACCTAGTTAAAAAGTCTCAATGATAACGTGACGTAATTTCACGTCAATTAGATTCATTGTATATATTTTTGGGAAGGTACACTTTTTTTTTATTTATTTATTCGTTATTAAGTAAGTAGTTTACAATATGATTATAATGGTGTATCATAAACTCCTTCGAGTTTTACCGTACACCAGAACAGTCTCCTCATAAGATATTAATTTATAAGTAAAATGTTCACCATAACATTATAATGCTAGTAAAATTTGCACTTACAGTAGATAATATAATTAATAATGTGGGTAAGAGAAATAAAAAACCTTTTGTTGAACGATCCGTCGGCCGTCCCACTCGGTCACAGGTCACAGACGCGTATGTATACAGGTTGGTGTTATTTTTTGCTGTACACTTATTTATTATTTAATTTATAGTTTTAATTGTTTAAGATATATGACTGGAAATATTATTCAAAAAGTATTGTTTCAATTTATATTTAACGTTTAAAGGGGTTAATTCATCCCTTAAAGATATTGGTAGCTTGAAGTAGTTGTAATGAAATGATTGTTTATCCAAATAGGTATTCACAGGCACTTATGAATTGTGAGACTCTAATGCACGCTTCGGATGGTTGGTTCGGTTGTCACAACACGAGTAGTCGTCGAGTTGATCCCAAACTAACTAGAGCTCATACTATGAACCTTTTGACATGGTTAAATAGATAATTATACCTAGACTCAGGACAAACAGACATATTCATGCACGCAAGAAGCTGTCCGGGATGGGACACTGAGCTATCATCACCTTTAAAGGCGATGATAGCTGAGTGGTAGCGACGTCGGATACCGCGGCGAAGGTCGCGGGTTCGATTCCTACAATGAGCTTGAGCTTTCGGTGAAGGAAAACATTGTGAGGAAACCATAGCACGGTGGTAGGGTACTTTGTAGTACCCGACTGGCTGGCTACCACCCTCAAGTTGAAAATCTGTCGCCAAGCACCTATCGGTGTGTTCCGACAGCTGCACTTGAGAGCCAGTTACGATCTAAGCTTTGTGTGTTTACCACCTTCGGCCTCATCATCACTTACCATGGTGAGATTGTGGTCAAACACAAGCTTATCCAGAATTAAAAAAAAATCGAGCCCACGACCTGTGGCATGATAAGTAGTGTGTTAATAAACTAAACCAACATGCCCGTCCGGGTAGAGACTCAATAGTTCTACCTAAAAAAACATTATTTTTAAACTGAACACCGTTGTCGTCAGGTCAATGTGCTCAGACTTGGTGTACGTGATCCTGTTCCCTCAACTCCTGATGGTGGTGCACTTCAAGAAGTACTGCAACACGTACGGCTCCCTGGCCGCGTACATCGTGGCTCTCCTGGTGCGCCTCTCTGGTGGCGAGAAGCTCCTCGGGCTGCCGGCCCTGATCCACTACCCTGGGTGGGATGCTGAGAACCAAGTCCAGCTGTTCCCCTTCAGGACAATGGCTATGACGATGTCCTTGTTCACTCTGGCGTTCATATCTTGGCTGTCTGTGTGAGTACTATTTTTTTTTATACCACAAGTGACTAGGAGACAGGCGGGATGAATATTTCAAAGGTATTTTCTTGTAATTGTAGGTGTTTTATATTTGTAGGGTTAGTGTATGGTATTTTCTTGTAATTGTAGGTGTTTTATATTTGTAGGGTTAGTGTATGGTATTTTCTTGTAATTGTAGGTGTTTTATATTTGTAGGGTTAGTGTATGGTATTTTCTTGTAATTGTAGGTGTTTTATATTTGTAGGGTTAGTGTATGGTATTTTCTTGTAATTGTAGGTGTTTTATATTTGTAGGGTTAGTGTATGGTATTTTCTTGTAATTGTAGGTGTTTTATATTTGTAGGGTTAGTGTATGGTATTTTCTTGTAATTGTAGGTGTTTTATATTTGTAGGGTTAGTGTATGGTATTTTCTTGTAATTGTAGGTGTTTTATATTTGTAGGGTTAGTGTATGGTATTTTCTTGTAATTGTAGGTGTTTTATATTTGTAGGGTTAGTGTATGGTATTTTCTTGTAATTGTAGGTGTTTTATATTTGTAGGGTTAGTGTATGGTATTTTCTTGTAATTGTAGGTGTTTTATATTTGTAGGGTTAGTGTATGGTATTTTCTTGTAATTGTAGGTGTTTTATATTTGTAGGGTTAGTGTATGGTATTTTCTTGTAATTGTAGGTGTTTTATATTTGTAGGGTTAGTGTATGGTATTTTCTTGTAATTGTAGGTGTTTTATATTTGTAGGGTTAGTGTATGGTATTTTCTTGTAATTGTAGGTGTTTTATATTTGTAGGGTTAGTGTATGGTATTTTCTTGTAATTGTAGGTGTTTTATATTTGTAGGGTTAGTGTATGGTATTTTCTTGTAATTGTAGGTGTTTTATATTTGTAGGGTTAGTGTATGGTATTTTCTTGTAATTGTAGGTGTTTTATATTTGTAGGGTTAGTGTATGGTATTTTTTCTTGAATATAATCAGCATCCCTTTTTGTTGTCAGGGGATGTAATGGATGTAATGGGTGCGATACTTATAATATAACATAATAGTAAAAGTGACATTTTGTGTAGATAACCCGGATTTTTTGATAGACTGGAGTTATTATAGCTTTATTTGAATACTGCGATTCAATTGAACAGATGTTCATTCGATAAACTGGAGTAATTGATAGTTTAATTAAAATCTATCGAAATATAAACAAAAACAAATGTAATGTTCGAGAAGCAAGCCTCACAATGTTGAATGGGCGATTCAATTGGGAGCGCCGCGCGCCGCGCGCCCCGATCTATATAAATAAAGGACTCATTTTATATTTACATCATAATTCAAGTTTGTTTGCTCATCAAACATTTAAATTTATCAAATTGATTCCCCAATTTATTGAGCTCGTTACTCAAATTTCAATTGGTTAGCAAATATACCTTTATTGACAAATAATTTTAGCTGGAGCAGAAGTAAGTGGCAATCGGCTTTATTTACTTTTCTCGTAGGATTTTTAAAGTATGTACAATTGATGTGTTGACAAAATTTGAACGCTGGACAATATCTATGTACGCACACTCGATAATTATTTAATACTAGTCGTGTTCCGTGTCACCTTTTTATCTCGAAAACGCGAGTGAAATCGTGTTTTTAAATTATTCTTATTAATACTATTGTGAACAATCATTTGCAAAGGATCGTTTTTTTTTCGGGAAAATCTGCCTTCCAAATGAGATGTAGCAGAAAGGTGACATATTTCAAGAATATTTAATCTTATTAACCTACGAAATAATATATTTTTGAGTTGATTTATATGGGTTATTTTTTTTTCAAATGTTTAACAATTTACTTATGCTAATGCACAAGAAAAAGAGTGTGAGGAACTTTTAGTATTAACCTCTTGGCTGGCAGGTGAGGCGATTGTTTCAAACTACATACAAAAAAAATAATTTCAGGAATAGCGATTCAAGTTTACTAAATGTAATGTATGCATGAGCAAATGTTAGATCATTATTCTATTATTACATCACTCGAAAATGACGTTTCATGAAAATATTTATATGTAAGTGTGTCAGCTAAATGCATCTTTCACTATTATTTATGTTGTAACAGACAAATTGTTCAAGTGAAACTAGCTCATGTTCCTTATACCTTCTTTTTGTTGTTCAACATTAGTCGGGTTCCAACTCTTTAATTAGTTATCTATTTAATTACAATAAAAACTCAATTATCCCAGGTCATTTGGGGAAATCTCGGATAACGCTGAAGAAATAAATAATCTTTAATTTTAATTGTATTTAAATTGGTAGAATGAAATTAAATCAGAAAAATAAAGGCAGGTATAAAATTTAAAATCTATCCTACTGATTGAATATAATTTTATTTACAACAAATGTACAAAATATACAAACAAATGTACAACTATAATATATAAAAAACTTGTTCGAGACTGCCGCTGCTGCCGATCGGTATTATCTTAGATTTATTATCTCGAACAAAGTAGCATATTTGTACTGAGTGCGATTTGTACAGAGAGTGTATTCGCGTACAAAATATTATTATTAAATTATTATTTTGACCAATATCGACGTTTCGATCAAGTTGCATCGATCGAAGTCACGAGATGGTGCTACAAATTTAAATATGATTTAGTTCGCAATCGTTTTAAAAGTACCTAATTAACAAAGTAGCAATCGCAAAATAGTATGCGCGTACAGAGAGCAAAGCAGTCTCATCTGTTTAATCCGGATAACGCAGAGGCTCGGTTGATCGAAGGCCTATCTGGCCTTACAAGGTTTAAACGTTTCTATAAAATGGCTACTTGTTCCTTAGGTTCCTATTCAACTCTGGATACTTGAGCCCCGAGTCCGACTACTTCAACTGCGTAGTCAACATTCCTGAAGACATCAGGCGCGTCGACGAGCCCTCGGAGGCAGGCGAACAGATGTCAGTCCTCGGGGGAGTACCAGGCCGACTGTACGGAGCGGCCTCCACCCTCGTCGGCCCGGATGAAAAGTCCGGAAGGATCAACCCGGCTATGGAGCCTGATGATGATGACCTCGATGACCCAAACGATGGCCCCACCCCGCTCTTTGGCAACAGCAGCGCCCCCCCGCCGGTCCAGCCGTTCGGGAAACAAACGGCTTTCTGAGACGATGACTATATTTATTAGTTTATCTATTATCTATTAACAAAACGGTTGGTAACACTGATTCATCAATGCTGATCTATTTTACGAAGTTTTTACAGTTTAATTCAAACCGTATCCCTTTGTTTTGTTACTTCATGATCGTTACATCGAAATACAGTATCAAAATACAGTATTTTTCGAAATTAACGATAACGATTGTAATGTTTTATGCTCAATTGAAACATATCATCAGTATCTTCCTACAGATTTTTGTATTTTATGTAAAATAGTACTCACTATAATAAATACACATCTTTTAAGCAATAATTAATGAATGCTGGAATTAGTTACATTATTATTAATATTATATAATCATGTAGAAAGTACACGAATACATTTAAAGCAACAGATGTACTTAAGTGGATGTATAGATGATATAATCTATATAATTTTGTAGTGAAATATATAATGAATGTTAGTGAAATGAAACTCGTACATATCAATATGTGACAATCTAAAATGGTTGCTAGGTGAAATGTTATACAGTTTATATTATATTAACTATTCCTTATTTATGTCAATTAATGTAGAGAGACGCTTCATAGACGCCTCGAGTACCTACCTACCTATATTATATAGTGTATTACACTTCAATATACACATATATCACGCGACCAGACTTTTTTGGCGGGAACTTGCAGAGTGACGTTGCGTTTTCGTTTTATTTTCATTAAATTCGTGTATTTTGAGTTTTATTGAATAATTTCGGTGGTGTTTTATCCAATAATGATCAATCTAAGTGCACAAGTGAAGTGAAATGAAATGAAAGCGTGTATCGTGACTTTCCAGGTTGTCCCAACAAGTCCGTGAATGTTTTAGTGGAACAACCGCCAATTTCACTAAAGCTTGACTGGACATGTATGGACGAGAACTGGACATAACAGTGAGTTTGAGAATGTGACTATAACATAAAAGAAGAAATTCAAACTGAAGAAAATGTATGCGATTGAAAGACTTTGTATTGACTAAAAGTACTAAAACTTATGTAAAAAAATTGTGACAAATAGACCAAGACCATTTCAATTACTTTGACATTGGCAGAAATATCCTAAAAGGATGATTGCCAGCAACAAAAAAAAAACACGCGACCAAAGTAAATATTTGGAGATAGTAAAATAAATAAAGCTTGCCAGCAAATTGATGCATTATACGTATACAGATTTAGCACTCATTCATAAAACCACAAGAATTAATTTAGATGCTGTTTTTCTTAGATTAAATGATTTCATGTAGGAACATTTTTTTTTAATTGTGAATACGCTTTGATGAACGCATAAGATGATCGCGTTAGGTTGACAGTGGTAATAATTATAGAGTATAGATAATATATTGAATATTAAAGATTTACTCATACCGTCTGTGTATGAACGGCATTATATGTTGAAAATATAGTATACACAAAATATTTATGTATAATATGCAATATTATGATAGAAGATCAATATATTGTTAGCAGACTTATATGTATACATTGTGAAAGTAAGTTTAATCTGACAGATATATATTATATATCCAGATGCATATATTGACGGCCTAAAAGCGTATTTACTACTAAAAGACTGCAAGACACGCTGGCTGCAATTTATATACAATATAATTTGTTATATCGACTATTCTAAAAGTAAAAAAAGCGGGAAATATTGTGCAAAATTATTGTTATTATCATACAGATGAGTAGATAGGGGAGTTAGCATCGCAGACGCAGACGCAGACGCAGACGCAGACGCAGACGCAGACGCAGACGCAGACGCAGACGCAGACGCAGATGGCAGGAGTAATCTTTAATTATATAAATCTTTACGATGTTAAATGTGTATCGATGTTCGATGATTTTCCTTCAAAGTGTATGTATCCTGCCGGCCACTGCGGCCACTGCGGCCACTCCCGGTGTATTTTGATCTGTATTTAATATGTGTACTTATATGTATATGAAATACTTACGCTTTTCGACATATTATATCATTCTAAATATAACAAAGATATATCTTTCAAAATTATATATTCGTCCGGCTTTTGAAATATTTTAATAAAAAGTGTATATTTAATATATAAATGAGATATATATTGATTAAATATAATTTTGACACATATATAATTAATATGTGTATTTAAAATTTAATAATATGTTATATATATCACGTATATATAATATAATAAACCTTGGCTAAGACTAAACGAAACATATCATATTTGTGTGTCTTACCTTTAAATAAATATAGTGAATTAGTGTGAAATGGATACATATCAGTAATTGTAAGAGTAGATTTAGGTATCGTTGTTGTTCTTCGACGTTGTTTTCTAATATAAATGCGTACTGTTTCATATCAAATTATATTTAAAACTGATAAATGCTACCAAATAGCATTATATTAGAGCTGGTTGTTCCCTATTGAAGGGCGCTGTGAGAGAAGTTTCCTACCCCATTATTGTTTATACATCTAATCTATTTTTCATTTAATCTTGCCGTAACATAAAACAATGAAAGTTAACCTTGAACTCTTGTTTGAAATAGCTTTTTATTTTAAATGAATTACACTTTATAATAAATATTTTAACTATGTTCGATGACGTCATTATATCTATATATTTTATAGTAATTTATTAACTGAATCGTTTCGGAACTTAAATAATGTACGCAATGATATTAGGAGGCTGTACGTCCACTGTTAGTTAGTAGATATACCTAATATTGACTTATTCCTAGTTCTTGTTGAATATTTTGAAAAACTGTGTAAAAACTGTGTAATGTTGTGAACTCAGCGGTTGCTCCTGCGACATAAATAAAACGTATAGTATGTTGATGGAATTTTATTTACTACTTGATCAATGAGCGAGTCGAACGATGACGTCACTAAATATCCTTGGAAATTTTAATAAGGGGTATTTGTTAGTGAAAATAAATAGTAAACATGATGTTTATATACAAAACATTTAATTTATACAAATATTTTTCGTACTTAAACTAATTTTTGTACAGTTTATTACAATTAAATAAGAATTAATACTTTTTCGTTCAATTATCCTCTTACAACGCTAGTTTGGAATTACACATGACTAAATAAATAGAGAGGCTTGGTCTATTCTCTATACAAGACAGATTTAGAAATATTCGTTCATTGGTCGACTACGGTTAACATGTCACCTTTGATTTAGATAAATATAATATTACAATTAACACATTTTCATGGTTCATACTTTGGAATGAGAATTATAAACAAAATCATTATCTGCGAGTGTAGTGACGTCACACTACACAGACTACATCAGTAACTCGGCTAGTAGTTGACTATGATAATTCCAGAACTAAAATACTCCTTGGGAAGACTTAAGCCTAGTACACATAGCCGCCGTTTGTGTCGTAACCCTGGCTGATGGTAGCGGGAATTCCACTGGACCCATGACCCCCGGAAGAGAAGCCTGATCCACCTGAACCACCGGACGAGTACCCACCTGATCCGCCGGAATGTCCTGAACCACCTGATGAATAGCCACCTGATCCAGCTGATGAGTAACCACCGGATCCACCACTGGAAGAATAACCTCCGGAACCTCCAGATGAGTGGCCTCCTCCAGACGAATAACCTCCTGATCCTCCTGACGAATGTCCGCCACCTGATGAGAATCCCCCTGAACCACCCGATGAGAAACCAGAGCTACCAGAGTGACCGCCAGACGAGAAGCCACCGGAGAAACCACCTGAGCTAGGCGCTCCATAGCTACTAGAAGGCGCGGCGGGGGCTCCGTACGAGCTTGAAGGAGACGGGGCTCCATAAGAACTAGACGGGGCAGAAGGACCGCTGCTTCCGAAACCACTGCTGCTGAACCCACTGCTGCTGAATCCACTGCCACCGAAGCTGCTGCTGCCACCAAAGCCGCCGCTGCCACCATGACCGCCGCTGCCGCCAAAACTGCCGCTGCCGCCATGACCGGAGGAGGAGGATGGAGCTCCATAAGATGAAGAGGGAGCGGGAGCACCGTATGAACTAGATGGTGATGACGCAAGTGCACCGTACGAACTAGAGGGGGCAGCAGGGGCACCGTATGAACTCGAAGGAGCTGCCGGGGCACCGTAGGAGCTCGAAGGGGCTGCTGGAGCACCATATGAACTAGATGGAGAAGGAGCGCCGTAGGAGCTGGAAGGAGCAGGAGCGCCGTAGGAGCTTGAAGGAGCAGGGGCACCATAAGAGCTTGAGGGAGCAGGGGCACCATAAGAGCTGGATGGAGCAGGGGCACCATACGAGCTGGATGGAGCAGGGGCACCGTAAGAGCTAGAAGGAGCAGGGGCACCATAAGATGATGATGGTCTCGAAGGTTTAGGTGCACCATAACTAGTTGACGGCCCAGTCGGTACACCGTAGCTAGTCGCGGGTGGCCTTGCAGGTGCTCCATAGGAACTTGACGGTTTAGGTGGGGGGCCATAAGAGGGGCGCGGGGCGGGGGCGCCGTAGCTGCTTGAGGGGCGCGGAGCGGGAGCACCATAGCTTGATGATGGGGGGCCATAACTGGTTGACGGTTTAGGGGGCCCGTATTTAGACGATGGCCTACTCGGGGCTCCATAGCTGCTTGATGGTCGGGGTGCACCATATGATGAAGACGGTCTGCCGCCTCCACCCCCACTCGAGGGTGGCAGGTATGAGGAGCTCAGTGGAGCTGCAAATAGAAACAATAATAGTCACCTACATGCAAACTAACATCAATTCAGAAGTGTCATTAGGGTGTTTGCTATTTTTCTTTGTCAACATTTTTTGTTAATCTTCCAATTATTTAAGTCTATTAATCAGATTTAGTTGTTGGCACTTTTTATATGGGCAATGTATAGAATTATAAACCCATAATATATTTAGTATGACATATCTTTTGTCTTGCTTCGGTGTTGTATATTCTTGTTTTAAGCTCTCGTGTGACCACAATCCTTGAAGGAAACTGGTCTTTATGTGTTACAACGCGTTTGTATTCCGCTTTTGCGAATAAATGAAAATTTAATTGAATTGAGAATTAACGACGGTTCCTGGTCAAACACGAGCTAAAGAATAGATTTACTAATATTATTATATTTATCTTGTTTGGATTTTAGCTCATTTGGATCTAACGGTTGAGGTAATAAGGCTGTTTTTGAGATTTGCCAAAAATGTCCCTAATAAGCCTGTATTGCCCAAAGATTTCTTTGCGCACACATTAGATCAAACCGTTTGGAAAGTTGTCAGCAAACAGAGATCACCATAAAGTAACACAATCTTGTACAATATTGACGTTTGCCGTCCCATCCCCGAGGTGCGCTTGCGCAACGCAAACATTACAAAGGTCCCAGTCGTCGGTTTGTTTGTGCACTTACTACATCTAGTTGATAGATTAAATATTTCCAATTTTTTATGTCCTAAATTGAATATATTTGTACTAGATCTTAAAAACGTATCAAAAATTACCTTCACGTTTGAAATGCTTGCGAGGGGTCGCAGCAACCATCGCCACAAGCACCAGGGCCGACACCAACTGCAAATAAAAAAAAAAACAGGTATTTAATTTATGTAAAAGGCGAAATGTTTGAAGTAATGCCTCGTTGTCACTTGTGACATAAAAAAAAAGTAATATAAATATACTTAAAAGGTAAGGCTCCGGTAGTTAGTAATAAATAATAGCAAAAGAATAAAAATAAAATAAGTTATATAGCAGATAGACTTTAAAATTTCCTTCAGTCAGAGTGAGAGGTTATCACTGGTTCGGAAGTCAGCCTTCAACTCAAAAGAACCGGCAAGAAACTCAGCAAGGTTACATTTTTCAAATATATTTTGGACAACCTTTATTATTTGACAATATACCTAAGTACTTAAGCTAAAGTACTTATCCTATAACATCGGTATAGGATACAGAGATATTATTAACTAACTCAAAGTATAAACAAGATTCACTTGTACAGAGTGCAGCTACTTCTGAACATGATTCGAATTAAAATACAGATATCCTTAAAATATGATGTTCATATAACTGATGGGTAAAGTCTCCCTGTATACTATATGTTATAGTATAGCCCGACATTGACCATGTAACTCGTATCCTAGATGATCTCAGCGCACAATTACAAGTACAGTGAGCGCACCAATACGTGCGCAGCGAGCTCAATTGTACCCCACAGCTCTAACGACTTATTTTCGCAACTGTATTACGAAACCAGTTGGATTTTTCTCTCGAGCCAAGGTGATGTTGCGGTGATGATCGCCCCCTAATCTCGCAACGGTGCGTACCCAACAATGTTACTAAATGCACTTGGCATTTTCACACGCGCCTAATTAAATCAGTCCTGCGAAACAATTGAGGATGTTTCAAGTGTTTTGTTGTGTTCAGAGTTGGCGCAAGATACTAGTACTAGGGCGTGAGGGCGTGAGGGCGTGAGGGCGTGAGGGCGGCCAATGACACATACATTTAAACAAAGTTTCATAATAAAACTAGGTCGCTTCGATACAATCTACGTAAATAAACACACAAATATGAATGGGAATCATATCTATTTATTTATTTATATAAAAACACCAACAGTAGGTACACATATTAACAATAGTATAGATAACATTGTTTTTTTACTGTATAAGGTTCTGTGTCTGATATGTGCACCCTTCATAGCATCAGTGTTTATAACATTCTCTACAGTGTTAAGCAACATTCAAAACATATCAATTATATAAATACTTAGCTAAAGGCTTGAAATGTTATAAAGACAAAATACAATTGTTAACAAAACAACAAAGTACAATAAATACTTCATCATACAATGTTTGCGTGGGGAATGATAGAACATTATTGGTTAATGCTAATGTTACATCCATTTAAATATTTGATGAGCTTGTTTTTAAATATGTTCAGTGAATCTTTAAAAACATCGAGATCATTTAAAGAAGCATTAAATTCATTGTAAGTACGACATATTCTAAGTATAGGAGAATTATAAGCCAAGTTAGTTTTCGCATATTTAACATGAAGAATTTTCAAGAATCGAACCCACGATCACTTTATAGGTAGTGTGTTAAACCAACCACGCCAAACGGCCGGTCAGAATACATCAGGGTTCTTAATGTATATAGAAAAAAGTAAACATAGGTACTAGGGAACTAGCTCTCAAGTGCAGCTATCGGAACACACAAGTAGGTGAGCGACATATTTTTCACTTGCCGTGCAATTGCTTACCTACTACAAAGTACACTATTCTGTGGTTTTATAACGATGTTTTCCTTAATTTTAATCTCAAGTTAAAAGTAGGATTCGAGCCCACGACCTTCACGACGGCATTCGACGTTACTACCACTGAGCTATCATCGCCTTTTACACGTATAATACATGTACTGTAATATTTTATTTTAAATGAAAAGGGGAAGATAGGGTCCACAGCGCGTTCAATAGCTCATTCAAATGAGGCCTTCATGAATTGTCAGGGTGCGCATAGGGATGGTATGGAATGGAACTGGCCAAATCTTTTAGACATTCATCAGCCTGATCAATGAAATCTGTTTGAATGAATGTTTTTCATATTATGTCACAATACTTCGAAGCAAGTTAACAACGTTGTCAGTAATTTAATTTATAATGATTTCATCTAAAACAAAATTGACTAGTACATTTAGGATAATCACTAGTTTAGTTTAGTTGCTCGGTGAGTGGGTACCCGTATCGCGTAAGAGGGGTCTTTACTTTAATTGAAGATTGCCTCAAGCTTGGCTCATCAACATGCGAAGAAGCGACCACGAGATGAGCGTATTTCGGAAGTTACATTACAAGGTACGTTTTTGTTTTAAACAATCATGATGCGTCCGCGTCGGACGAGACGACAAGGTGAAATTGTGTTCACTTTATTTATCTACAAATAAACCGTGATACGTAGCCGTGGCACGTGGCACGTGGCACGTGGAGCGTGGAGCGTGGAGCGTGATGATCGTAAATATGTTAAAGTTGATCCACTTTCTCTTATCTGTACAGATGTTTATCTAAAAAACCGGCCAAGTGCGAGTCGGACTCGCGCACGAAGGGTTCCGTACCATTTGACTAGGTAAACAACAGTAGGTATTACAGTAGTACACTTTATTATTAAAGTAAAAATACAAGTTAATATTTCAAGTGCCTACCTGTGGCCATTATTGAAATCAGCAAAAAAGGGCAAAAAAATCGCGTTTGTTGTATGGGAGCCCCCCTTAAATATTTATTTTATTTTGTTTTTTGTATTTGTTGTTATAGCGGCAACGGAAATACTTTATTTGACGTCTGGTGACAGACAGACGGATGGACAGACGGACGGACAGACAGCGAAGTCTTGGTAATAGGGTCCCGTTTTCACCCTTTGGGTACGGAACCCTAATAAAAACAAACGTTTTGGTTTGTTCGTGATCCGACCACATAAGTTCCAATATTGCATCCGTTTCTGTTTCATGAGAGAGATACTAATTATTTGTAGGGTTCCGAAAGCAGAATCATATTCGTTTTGCGTATAGTAGATTTGGAGAAAAGAGATACGAGAATAAACATAGACTAGCTGTCCTCGGCGGTTTCACCCGCGTTCCCATGGGATCTTATATTTTCCCAGGATAAAAACATAGCCTATAAAAATGTGGCTTTCTATCCGTAAAACAATTCGAATCGGTTCTGTAGATTATATTAGTAAAGATAGTATAGATGATTCTATAAATAACGTTTACAATTTTTCGGATGTACAGAACCCTTAGCATAAAATTCAGAATACATTAGAAGTCTCCATATATTTTGTATCAAAGAAACCTTTTATTTATTAACCTAATAACCTAAATAATAGGTGTGTTTGTTTTTTTGTGACTCATCTTTAGAACTATCGAATTAATTCCTTCGGGATACGCGTGAAACCGCGGGGCGGAAGCAATTCATGGAGGAAACAGGAATTATTCTCAACTCAAATACATATCATATACAAATAGGTGTAACACGGAAATATTGAATTACCCTCACGAAGATTAATTGCGAACTGTATTTACGTGTATAATAACAGTAGGTACTGTATACATTGCGCGTTGTATTACATTAATTATGTCAGCTTGTAGTAGATATACGGTAATATGCTTAGAATAATTATTGGTATTGAAGTTTGAGGTCGTCGATATTATTATTGATAATGATTATCATTGATTAGATTTGAAGTGTTTATTATAAGATTTTCCTGTAATTCATAACTAGAATAACAATAAAAATGTTGAAACTTGGTTCTTCTCAGTAAATTTTTAGTTGAAGGATTTGGTAACTTTTTAGCTTCAACTAGTGCCCTAATTGAATAAATGGTTTCGACTTTGACATTGAAAATTAACTCTTAGATCGAGTAACGCCAATCAAAGCAAGTCCAGGTAGAGTTGGGATTAAAATAAATGAATTTGTACCCTACTCTTCTGGTATTGGGTAGATTTTCGATGTTCTTGAGTATTGACGTCAAAGATTTTAGTACTTTTTTTTTTTATTTTTTTTGTTGCTGGCAATCATCCAGTTAGGATATTTCTGCCAATGTCAAAGTATTTGAAATGGTCTTGGTCTATTTGTCACAATTTTTTTTACATAAGTTTTAGTACTTTTAGTCAATACAAAGTCTTTCACTCGCATACATTTTCTTCAGTTTTAATTTCTTCTTTTATGTTATAGTCACATTCTCAAACTCACTGTAATGTCCAGTCCTCGTCCATACATGTCCAGTCAAGCTTTAGTGAAATTGGCGGTTGTTCCACTAAAACATTCACGGACTTGTTGGGACAACCTGGAAAGTCACGATACACGCTTTCATTTCATTTCACTTCACTTGTGCACTTAGATTGATCATTATTGGATAAAACACCACCGAAATTATTCAATAAAACTCAAAATACACGAATTTAATGAAAATAAAACTAAAACACAACGTCACTTCGCAAGTTCCCGCCAAAAAGTTCTTTTAGTACTTAATTCGAAAGTAAATGATGTTTTGAATAATGAATCAGTTAAATTTGTTGTTAAGTTGAGTTTATGTTTGTTAGCAACTCTGTATCTTTAGGTTCTGGAATAGGAGGTAAGTGTAGTTCATTACGGGAACGCGGGTGAATCCGCAGGCGACAGCTAGTATAAGAGCATTCATTCAAAAGTTAAAGATGTAGATTAACTAGAGTTGGACATTTAGCGAGAGTTGCGTCACGTTGTAGTCGCCGCCCGCCGCCCGCCGCCCGCCGCCCGTCGCCCGCCGGCCGCCGCGCATGCGTTAATCCTTTAAACTAATTAACAACGTACTTTCACTCTCATTATTTATGATTCTAGTACAATCATTGTTTAGATTTACGTAGGCTCTTTGTCTAAACTAATATTATAAAAGAGAAAACATTTGTATTTTTGTTTCGAATTAATAACTTCAAAACTGGGTGACTGATTTCAAAAATTCTTTCACCAGTCGATTGCTATGTTATCACGGATTAACATACGCTATAATTTATAAATAAGATATCACGCAGGCGCAGCCACGTGCGGAAGCTAGTGTTTGATATAAAATATTATAAGGTTTGTTTATAGGGCGTAACCTTTAGAAGTACCGAACATATTGCCCAGTATGCAGGTGCTCTGCCTAGTTTATGATATAGGTAATTATTTGATGAAGCCTGACGCTGCGGGCTAATTCTAATTTGGCAATTGTTTAAAGTAATGCAGTATTCACTGTACTACACTGTCCCCATAGTAAGTGTGTGTGACGGATGCGTGTTTACCATCAAATTAGGAACACAAAGGAGACTAATGCGAGCGTGAAACACTCGTCAAATCGTTCACTATTTGTCACTGCGGTGTGATGTGATGTGATGTGATGTGATGTGATGTGATATGATCGGTTCGTTTCGCCTTTTGTGGACATTAGGACATCGTAGGTACTTTGTTATAGTTCAAATTATGTCATGATATGATTATATGTCATAATAGCATGTCGAAAAAAAATTGCGGAATGTCCCATTCATAAAAAGTCCATTTTGCGGAATGCTTTAATCCGAGATTTTCATCCTAATCGTTAGTTTTCGATAACTCCAACGCATGGTGTAGGTATATCATGTGAGGTGAGACACTGCAACAACGCAGCCGCAGCTATAGTTGAGACGTTGTTTATGACTCTACCTTTATAAAAAACGATATAACAAACCGCAGTCTGTCGCTTCCTATCTGCGACAAAACTAGCGGAAATGAGCTCAAGATGCCTGCACTTTAGCCATTATTGCAAATATGATAGGGCACATAATGCATTGACTGGATGAAAGTGTAACAAGTCGTAAAGGAATGTAATAAGATTAGGTTGATCATAATATTAGTTTGTATCGACGCGATGGTGACGTCATCATTGTTATCATATTCTATGTATCGTGTGATTACCTGCAGATCGTGGCTTGTTGAACACGAATCAATACACACAAACAAATTATAATTTTTATTTAGAAAAATCAATTATTATATTTTTCTTAGTTTTTTAAATTCATCCTGTTCTTACTTGTAATCATTTCTACTTCGGTTTTGGGAACATTGAAGGTCTTTAAGTCCTTGTAAAAGTAATGTTGTTTCGAAAGTAAAATACTTTAAATTCAAATCCTGGGATACTGATCACTTGTCACTTCCCAAGTGACATTTGAAAGAAGAAGTGACAAAGTGCGCGTCTCACGGGAACGCGCGGGGCGTCGGTTGCCATGGGAACCGGGACAATGGTCCTGCGCAACATGGCTGCCATCGCATCGGTATTGTTCAAAAATTGTGCAAATCCGAATTACAATAGTGGTTATTATTCAATTTGGTCTAAACGAGCCATTCCCGCGATGTTACGCGATACTCGTAGGTAAGGCTGGCAACATTATCGTGATCGATACACCACATGTCATGAGACTGCCTGCCACTTGATGCATTGTCATTGTCTATGCTCGGCCAGAGATAATAGAAATAAACAAACGGAGGTATTTAAGAAATCGTATTTAGTCAAATGATAAATGTGAGAGAAAATTAATTAAAAGTATTAGCGGACAGTTATATAAACAGAAGTAAAGTTAAAAAGAAGAACAAACCGGTTGGCACAGTGGTAGGTAAGATAGAATACCTGTGACGGTCGTGGGTTCGATTCTCATTCACACAGGACAGACATTTTGTCTGTAAGAACGCGTCTGTGTGTATATCCCATGATATTTATATCTTATTTGATCCATCCTATAGAAATTGAATGCATTCAATCAATCTAATGGTTGCGCATCCTCTTTTTCTTTACAACAAAGAGGTGTGTTTAATTTTATATGTCTATGCTTTTATAAAAACTTTAGTCATTGTTAGAACCTAGTAGAATCGCATACAGCCTAACGACTCTAGCTAAATAACGATAGGAAGCATTTCAACATCGATTAATCACACACATGTCGACAGCCACCTCGAAGATAATCAATTTTTCATAATTCTCACACACTCATTGTTTTGGGTACTAAGTTGAGCTTTTTCTGCGACGGGAAGTATATTTTAATACGGAGATGTGCACGCGGAACCGTGGGCACAATGCGTCGCCATGACACTTTCCAATACAAGATGGCGATGGTGTTTTTCGCGCGCATTTCCACCGCAGAGCAAGGTTGCATAATCATAACGTTAAAAAGGTCATATTCATATCTTTGCTAGATTTATACACGAATGTCGCTTAGTTTTACGTAAGGATGTCAACTTAGCATAGCACAGGTATATTTTATGAAAAATATGTTTTACATTTTAATAAGATGCGATTTTTACTGTGGATATGCTTGCGTTTTTTTTTTATGTCACAAGTGACAACGAGGCAGGCGGGTCACCTGATGGTAAGTGGTCACCGCCGATACAATATCAGGGTGACTGCCGATGTGTTGCCGACCTTGAAGAGCTCTTTTTACGCCCTTTTTGAAGAACCCCATATCGTAGCGCAGAGGGAATACCGTAATGGGGAGCTCATTCCACATCCTCATGGTCCGCAGAAGGAACGTCCGGCTGAATCGTTCGGTGGACGATCGAGGCGGCTCGAGGATATGAGGATGAGCTCCACATCGCCGGCGAGCAGTGCGATGGTAGAATGGTGAATGCGTGATAATCTTATCATATTTGTAACACATAAACGAAACAGAAAATAACAGTAAGTATTTTTTTCATCAATGTTTGTTATTTTAAGATATTATGACTATCAAAACGCCAAAAAAGATACGTATAAACATTGTCACATTGTAGACGTAAATGTTAACAGAAGGTGCTACGAGAATAAATATGAGAAAATAAATAATGTGGCATCATTAAAATATGACATAAATGAAACATAATGCGGCGCGGCGACATTTGAATATCGAATGACATAACAAACGTCACGTGACGCGAGTTTGACACGCTCGCTTCCCACGAAAGTAAAAGTGACACAACACAAAGTAAGAAGCCGTCATACATCGGTGCTTATGAATCAACCTGTACGAAATGTCCAAAGAGAATAAGTAATGTATGAAGTGTTATGAGATTAGTCAGTCGTGTGTATGAGTTGATGATTGAATGAGGTAGCGAACTATGACCCAAAGGTTTTATGTCGACCTACAATAACAGTTGTTTTGCTGTGCGTTTGTCATTAGGACGATTAATTTCACTGTAAAAGTGAAAGTAGTGCAGGGGGTTAAACAATTATTGTTTGTCGATATTTTGTACGGTCGTTGGAACGATGAAAACTACAATCAATGACACGTCTAATAAGGGAATACTTTTAGACAGCTCGAAATTTTTCAGGCATTTTCATGAGTTTTGTAAAATTTCGAGCTGTAAGGATTTTTTTTTTAAATTTCAGATAGTTAAATTAGTATACTAAATTATATAGTTACAAGTTTAATTCATTAATTGGTAAATAAAGTCACATTTTTGGTTACGACGGGAAGGGACTAGGTACCATATTATTGGTATTTTATTAATAAATAATACCTATAGGTACCATAAAATAATAATAAAATTGCTTACTGGGCGATCGTCTAATATTGCATACAAACATATAAAATTCCAAGAATCACGATTCAAGTAAATAATGGCTTCTTGTAACTTAATTTGTACAATAAATAGCGTTCGGTAATAAGGGTCACAAAAACGGAGTCTATAATTTTGTTTGTTAATACATAGGTACTTGAAGCCCATTATCGCCCTATTAAGAACCTAATTTCGCAGAATGCTTCTTTAACCTGAGGTAATAATTACGGTTTTACTTCCTCTAATTATCCATTTTGACTACCGTATTAATGACATTTAAATAATATTTAATATTCGAAAATAGTGTATTAACTAGAAAATATCATAAAGACGTAATGTTTATTTGTGAGTTTGGATGTAGGAGGTTATCTCCGTAACTACTGATTAGAAAATAGGCTAATTTGAAATTAACTAGTAGTACCAAATTTATTTGTTTACTAAAGTTTATTTAATATTTTTTTCGATATGGCTGTTGCACAACGATCTTCTAACATATTTGTCCCATGCAATGTGTTTATGAAAGTACTTGAAAAGTGTTAATTGAATGACCTTAACGCGTTTAGGGATCGTTGCGCAACCCGATTGTGCAATCGATGGATTTTATGACTTTAGTTGCAATATGCTTATGTAAATGCTGAAAAAGCTTGTTACCTGACCATTTTATAGGATTCCCACACAAAATGTCACAATGTCACCTTTTTATTATAATAATATCCATCGAAAGTAATGAGTATGGGCAACAATGGCAGAGCGTCCATTGTGCGCGAAGAAAGCTGGTGAAACCCGGCCAAATGCGATAGGTTATTAATTGCACGAGATGGATAAGAACGACGGATACTTTTGGTTTTGTCACCTCTCTACACAATGGTGGATTACGTATAAAATAGGCTCGGATTTTGTGTGAGTGCTGTTCATTATAGTGATTGACTTTAACTTTTTTGTTCTAATTAAAAAATCTAGTAAATAATTATCGCCGCGATATGACAATGAATAAATAAATAACCTGACACATTCTTCACACGCGGCCATCTGATCTAAGCTCAGCAAGCTTGTACTATGGAAACCAGACAATATTTTTTTTAAATAGATAATTACACGCGGACTCAAGCAGACATGTTATGGACACAAATGTATGTACAACTAAACAGGGATGTAACCTAAGAAAAATTATGAATCACTAAACCAGTGTATAAAACATTCAAAAATACTCTAATTATCAATAAAATTACCAATATAACAACAAAGATTATATGATGTATATTAATAACGTCACAAGTCAGAATTACATTCAGAATTCCAAATTATAAAATATTGTTTTAACATTTCATAAAAAAGCATTCCTATCATCATCTGTCAGATTGTGATCACATTTCATAAGCCTATAAAGATAAATGTGGATTTATTTACAACAAATGTACAAAATATACATGCAAATGTACAATTACAATACATAAAAAACATCTTCGAGGCTGCCGCTGCTGCCGATCGGCAAGGTTCCCAGAAGGCTGGCAGCGTTTCCTCTTTGGATGGCCAAGCTGATGCGTTGGCGGAAAAAGCTCCCCGCCCGCCGGTCACCCGAGGCCTCGATTAATTTTTTACATAAAATATTTGCGAAACGACGAGCTTCAGACCCCCACGGACCCATGGTCTCAACCGCAAAAGGCATAAATTGATAATTTGGACCAATACAGGCGTACTTTTTGAATTTTGAATTTTCCGCACCTTTCGCAGCCGCTCCCGCGGCTTTACAAGTCACCGGTAAGTGAGATGGCGCAAGTGTATCGACACAAGTGGCATCCCACACCAACGGCTTGCCGACACTCCACGGGATCAAAGTCATACCATCCGGCCTCTTGCCGTCGCCACGCGAAATACCGACTGGTTCGAGTACAGAAGGCACGCCGGCGACAACAAGAGCCCTACGGATAATATCATTAAGAGCCACGTGGCGTGAAATACGACCGGCGCTTTGAGAACACGAAAGCCCATGATGGCCTAAGCCTATTATAAAATAGATCAAACAATTGTTTGTGTTTGTTGTCACTTTTAATATGTTTTATTGTAAATAGGCCTATCTAGCAATTGTTTGAAATGATTTAATGTAATTATTGTATTGTATTCGCTCGGGAATACATAAATTCATATACAATTTTCAGCTTAATTAAATTGAGTGCGATATTGAATTAATGAATGAATAAATTTTCAATAGAGAATATTGTATTTTTTTACAAACGCTTCGGTGGATGGTGCATATATGCGCTTGGCTGGTTATCATCCTGAAGTGAAAAACCACTTTCGGCCACATTACACAAAGCCGAACAAAAAAAAAGTTAGTCCTGACCTGCGGTATGACACCAGGGCAGCCCCCTCACCAAAACATAAATATTGCTACATGATTACAGCACTCACGCGTGCACGAGTCACGATTTACTCCAGTTTTCAGTTTGGAGATGATACGTTGTTTACCTATTACATTATCTACTGCCACCCGTCACAATAGCGTTTAGGATTATTGTAGGAATACTAAAGAGAAAGCGTTCAAGATAAACGTACGGATGAACAATAATTTTCATGTATGACATCCATGGTGTGGTGGTTAGGACAAGCTTAGGGTTTTTATTTACAAATAATGATACAGTTAACGTCAAAAGTGGATCACTTTTCAAACTGTCCAGTGATTATTGTGTATAGTTACTAAAGTGGTCATCAACTTTTGATGTTAGCTCGTTTATAGTTGCGTTTGGCCACTGACCCACTTGTAGGATAATGGTGAAGCCGAAAATGGAGCGTTTGCTCAGAAATATTCACTTTAACCTTGAAACTTTCTATCACCCATATTACCTGTACATCAATTGAAACCATAGACAAAATGGATACATGTATGACGATAAAATACACATTATTTACTTTAAGTGTAATCACCATCTCTAAGTGTAATAGATATTATTTATGTCCATAAAACTTTTTATTAAATGTCAATAAAGATCTACAACGACATAAAACAAATGTGACTATTCCGTCAACGAAGTATGCAAGCAATTTCTAGTGCAAATAAAACAATAACATAAAAGCATAAGAACCATTGTACCTGCGGCTGAATAAGTTACGTTATGTATAGAGCCATAAAGGTCAACCAGAAAACTACAAACAAAAGCGCGTTAGAAATGTGACGGACCATAGATGCTTGGTATATGTGTGTGTGACACAATCTCGGAAGTGACCTTGGCCTGTTCGCTTTCTCGATATACGGTTACATCACTATCCGTGTCAATTGATATAAATCTTACTATTTTATGTTAATACTCAATTTAAATATGCAAATCTTCTTTTTAGTACTGTAATTTGTACATTCAATGTGGTTATATGAATGTTTTATTAAAAAGTGCTTGTTTCCTTCGCTTAAACTTTCTTATGTACAGCGACCTAAAAACCGCAGTCCTAACTGACCGATGACGCGGTCCTCGTCTGAATTATGGTAGGGGAGGCGAATAGGGGATTTCGGGATTTACTCGAGCGTGGCAGATTAACATAAGGGGGCAACCTTGCACCTTGTGAAGTACTCTCACCAAATCTGAGCCCTCTATGTAGTGTCGAACGCCTAGGGTAGCCCGTCAGATTAGTAAAAAAAAATCGATGGTTTGAAATACTCGAGCGCGTCAGATTAAGGTAAGGTAAGTTAGTTACATGCAAAATAGTGTACATTTCAATAATCTGACAAATTGGGCGTGACGAAAGAAAATTGGAGACTCGCAAAGTTGCAAAAAAAAAACCTCACCTGGATTTTCTCGAGCGCGATTAGTTTTTTTTTTATTTTGAAGGAAATTAGTCACGAATCACGGAAATATCTTAATCTGCCGATTTGCACAAGCCGAAGTAGCTAAAATCATTATTAAGTGTATAGTCCAGGAATATTATGAGTTTCACCTCAGAATGAGAGATAGTCACCTATTAACTTGTATAGACCTTTATTTTGATACCCTAAAACTTAACTCAAAAGCTACTTATCATAGGGTGCCCGCGACTACTGATTTTTCAAGGTCAAAGGCAAAAAATGATTTATTGCAAATATCTCGTTTCCTATGGGTTTTTTGGTATATGTATTCATAATAAATATTGTAGAAAATTAAATTTTCTACAACTTTTGTACAAACATTTTTTCGATATCTTGAACCATTTTCGAGATTTCGATATTTTTTATATATTTTTTTTTTCAAACCGTCAGATTAAGGAAATCCCTCAACATAATTGTCAGATTATGGGTCAGTACAACAAGGCCATCAAGAAGAACCGCCTGTATAAAAATCTGACGCGCTCGAGTAAATCAAGGTCACGATTTTTTTTTGCATTTTCAAAAATCGACCCTGACTGATGGTCGCGTCCAAATCGTCAGTCTTTAAAATAGGAGCTACTGGAGGGTTCACTTAACATCCCTTATCAATGTCTGACGCGCTCGAGTAAATTTTTTTTTTAAATATTTTCGACCCCTTCGGACGGCCACCCCCACCACGCAAAACGGCAGATTATTATATTTCCGTTATCAGACAGACGTGGCGCGACTACCCTATTAATATCTGACGCGCTCGAGTATTTCTTGGTGACTGTTTTTTTTTACATTTTTGAAACCCTGTAGACGCTTCCCCCACCGCTGAAGGGGAAAATATCACATAACCTTTTTTTCTTTATTCCACCTAATCTTCAAATTCCAGTAGGTCCCAAAGACGCTCGAGTAACTACAAATTTAGCATCATTGCCTCCCCTACCATTAGGGGATTAACCTACATAGATAAGCAACACACAAGTCGATGGCGCTTCTTTCAAAGTTTGAAGTGGAGGGAAGGGAGGTTATTGATTCAATGTGGAAGTGAGACAATATACCTAGTGTTTTATGTTTCAATTCCGTGCCATATTTTAGAAATTAATTTGGTGGAATGTGAGATCTTAATAGTTTCTTAGAGTTTCAGATGGAGATACTTCTTCAAATTGGAGCATACATTTATCTCGAAGAAGTCTTCGAAATGTTTATTGAAAAACTTATATTTTTCGTTTACCTACCCCTTGGCTCGAGGATGGGACGGACGGAACCTACAAAAAATATTCCAGGAATCGCGATTCAGGTTTGATCTATTCTACTAATATTATCAATATTATTATCCCCTGGAGACGTGGGTGAAACTGCGGGAAACAGCTAGTGCTATATAAAAGCGAAATACCACTCGCTACTAAATGCTACGAATTTAGGCAGGTAGACTTCTAATAGGGAATAGGTATTCTATATGAATGGATTCTATCCCTAAAGGGCTCCCTCGGGAACGCGAGTAAAATAACGCGATGATAGCTCATTGGTTGTGACGTCGGATACCGTGGCGAAGGTCATGGGTTCGAATCCTACAATGAGCTTGAGCTTTCGGTGAAGGAAACCATAGGACGGTGGTAGGGTACTTTGTAGTACCCGACTGGCTGGCTCACCACCCTCAAGTTGAAAATCTGTCGAAGTTGAAAACCTATCGGTGTGTTCCGACAGCTGCACTTGGGAGTTACCTTCTAAGCTTTGTGTGCTTACCACCTTCGGCCACATCATCACTTGCCATGGTGAATTAGTGGTCAAACACAAGCTTATCCAGGATAAAAAAAGAAAGTAGATAGTTGCTTTTTTTATGAAAATAAACTTTTTGTTAACAACGTATTGTGCTCGCTCACTCTAACATATTCGTACCAATACAAGACCACATTCACTAAACAATACTAAATGTATTCGAAACAATCGCGCGGCCACATTTACGAGTTTCCATACAAAGGACTATACATTGAAGAGTAGGATTTAAAGCGTCCCATTCTAGATGCGACTGGCCGTGTTAAATGCTATGACGCAATCCACTGCGGTCTGCGCAGATAGTCGCGTGACGCAACAGTGTTAGAGCTAGAAGAGCTACGGTTTGTGTCGTGCGTGTCGAGCGTGTCGAGCGTGTCGTGCGTACGCGCTGTCACATCGAACTTACGATTCATAGCATCGTGAATAGGGATGTCTATATTAAAAAAAAAACCTAACTCTACCCAGTGTATAAAACATATCAAAATATTCGAAAATAGCAAACACGTTGTAAAATTCCGCCTTTCTATGATTTTCAATTACCAATTTAACGACAAAGAGTAGGTATTTTGATGGTGCAAATTTATGACGTCACGAGTATGTATTTTTTTTTATTTTATTCTGGATAGGCTTGTGTTTGACCACAATCTCACCATGGTAAGTGATGATGTTGTCGAAGATGGTAAGCACACAAAGCCTAGATGGGAACTGGCTCTCAAGTGCAGCTGTCGGAACACACCGATAGGTGTTTTGGCGACAGATTTTCAACTTGAGGGTGGTATCCAGCCAGTCGGGTACCACAAAGTACCCTACCACCGTGCTAAATACATGTCGCTAAAAAAGAAGATGTAGTTGTAGAGTGCAGCTACTTCCAGACATCTTTATCCTTAATATAATGAAACAAGCTACCTTGTAATAAGCTTCTTATTTCTAAAACCTACAATAATTTAATAAGTAGACGTGGGCATTCTGTGAATATTAAGTTGAAAATCTGTCGCCAAACACCTATCGGTATGTTCCGACAGCTGCACTTGAGAGCCAGTTCCCATCTAGGCTTTGTATGCTTACCATCTTCGGCCACATCATCACTTACCATGGTGAGATTGTGGTCAAACACAAGCCTATCCAAAATAAAAATAAAATATTATAGTAAACATACGTGGGCAGATAATTGTTTAAATTGTACAAACAATATTCCATATAGCTAAGAGCGAAGCTTTTCTGTGGCGTACATACCTACCTACTTTAAATTACATTTAATTCTTTCAAACAGAGTCTAAGGTCTCGGTCGGAACACGGAACACTTCAATTCTATTTATAAACCTTCATTATTACATATGGTTATTTCTATGATAATATGTACCATGTTGCAGAGCAATAAGGTTAATTTTCATGTAACTGACATCTGTCGCAGGTATCAAGGTATATTTTGTGAACTATATACATATGGTCTGCTTGAGTTTGTTGTTTATTAAGTCAGTCATAATTAAATTCTATAGATTACTATTTTTGCCGCCATAACACGCAAATATTGTCAGTGAGACTAGATAAATAATAATTATTGAATGTAATAGGTGTAAGTTGTTTTTGAAAAGAGTAATTGCCGAGTTTATTTCCGGCTCTTCTCAGCAAAAACAACCTTCCGAACCGAGCATTTAGAGTCTGACTATTCATAAGTGCCTGTGAAGGCCTATTTGGATGAATAAACAATTTCATTTCATTTCATTTCATAGGTCTATACGTGTGATACCTGACAGATAAAGTTGGTGCTGGTGGAGGAGCTATTCCTCTATTTATTGTGGCTCTACTATATTTATTGATAGTGTACCTACATAGATACTTTTTAGGGTTCCGTACCCAAAGGGTAAAAACGGGACCCTATTACTAAGACTTCGCTGTCTGTCCGTCTGTCTGTGACCAGGCTGTATCTCAAGAACCGCGATAGGTAGACAGTTGAAATTTTCACAAATTATGTATTTCTGTTGACGCTATAACAACAAATACTAAAAACAAAATAAAATAAATATTTAAGTGGGGCTCCCATACAATAAACGTGATTTTTTTGCCTTTTTTTACGGAACCCTTCGTGCGCGAGTCCGACTCGCACTTGGCCGGTTTTGTTTTGTTTTGTTTTGTCGACAGGTGGTGCTGCTGTTGTCGACAGTGAGACTAAAATAAATGAATCTAAGCTTATCAGATAAGTGTATTGCCGGCGACCAGAAGCAAACTTTAAAAACGTGGGTTAGAGTCTGAAATACATGAGTGCTTGCGAAAGTCTATTAGAATAAAAAGAAATCATTTTCATTTTCAACCTTGACCTCAGGTTTCAAAGTGCATTTTAACTAAACTAAAACGTAGAACTTTAAATATGATTTCATATGACCTTTTGTATTTAGTTTGAATGTGCGAAAGTGTTAGGTGCCGTTATGTACGCCGCATACTGCCTAAATATTGATCGCTGGGAAAATGCATTCCTAAGTTAGTATATATCAAAACTAGGTGTCCCCCGCGGATTCACTCGCCATCCGAACCCCGATCCCATTAGCGGTTGAATTTTCAAAAATTCGTATACATTAAAAGTAGTACGTCAAACTTAAGGGGAAGACAGGTGGACGGGTCAAAAATAACCTTAGTAAAAATGTCACCATTTTCGAGATAGGTATTTAATATTTAAAATTCAGAAAATATCGAATTTCGGAATATCTCCCCTTTAAGTTAGTCGTACTATTTACCGGACACCCTGTATACATATAAATCTTAGTACTATTACTGACTCTACTACTGATATATGTTAGTATTAAACGGGTCATTTTTTCCCTCTTTATAAACGACTTCAAAAAAAAAGGTTGTATTTGTTCGACTGTAAGTAAGTATATTTTTTTATATATATTCACAGATTTCTCCTCTAATTATTATCAACAGATTTTCAAAAATCTTCATATATTGAAAGAAACAAAAATCTCACTGAGTTCTACTAATTTGATAGATGTGAACGTTTGTATGTTTGTTGCTCAATCGCAAAAACGAGAGAACGGATTTTGATGAAACTTGGCACACAGGTAGATCATACCCTGGAATAAATAATAATAATAAATAAATATCCTCGGACACACGGCTATCTGATCCCAAACTAAGCAGAGCTTGTAATATGGAAACCAGATGACTGATATACTACATAGACTACATTTTTTTTGTAAATACATACTTAAATAGATAATTACACCCAGACTCAGGACAAACAGACATGTAAAACTTAGGATACTTTTTTCCTGGGGAACGCGGGTGAAATCGCGTTGGAGAGCTAGTAATCATATATTCGATACGAAATGGGATAAATGTAGGCTCTAGATGAAATTATAGAGACTTGTCAGGAGTCAGCACCGACACCGATTGACAAGTCATCATCTTTAAAAAATTCAACCCCTAAAATAAGCGATGGCGGGAGAAATCGTGAAGCAGAAAACTATTTTTTATGAAATATGTCGTTTTCTTTAATTTGAGTGAAAGTCTTTGTGGTTTGAAAATATTTTTAGAATCACTAATACCGGAGCAAAACGTACGAAGCCTTCTTCAAAAGGAAAATGAACTGTAAACCAATCTACTTACCACTGTTTTTACTGCCACCATCTTCACGACTGCCGATGTGTTCTAGTTCTGAAAATATTAAATAAAAATATAGGAAAATTTTATTTTGAAATTTTGAACTTAAAAGTAATTATAGAAAAAAAATTATATTTTAAAATGAGAAACATTCACGTCGTTTATTGTCAAATACCAACGTTAACTAACTTAAAATATGGTAAGTGTAAAACTAATTATTTTCTTTGACTAGCAAATTATTTTCCGAAGAGAGATGTATTGAGGGAAAAAGATTGGAGTAAAAAAGTAAGTGTATTGATTGTAAGAAATGTATTAATAGACTTGCAGCTTGGTACCTTGGTAACTATATATCTGTCTATTTACAACAGATAGGTACAGTAGGTATGGATAGTCACTTCACGCATCATAGTGCGATTCAGTTTCATGAGAATTTTCAACATTTTCCATAAAATATTTTCCAAGCTATTACCAGATATAAAGATCTCAAATTATTATTGAAAGAACATTAATGAAAGAATTTAATTTCAAATGATTCATATTATTTTAGGAAATGAGATGAGAATTAATTTGTTTTGTATTAAGGTCTCTTAATTAATTTCTTGAACGTCACGTCTACTACGTGCTTGTTAAATATTTAATTAAATTTTACTGATTTTCTTTAGTTTGGGCCGTTACATGATAATGTAATGTTGTAATTAATTACTTATTGAAGCAAATTTTTACTGTACTTAAGTTTAATCAAGTTTAGTATTTCAGGAAATAAATATATTATATTGAATTGATATTTGTCTTTTATTGTTTTAAATATTGTTATAGATTGAATGTTTCACATGACATCACAAATTGTAAAATATTTATATTTAATTAAAATCACTCTAAAACTCACCAAATGTCCTGAGTATCCAAAACCCACAGAAATAATAAAAAAATATATGTCACAAACTTTCGGCAGTCGAGTACGCGACCAATGCGTGAAAATAATTTAAAAAAAGTAACGTGCGATGCACGTCGCGCACTGTAGCCGGCGCCGCGAGCGCGTCCACTCATATAGCGACGAGCAGCCGAGCCCCTCTCTACTCTACTCTACTCTACTCTAGAGAGGAGACGAGACGAGACGAGCACTCCTGCGAACTGCGAGCTTCTTTACATACAATTATGCTCTGATTATTACAATCATCTATACACATATAACCGGATGTTATTTAATTTTATTATAACTACAAACAATACATTAATTGTTATTTTATTCAGAAATATGAAAACGCAACATTGTGATTTTAATGCTAATTTAGAAATAATAATTTACCTACGTAACTAGCGACTCACGGAATTTGTATCAATTTTATCATAGAACTTTCCTCCGCGCGGTTTCACCCTCGTTCCTGAGGGATCTTATCTTTTCCCGGGATAAAAAGTATCCTATGGTTTATCAATGGATATGATCTACATATCTGCCAAGTTTCATCAAAATCCGTTCAGCCATCTTTGCGTGATTAAGCAACAAACATCCAAACATAAAAACTTTCACATTTATAATATTAGTAAGATTGACAGTAGGTAAAAATAATTTCACTTATCCTTCTGTAACAGAAGAAAATCTTGTACAGAAATATCACTATTTCATAATCATTTCCTAATCGTGTCCCCATGTTGGGACACTAGCATCCCCTAATAACGGGGGGATTAAGGTCCATAGTCCTTTACCCGACGCGGGCGCAACACAAATAGGCAGAGACCAAACCAAGTGTAAGATGTATATAATTTACAACTCTACATGCATAAGATAAGAGTTAAAATAGCCTTAGTGCTACCGAATTATACTTATAGTTCATGCTCTCTCTAATTAGAGACAAAAGGACTTTCAGAAAAGTTGTCATCTCCTAGCCTGTTCCATCTTGATCTACAAAAGATTGCGGCGCCAGTTCGAACCTTAATTCAGATATTTGCATTCAAAATGTTTGAGACTCGTGAGACGGTACGTGCTCGGCTTCCATGATCAGCGCGCTCCGTAATACATCCTCTACTTTGTCTACGATTCTAGATAGCTATGCATCGCGGTTTTTTTTTATACTATAGGTACTTTAAAACCAGGCGGGTCACCTGATGGTAAATGTACCCGGAAAAGATAAAATCCCTCGGGAACGCGGGAAAATGCAGTTAAATTACTGCTGAGTAACTTTTTTTTATTCTGGATAAGCTTGAGTTTGACCACAATCTCACCATGGTAAGTGATGATGTGGCTGAAGGTGGTAAGCACACAAAGCCTAGATGGGAACTGGCTCTCAAGTGCAGCCGTCGGAACACACCAATGACAAATGTAATATCCATAAACACAACTTGTAAAATATCCTAAAATATTCAATGCTATTTTCATTATATCTGCTAATTGATATTTTATTGAAATAACGCCTACATTAATTAAACTCTACAACTTAACAATAAAAGTAACACAGCAGTAATTGAACAGTATTTCCCCGCGGTTTCACCCGTTACCGAGGGATCTTATCTCCCGGGATAAAAAGTATCCTATGTCCTTCTCCAAGCTTCCATCTATCTTTATAACAAAATGTATAATAATTGAATCAACGGTTTAGGTGTGAAATGCTAATAAATAGAGTTACGTTCGCATTTATAATATTAGTATCTATTACTGCTGGTATTGCTAATGTCTAGAGGCGATGGTAGTCACTTACCATCAGGTGACCCGCCTGACTCGTTGTCACTAGTGACAGAAAAAAAAAAACATAGATACCTAACAGTTTCTTGTCAGTAAACGTTTGTCTATGAGCTTGTGTTTTAAGTCAGTGTTTCATCAATCATTGCATAAAGTAAATGTATCATCACTCAAGCAACAAAGTATTTTTTGAACGATCGATAAATAATAATGCTCTTGACTTGACTGACTGCTTGTCAAGTAGTTTTTTTATTTTTATTCTCGATAGTCTTGTGTTTGACCACAATCTCACCATGGTAAGTGATGATGTGGCCGAAGATGGTAAGCACACAAAGCCTAGATGGGAACTGGCTCTCAAGTGCAGCTGTCGGAACACACCGAGGTGTTTGGCGTCAGATTTTCAACTTGAGGGTGGTAGCCAGCCAGTCGGGTGCTACAAAGTACCCTACCACCGTGCTATGGTTTCCTCACGATGTTTTCCTTCACCGAAAGCTCAAGCTCATTGTAGGATTCGAACCCACGACCTTTGCCGCGGTATTCGACGTCACTTACCATTGAGCTTTCATCGCCTTAAGTTTGTACCGTACATGGAATAAATGGTTCCAAATAGTTATGTAATGTACAGGATGTTCGGTCAGTAGTACCACAAAGTTAAGGGGGAGATAGGTATCTCAAAAACGGTGACACTTTTACTAAGATCATATTTAGGGTTCCGTACCCAAAGGGTAAAAACGGGACCCTATTACTAAGACTTCGCCGTCTATCCTTCCATCCGTCCGTCTGTCACCAGGCTGTATCTCAAGAACCGCGATAGCTAGACAGTTGAAATTTTCACATTTTATGTATTTCTGTTGCCGCTATAACTACAAATACTAAAAACAAAATAAAATATATTTAAGGGGGGCTCCCATACAAAAAACGCTGTTTACTCAATTGTATTTTTACTTTAATAATAAAATTAAAATTAAATAAATATTTAAGGGGGGCTCCCATACAATTTTTTTTGCCTTTTTTACGGAACCCTTCGTGCGCGAGTCCGACTCGCACTTGGCCGGTGTTTATATATGTTGGTAGGTGACCCGCCCAGCTATCTCTCCCGTCCTACTACTTACAGAACAACCCACTATGTTCGTCAAGTGGACATTTGTTTTATTGACTAGCTTTCCGCCCCGCAGTTTCACCCGCGTTCCGGTTTCACCATACATACTTTGGACCCTTTCAGCCTCTTAAGGGATGAATTCTTGAAAATCCTTAGCGTATACCTACGTCATAATAACTATCTTCGTGCCGAATTTGAGCGCAATCCGTTCAGTGGTTTGAGCTGTGTTGATAGATCAGTCAGTCAGTAACGATTGCCTTTATGTATACAGATAACAAAACAAAGAAAATCGGATCATAAAAAGAAAAGAAAATGGGGTAAGTACATTTGTTTTTCACGTATAAAATAGGAAATAATGTACCTATACTTATGTAGTTGAAGACGGTCACACACGGCGCGGTGCGAGATCACGAGCTGGTGTTATCTGATGTCCTCAAGGATTCCAAGTACCCACCGGAGGTCACTGAGGTGGAGTACGTTTAGGCACATCCTTAATGGTTTCAATGGTACTCGGTTCATGTTATATGAGGTTTATGTGTTATAAATAACTTGTTTCCGTACCGTACTTTACATACACTTTGGTTTTATTTTATACCATAAGTGACAAACAGATATACGATTCACGTGATGGTAAGTGACTACCGTCGCCTATATACATTAGCAATACCGAGGGGGATTGCCAATGACGCCAGGGAAAATAAAAAAGAAAAGGAGAAACTGGTTACACAGAAGAAAAAAGGAGTTGGAATAATTTATGCATATAGCAATAAGACGTTCAATAAGTGTTCCTTAAGTGTTCCAAAATTGAATAAAACATTTTGAGTTTGAGTTTTCAGTTTGAGTTATGGGATATGAAAGATTTTTCCATGTCTTTCATATTGTGTTTCATATTGGCTTTCATTTTCGGGGAAGATGAAAAAGAAAAAGAGAGATTGGTTACACAGATCTTGGCTATTTAATACAAAATAATTATACTTGTTTTATATATTTTTATACCACGCGGTGGAAGGCGATGATAGCTCAGTGGTAAGTGACGTCGGATACCGCGGCGAAGGTCGTGGGTTCGAATCCTTACAATGAGCTTGAGCTTTCGGTGAAGGAAAACATCGTTACGAAACCACAGCACGGTGGTAGGGTACTTTGTAGTACCCGACTGGCTGGCTACCACCCTCAAGTTGAAAATCTGTCGTCAAGCACCTGTTGGTGTGTTCCGGCAATTGCACTTGAGAGCCAGTTCGCCTTTAAGGCATTGTAATAAGGTGTACAACACATTAGCAATCCCCTGGTATTGCCAATGTCTATAGGCGACGGTTGTCACTTACCATCAGGTGACCCGCCTGCCTCGTTGTCACTTGTGACATAAAAAAAAAAAAACCACTAAACTGGTGAATAAGTATACACCTCGGTTACCATAGAAGGAGTCTATTTTTTTTTACATGAAAATCATGTTAATAATAATTAAAGTGGCAATAATAAGCTAAGTGCACTGACGCAAGAACAGCAATATCTCACAAGATGCCGATGATGCTGCGATTATCTTCATGATATTACGAAAACTATCATTATATCTACTATACACATGTTGCTTAGTGGGAGTTAATGTGTGTGTGCGTGTGTGTGTGTGTGTGTGTGCGTGTACTCTTTTTATGTGAATCAGGTAAAGGTCACGGCGAATGATCATAGACAATTTGTTTTTTTTTGCAACTGTTTTTCTTTGCGATCTTTGATGTAAATAAAAAAGGTCACAAACATTGTTCTGTTTATTTTCACTATGTGATAGGCTGGTGCCTAGAAAGCTGTTTTTTTTTCAAGTGTTGTTTCAAGGCGTAGGGCGACGAGGAATAAGAAAGGATTACGAAATTCAACCCTTATAGGGATAAAAAGTGGTAGGCGGGTGAAACAGCGGGGCGGAAAGCTCGAAACATCGGTTCTAATAGGCAACCTAGTGGAATCATTCGGACACACCCATGAGGTCAAACAATAGACGCACGTGTCAGATATTTTGATATTGAGGAATCTATGGTATGATTTAGTGTCTGTATTTATTACTTTATCTGTGGATACTACCAACCTATAAACTATATTATCTCTGGTTTAGCCAACACTATAAAAATGTGAGAATAAAATGGGGGTAGTTAATAACAAGATGGTTGATATAACCTTATAAAAGGGACTAACATTTGAATATCGGCTTAGTCTCTGTTCTATTCGGTTGCGAGTTGGAGTTGGTATTGTTCACGACAGTCTACAAGAAGAAGTATTAAGTACCTACATACATATAATTATATGTCTTTATTGGATCAAGTGAACCTCGTTGCTGCTTTGTTATAATGATACAGATAAGTATATTTGATAATCTAAATTGTAATGACTAATGATCATTTTGTAATAATGTGTGTTCTATGTATTTATGATGAAATAGTACATGATTTTGATAGAATATGTGTAGTGGCCATATATAAGATCATAGTACTGAGTTTCTTACCGGTATCTTCTCAGTATGGTCGGCCATCCGAACCGGTAGTAGATTTGAGAGTAAGTAGAGAACTATTATATTATTATAGAGTAAGAAACAACTATTGAATAATTGAAGTGTTATGAAGCTTGGCCTAAATGATTATTTTATTGATCTAAACCCTTACCCTATGCTCTGAGATATATTTTAGGGATATACCTACCTGATATATAAATAATAAACTATTATAATTCAAATAGAATAACCATCCTGACACTTAAATAACATGATCTGACTCTTATTCTATGGTATTAGATACCGAATCATTGATTTGGTATTAAATTAGTATTAAAAGAGAGTAAGAGATTTAACACACGCGCACGCGCACGGGCGACGCGCGGTTCCGCTGCGGTTATGTCACACAACATCACTGATTATGGTTATACTCTATTGTAGTATTTGATGGTGTTGCCAGCTTACACAAGAAAAATGGAACCAAAAAAACGATAATAAAGTTACTTTTAGATTAATTTCTACTTAATATATATAGCAAAGAATTTGATGTGCCGATTAGCGTGGTTGGTTGAACACAAATTCGTGGATTCGATTCCCATCCAGGACAGACATTTGTGTGCAGAAATATGTCTGTTTGTCCTGAGACTGATTTTGTCTATGTATAATATATGTAGTACTATATGTATAGGAAAAAGTAAATCCAGGTTTTATTTACAACAAATGTACAAAATATACAAGCAAATGTACAATTACAATACATAAAAAACTTCTTCGAGGCTGTCGCTGCTGCCGATCGGCAAGGTTCCCAGAAGGCTGGCAGCGTTTCCTCTTTGTAGTACTTATATCAATTATCTGGATTCTTTAGTACAAGCTCTGCTTAGTTTCGGATCAGATAGTCAAGTGAAAAACGATGGCATGAAACGAGTAGATACCTCATAGAAGAATATTTACGCCTGGAATATCATTATTGATCTGCATTGAGACCTTTCGACCGGACAACGATGGGAAAAATATTAGACAATCTTTCGGATTTTTTTAGCTGTCAACACTGGCGGTAACATTAAATGAAGAATTTACTGAAACGCACTTTGTGACGGCTCTAGTATAGGCTGCGTGCGTTGCGTCATTCGCTCGTTGTGATAAATACTTTGTTTGCTGGACAATGCGCGCGCGCAGTTTAGCCGAACACTTCTACCCATGGCTCGGGTTACGTAACGTGGGTTTTTTTCTATTCTGGATGAGCTTGTGTTTGCCCACAATCTCACTATGGTAAGTGATGATGTGGCCGAAGGTGGTAAGCACACAAAGCCTAGATGGGAACTGGCTCTCAAGTGCAGCTGTCGGAACACACCGATAGGTGCTTGGCGATAGATTTTCAACTTGAGGGTGGTAGCCAGCCAGTCGAGTCCTACAAAGTACCTTAACACGGTGCCACTTCCTCACAATGTTTCCTTCGCCGAAAGCTCAAATCAAATCAATGTTTTATTCAATTTTGGGACACTTAAGGAACACTTATTGAACGTCATCTTGTTGCTATTTTTAATACTATTGTTACCTACCACCATTTAAAGACCTGTCAGGAGAAGAAACGGCGAAACAAACCATGACCTTCGACGCGGTATCCGACGTCACTACCATGAGTAACGAATGAAGCTATGATAGCACATGGGTTCGAATCCACGATGAGCTTGAGCTTTTGGTTAAGGAAAACATCGTGAGGAAGTGAAGTGGCATAGTGGTAAGGTACTTTGTAGTACTCGACTGACTAAAAGAGTCATACACATAACGGAGGAGTCAGCTATAAAACTATCTATTTCCCCATATCTTCATAGATTCCAAAGCAATGAACGTAACCTAACATTTCACGGAACATTAATAAGAACACTCAATGAATAACACTTGTTATATAACATAATAACATTTTGTATCCTTTCGTTTCTATATTACATACGCTTTCGAATGCTACGTATTTTAATGATTGCAAATAGACCAAAATGTGAGTACACTGATGTGAGTGGTATAATTGAATTTAGTTTCATAATTCCGCCTGACTGCTTAAAATATGTGCAAAAGGTTTATTGTTGCGGAATGTGATAATAATTATATTTGTATGAGTTCCTTGGGAGACGTATGGTTTAAAAAGCTCTGTTTAGTTTGGAATCAGATGTGAAGTACCGTATATGGAAAATTTCCAAGGATATCTATTTTTTAGGTACAATTTATTTATAATAACGGTACAAAATATACAAACTATAATATATTTTTTATTTATTTATTTATTTATACCAAAAACTTACGACTATCATTACAGGCAAGACCTAATTCGATAGTGTAGCATAATAATATCTTAAAATAATTATCTTAAATCCTATAACTTAGAATGTACAAAGTTATCTTTGTGAATTCACTCAGTGCACAATTAAATATGTCTATGTCCTCCGATACAAGGTTAAGAGTGCGAAGCGCTCGCGTCAGGGGCGCCTCATTTACCAGATTAGTGCGGCCACGAGGTACAGCCAGCAACGGAGGCCGACGCCGCCGCCACACATATTTGTCCGGTACACTCAAACACACTAACTCTAATATGTTATAAAAAGCTTCCTCGAGGCTGCCGCTGCTGCCGAATGGCAAGGTTCCCAGCAGGCTGGCAGCTTTTCCTCTTTGGATGGCCAGGCTGATGCGTTGGCGGAAAAAGCCACCGCCCGCCGGTCACCTGAGGCAGAGATTATTTTTTTCATAAAATACTTGTGAAACGACGAGCTTCAGACCTCCACGGACCCATGGTCTCGACCGCAAAACGTATAAATTGATAGTTTTACCAATACAGACGTATTTTTCAAATTTATATTTATCCGCACCTTTCGCAGCCGCTCCCACGGCTTTACAAGTCGCCGGTAAGTGAGATGGCGCAAGTGTATCGACACAAGTGGCATCCCACACCAACGGCTTGCCCACGACGACACTCCACGGGATCAAAGTCATTTTTCAATTTCTTTTTTTTAGTCCGTCCATATTGTTTAGGTACTCTGTGTAAATTTCGCCTAATGTTGTCGCGTCCCACGTCACGAGATAGCCGTGGACTGAAATTAGTAAAAAAAAGTAGAATAAAGTCTAGACATTACACAATTACATTCCAAAGAAAAGAGGTTTGTACCTCGACAGGTCGAACTCATTCTAATACATGCCAACAATTGTATTATAAGTTAAAAGGTTGTAAGCGCTCCGAAAGCGGTAGGCTAAAGAGTGGCTAATTAGCCTAACTTGAAGTGTGTTGTATCGCTGGCATCAATGATTGCACTTCCCTACCGAGTGCAATTGAAAGCCAAAGAGTTATGAGATATCGTAGTGTGGATATTGTAATATTAAGTTACTAGTTTTCCGCCCCGCGGTTTCACCCGCGTTCCCGAGGGATTTTATCTTTTCCCAGGATAAAAAGTATTATATATCCTTCTCCAAGGTTTCATCTATATCTACACCAAATTTCATCTAAATCGGTTCAGTGGTTTAAGCGTAAAGATGTAACAGACAGACAGACACACTTTTGCATTTATAATACTAGCTGTTCCCCGCGGTTTCACCCGCGTTACCGAGGGATCTTATCTTTTCCCCGGATAAAAAGTAGCCTATGTGCTATACCAGACTATAATCTATCTCTTCACCAAATTTCATCCGGATCCGTTCAGCAGTTCTGTCGTGAATGAGTAACAAACATACATCCATCCAAACGTTCACATTTATAATATTAGTAAGATTACTATGGATATTAGTATGGATTTATTAGAGTGCCATTTCTCGGCCATTTTTTATGATCGAATGTTGTGTATGTGACCTATCTAAAGCTTTTTATTTATTAATATCATTGCATGCTAATGTGTTTCTTAAGTTTGGTCGCCAAATTAATGAAGAGATGACGAGTCGGTGTGAATTAATTAAAACTAAAAGTATCAAAATGGTTTAGTGGTTAGTATCATGTAACATCTTATTATATTATTTAATATTCGTTGTATAATTTGATTACTTTGGTGTTTGTACAGTAATGATAAGATGATTACAAAACGAATGGGTTGTCTTTAATTACTCATTATTTTGAAAGTATTTTCCATCTATTACTAGATCTCTGCTCCGCGGTTTCACCCGTGTTCCCGAGGGAATTACAATTACTCTTAAATTCGGTTAAGTATTTCCTGAGTTTATCCATTACAAACTAACAAACATATTTGCACGGTGGTAGGGTATTTTGTAGTACCCGACTGGCTGGCTACCACCCTCAAGTTGAAAATCTGTCGCTAAAACACCTATCGGTGTGTTCCGCTCCGACGCAAAAAGGGCGCAATCCGTCGCCCAATTGCGGAAACCGCCCGTACGAAGAAGAAGAGAGCCAGTTCCCATCTAGGCTTTGTGTGCTTACCATCTTCGGCCACATCAACAAGTTGTAGGTATACTTACTTATTTATAATGATGATAAATACAGCAATACTAAAATAAATGATAATTGATACAGTCATTAGAAACTCACAGAAACATTTGACTATAGTTCAGAAAAAGTGTGACCTTCACTTCACATAATATAGTGCATCAAATGAACGCGGGCGACGCTGACGAACTCAACACAAGATCAGTGAAAGTAAGAACAAGTTGTAGGTATACTTACTTATTTATATTGATGATAAATACAGCAATACTAAAATAAATGATAATTGATACAGTCATTAGAATGTCACAGAAACATTTGACTATAGTTCAGAAAAAGTGTGACCTTCACTTCACATAATATAGTGCATCAAATGAACGCGGGCGACGCTGACGAACTCAACACAAGATCAGTGAAAGTAAGAACAAGTTGTAGGTATACTTACTTATTTATATTGATGATAAATACAGCAATACTAAAATAAATGATAATTGATACAGTCATTAGAATGTCACAGAAACATTTGACTATAGTTCAGAAAAAGTGTGACCTTCACTTCACATAATATAGTGCATCAAATGAACGCGGGCGACGCTGACGAACTCAACACAAGATCAGTGAAAGTAAGAACAAGTTGTAGGTATACTTACTTATTTATAATGATGATAAATACAGCAATACTAAAATAAATGATAATTGATACAGTCATTAGAAACTCACAGAAACATTTGACTATAGTTCAGAAAAAGTGTGACCTTCACTTCACATAATATAGTGCATCAAATGAACGCGGGCGACGCTGACGAACTCAACACAAGATCAGTGAAAGTAAGAACAAGTTGTAGGTATACTTACTTATTTATATTGATGATAAATACAGCAATACTAAAATAAATGATAATTGATACAGTCATTAGAAACTCACAGAAACATTTGACTATAGTTCAGAAAAAGTGTGACCTTCACTTCACATAATATAGTGCATCAAATGAACGCGGGCGACGCTGACGAACTCAACACAAGATCAGTGAAAGTAAGAACAAGTTGTAGGTATACTTACTTATTTATATTGATGATAAATACAGCAATACTAAAATAAATGATAATTGATACAGTCATTAGAAACTCACAGAAACATTTGACTATAGTTCAGAAAAAGTGTGACCTTCACTTCACATAATATAGTGCATCAAATGAACGCGGGCGACGCTGACGAACTCAACACAAGATCAGTGAAAGTAAGAACAAGTTGTAGGTATACTTACTTATTTATAATGATGATAAATACAGCAATACTAAAATAAATGATAATTGATACAGTCATTAGAAACTCACAGAAACATTTGACTATAGTTCAGAAAAAGTGTGACCTTCACTTCACATAATATAGTGCATCAAATGAACGCGGGCGACGCTGACGAACTCAACACAAGATCAGTGAAAGTAAGAACAAGTTGTAGGTATACTTACTTATTTATAATGATGATAAATACAGCAATACTAAAATAAATGATAATTGATACAGTCATTAGAAACTCACAGAAACATTTGACTATAGTTCAGAAAAAGTGTGACCTTCACTTCACATAATATAGTGCATCAAATGAACGCGGGCGACGCTGACGAACTCAACACAAGATCAGTGAAAGTAAGAACAAGTTGTAGGTATACTTACTTATTTATATTGATGATAAATACAGCAATACTAAAATAAATGATAATTGATACAGTCATTAGAATGTCACAGAAACATTTGACTATAGTTCAGAAAAAGTGTGACCTTCACTTCACATAATATAGTGCATCAAATGAACGCGGGCGACGCTGACGAACTCAACACAAGATCAGTGAAAGTAAGAACAAGTTGTAGGTATACTTACTTATTTATATTGATGATAAATACAGCAATACTAAAATAAATGATAATTGATACAGTCATTAGAATGTCACAGAAACATTTGACTATAGTTCAGAAAAAGTGTGACCTTCACTTCACATAATATAGTGCATCAAATGAACGCGGGCGACGCTGACGAACTCAACACAAGATCAGTGAAAGTAAGAACAAGTTGTAGGTATACTTACTTATTTATAATGATGATAAATACAGCAATACTAAAATAAATGATAATTGATACAGTCATTAGAAACTCACAGAAACATTTGACTATAGTTCAGAAAAAGTGTGACCTTCACTTCACATAATATAGTGCATCAAATGAACGCGGGCGACGCTGACGAACTCAACACAAGATCAGTGAAAGTAAGAACAAGTTGTAGGTATACTTACTTATTTATATTGATGATAAATACAGCAATACTAAAATAAATGATAATTGATACAGTAATTAGAATGTCACAGAAACATTTGACTATAGTTCAGAAAAAGTGTGACCTTCACTTCACATAATATAGTGCATCAAATGAACGCGGGCGACGCTGACGAACTCAACACAAGATCAGTGAAAGTAAGAACAAGTTGTAGGTATACTTACTTATTTATATTGATGATAAATACAGCAATACTAAAATAAATGATAATTGATACAGTCATTAGAATGTCACAGAAACATTTGACTATAGTTCAGAAAAAGTGTGACCTTCACTTCACATAATATAGTGCATCAAATGAACGCGGGCGACGCTGACGAACTCAACACAAGATCAGTGAAAGTAAGAACAAGTTGTAGGTATACTTACTTATTTATAATGATGATAAATACAGCAATACTAAAATAAATGATAATTGATACAGTCATTAGAAACTCACAGAAACATTTGACTATAGTTCAGAAAAAGTGTGACCTTCACTTCACATAATATAGTGCATCAAATGAACGCGGGCGACGCTGACGAACTCAACACAAGATCAGCGAAAGTAAGAACAAGTTGTAGGTATACTTACTTATTTATATTGATGATAAATACAGCAATACTAAAATAAATGATAATTGATACAGTCATTAGAAACTCACAGAAACATTTGACTATAGTTCAGAAAAAGTGTGACCTTCACTTCACATAATATAGTGCATCAAATGAACGCGGGCGACGCTGACGAACTCAACACAAGATCAGTGAAAGTAAGAACAAGTTGTAGGTATACTTACTTATTTATATTGATGATAAATACAGCAATACTAAAATAAATGATAATTGATACAGTCATTAGAAACTCACAGAAACATTTGACTATAGTTCAGAAAAAGTGTGACCTTCACTTCACATAATATAGTGCATCAAATGAACGCGGGCGACGCTGACGAACTCAACACAAGATCAGTGAAAGTAAGAACAAGTTGTAGGTATACTTACTTATTTATAATGATGATAAATACAGCAATACTAAAATAAATGATAATTGATACAGTCATTAGAAAGTCACAGAAACATTTGACTATAGTTCAGAAAAAGTGTGACCTTCACTTCACATAATATAGTGCATCAAATGAACGCGGGCGACGCTGACGAACTCAACACAAGATCAGTGAAAGTAAGAACAAGTTGTAGGTATACTTACTTATTTATATTGATGATAAATACAGCAATACTAAAATAAATGATAATTGATACAGTCATTAGAAACTCACAGAAACATTTGACTATAGTTCAGAAAAAGTGTGACCTTCACTTCACATAATATAGTGCATCAAATGAACGCGGGCGACGCTGACGAACTCAACACAAGATCAGTGAAAGTAAGAACAAGTTGTAGGTATACTTACTTATTTATATTGATGATAAATACAGCAATACTAAAATAAATGATAATTGATACAGTCATTAGAAACTCACAGAAACATTTGACTATAGTTCAGAAAAAGTGTGACCTTCACTTCACATAATATAGTGCATCAAATGAACGCGGGCGACGCTGACGAACTCAACACAAGATCAGTGAAAGTAAGAACAAGTTGTAGGTATACTTACTTATTTACGAGGAACACATGACTACAATAAGAAGTGGTGAACTACCTACCTACCTACCTCGCAGACATCCGCAATCCAACGCATCGATCATGGAATTACCATTGCATTGCATTTAAAGGGATAAAGTAGGATTTGTAATTAGCTGGAGTAAACTGACATGTTATATACGAACGCAATGCGATTTAGATGACTGTTTAATGGTTTGAAGTCCAAATCATTTAGAGTCTGACTATTCATAAGTGCCTGTGAAGGCCTATTTGGAGGAATAAACAATTTCATTTCATTTCTATTTCATTTCATCCTTATGAACGTCACAATTGACTCTACCACACCGGTTCGTAATACACCCGGAACACATCAATATAGGTGCTTGGCAACAGATTTACAACTTAAAGGTGGTAGCCAGCCAGTCGGGTACTAAAAAGTACGCTACCACCGTGCTGTGGTTTCCTCACGATGTTTTCCTTCACCGAAAGCTCAAGCTCATTGTAGGATTCAAAGCCACGACCTTCGCCGTGGTTTCCGACGTCACTACCACTGAGATATCATCGCCTTTAGCAATACCAGCCTCAAGTTGAACAGTTCACAGAGCAGGTTTCTCACATAATGATTGATACATAAATAAATAAACATGGTGGATCGGCAATGTTCGGCGGCGGCACGACAGTGACCGAGACCCACTAATTCGAACGTTAATGCCACCACACCACCTTATTGGGTTTATAGTGGCTTTTAGATGTCACGATATTTATCTAACCTTTTCCAGGTTTTTCAATTTTCGTTCAGTAGTTTTTGCGTGAAAGAGCTGTTGGTTTTCGAGTGCTTTGAGCATTCGGTTTTAATTTATATCGCAATAAGCTGAATTAATATTGTACAAGCTACACTCATAAATGGCGATTCATAAAAGCGAAACATTTAAAATAATATTTCTATTTTTATATTCTTTTAATTAGTATGCCCATTGTACTTATCATAAGTCATGACATGATGGATGAGACTATTTGTACTAATACCAGTTAAAATTGGTTCATTAATAACAGGTGGTGGTAGCATAACTTTGCACCCTATGTTTACATCCATAAGGTATTTTTCCCCAAGGCAAGAGCTTACTCTATACTAAATTTCTGCCATTTAGATAGACATACATAATTATTTTCGCATTTTTAATATTAGTTAGTTGCTAAAACGCATTACGAATCTTGGCACGAGGCAGCAGCTTTTTTTTAAATTTATTATAGTTCATATTTAATTTAAACTCTAAAATAATAATTATAATCGGATCGTATCGATGTCGTATCGTAACATGTAAATACGCCGTAATGAGTAAGTATTTTCGAGTTTTGTATGCATGTAACACAACTGTAATATCAATCAAGGCCAATGTGCACGAGCCCACAGTGATCGGGTTTAGGATTCCTTCATATAATTTAATTTATTCATTCTTAAGGCGATGATAGCTCAGTGGTAAGTGACGTCGAATACCGCGACGAAGGTCGTGGGTTCGAATCCTACAATGAGCTTGAGCTTTCGGTGAAGGAAAACATCGTGAGGAAACCATAGCACGGTGGTAGGGTACTTTGTACCCGACTGGCTGGCTACCACCCTCAAGTTGAAAACCTGTCGCCAAGCACCTATCGGTGTGTTCCGACAGCTGCACTTGAGAGCCAGTTCCCATCTAGGCGTTGTGTGCTTACCACCTTCGGCCACATCATCACTTACCATGGTGAGATTGTGGTCAAACACAAGCTTATCCAGAATAAAAAAATAAATTGAAAAAGGATCTTTTTCATTTATAAAAGTGTATATTTTAATGTCGGTAAAATCGTTGTGAATCAGAAATTGTTGTATAGAAAGGTCATTCTGTAATTGATTCCCCTACGTTGATCGACAGGATCGAATTTTTACCTGGGATTAAAAATGAGTAGCGAACTTGAACACTTCATCATCATCACCATCATCATGTCAGCTGAAAGTCGTCCACTGCTGGACATAGGCATCTCTCAAAGTTTTCCCCAGCAACCGATCCTGAACTGCTCGCATACAGTGGTTTCCCGCGAAACCTCACTTGGTCTTCGGTCCATCTAGTGGGGGGCCTGCCCACGCTGCGTCTTCCGGTGCGAGCTCGCCATTCGAGAACCTTTTGGTTCTTCGGGCTATGTGCCCCAACCACTAAGTCTACTAAGTCTACTAACCCTTAGGTCTATATCGGTGACTTTTGTTTGTTTACGGATCTCTTCATTTCGTAGTCGATCTTCTAGTGAAACTCCGAGCATAGCCCTCTCTATAGCTCTCTGAGTGACCTGGAGCCTTCTCATGAGGCACATAGTCAGCGACCGCGTGACAAACTTTTTGGAACGAAGTTCCTTATCGCGCGTTGTGAAAGGGGGCTAGACGGAAAAAAAACTTACGAAAAATTGTCACGACACTTTTAGTGTCAGCGTCACTTTATTGTAAGCTGTGCGGCGTGCACATGTTTCTCTGTCAGTCTCTCTCTCTTATAGAAAGCAAGCCAGATATTTTTTTCATTTCTATCTATATATATATATATATATATATATATATAAATAGATTTTTTTTATATATATATACTCTCTCGACATATATAACTTCGTTCCATCCGGGTGTCCCTTGACACCTCTCAAGTTTTTTTTTTTATACAAAAAGGAAATTTCATGTAAAGACCTAATATAGAAACTCTGCTATTTATAATTACAAGATATTATTAAATTCATCGAAATAGCTTTAGGCCTATAAAATTCTCGTTTTTATACGGAACCGCAGGAAATAAACTGTTAATGTTAACTTGATTTTGAATTAAGAGTCATTGAATTAATTTAGAAATTGCGTGAGTTCAAATCGAGTTGCAGATTGCGGACGGCCGGCCGCGGCGGTACTCGTAGGTACTTGAGTACGTGTATTAAACCTGACCTTAAGTGTGCCTTTAGCCTCTCAAAACAGTGTCGTAGTGTAGGTGTTTGTCTATTTCACACTTATCGTATATCGATTGGATGGTCAATGGGCCCAGGCCTAGGCCCAGGCCTTGGACGAACATTATTATTTGTATTTAATATATGACCCACATTAGTGGGTTGATTTGTAATTATTTATAACGTCTCTTATCCATACATAATAATAATCTTCTGTATTGTATATTAAAAGGAAATCGTTACAGACTGATCTATCAACACACATCTCAAACGACTGTACGGATTGCGCTCAAATTCGACACACAGATAGTTATGATGACGTCTTCTTGTTCTCTGTTCTCTTGGCAGAGCGGTGCCGCGGTGGTGGTCACGTTGAGGCGCTTGCATCGGTGGTAGAGGAGACACACCTCATCGCACGATCTCCCGTGTATTATGACGTAGGTATCGCTAAGAAAGTATTTTCCAAATATTACCCCCGTGGATGAAACAGGGGTCCAAAGTTAGTCGGGCTCGCGGGTGAAGCCGCGGGACGGAAAGCTAGTAATATATCAAATTCCCGTGTCATGATTTGGTCTGCGATGAACGCTGAAACTACTAAACCGGTTTTATCCTGAAATAAATTTATCCCAGGAAAAGGTAAGATCCCACGGGAACGCGCATGAAACCGCGGGGGGCAGCTAGTGTATCTACCTATAATGAAATGAAATGAAATGAAATTGTTTATTCCTATATACTATTTCACACTAAATTGAAAAACTAATTAGATATTACAACACTTCTTTGTATCATATATGGCACCCTGAATGTCAAGACAATCATCGAGTTTAATAGACGCATTGCTCAATACAATATGCAATGATATTATTGGTAAAAAAGTGTGGATAGGTTACCTATAGGTATAATCTTCGATTTTAAACGCACACATTAATAACTTAATATTGAAATATCGCTACATAACTCACGATGGCGTTTTTGGTTGTTTTGGGTCACTTTTACTTTTAATTGCACTCTGTACGTGAAGTGCGTACATTGATGCCGGCGATGCGACACAAGACAAGTTAGGCTAGTTAGCCATTCTTTAGCCTCCCACTTTCGGAGTGCTTGTAACCTATCCACACCTGTGTTCTTATAATATCATTGAGAATATGTCTAATTATCAGTAGCACAATAAACCTCGGTATTTGTGCGTTATGTCCGAAAAGATAGAGGTGCTGCAACATACATTATGTCATGTTATGTATAGTAAAATCATTTTATTGGGAAATTACACTTCCTAGATAGATTGCGGACTAGACATTTAAATCGCGAAGAATTTCTTATTAATTGTTATGTTATTTAAGCTTGGTAACCATTTGCTATCCAAGCTTTGCTAGTGCAGGGTCTGCTGTCATTTTCTTCTTCTTCGTGTCTCACGCTAGGTGTGGTCGGCACAACATGTTTTCAAAGTCAAAGTCAAAACCATTTATTCAATTTAGGCCCTAGAAGGGCACTTATGAAGGTCGAATTACAGAAGTTACCACCGGTTCGGAAGTCAGCCTTCAACTGAGAAGAACCGGCAAGAAACTCAGCAAGGTTACATTGTTTTAAATATTTTTGGACCATCTGACTTTATTGGCTTTTTCTTTTCAAATGTTTAACAATTTTATTGTTAAAGTAATCAATTTCCTCTTCCACTCCGCTCTATAACAACGACTAGTCTGTGTACTATATCACTAGTCTGTGTACTATATCACTAGTCTGTGTACTATATCACTAGTCTGTGTACTATATCACTAGTCTGTGTACTATATCACTAGTCTGTGTACTATATCACTAGTCTGTGTACTATATCACTAGTCTGTGTACTATATCACTAGTCTGTGTACTATATCACTAGTCTGTGTACTATATCACTAGTCTGTGTACTATATCACTAGTCTGTGTACTATATCACTAGTCTGTGTACTATATCACTAGTCTGTGTACTATATCACTAGTCTGTGTACTATATCACTAGTCTGTGTACTATATCACTAGTCTGTGTACTATATCACTAGTCTGTGTACTATATCACTAGTCTGTGTACTCACACCTTTCATACGCATATCATTCTTCACATACCGCTGTTATTTTATGCCTGACTGTAACCTTACTGAAATAAATGTATTTATTTGTTTTAAGCTCAGGAACTTTTAGTTTTCACGTTCCGTGACAGTAGAAAGGTAAATCTTCACCAAAAATACTTATAAATCTTTTTTATCGGTGGTAGCCAGACAATCGAGTACTACAAAGTACCCTTCCGCCGTGCTGTGGTTTCCTCACCATGTTTCCTTCACCAAAAGCTCTAGGTCATCATAGTGTTCGTACCCACGACCTTCGCCACGGTATCCGACATCACTACTGAGATATCATCGCCTTAAAATGTTATCTTTGACCATATACATATTCGGATACAATTTTTTTTCTTATAATATTTTCGGCTCCAAAACCAATCATATCGTACATGTGCAATAATTCAACATCTTACACATTTAGCTTGCAGATGGGACGGTTGTCCCGACACTACCTATAACGCGATTCAAATTATGATCGCGCGCTGTATCTTGAGATCGAGCCATAAATACGGCATGTTCCTGAGCAAATACAAGTAACAATAAGCCTGGCAATCCAACGAGGTAACGCTGCCAGCCTTCTGGGCACTTTACCCACGGGCAGCGATTTGAACTCGATATTCTAATTATAATTAGTATATCGAGTTTAAATGTATAATATAATAAGCAACCAAGGTTATTGATATACTTATTATATTTAGTTATAAGTTTTATTGTTGCCCATAAATTGTATTATACCATTAAATTATTAAATAAATATAATGTACGTATACAAATGATAGTAATTTATAAATAAAAAAAAAACATGAGAACCTCCTCCTTTTTTGAAGTCGGTTAAAAATTAAACAAATAAAGAGACTAACAGCAGCGACTTTCTTATGAAATGAGACATCATTACTGTTTTATTGCGCGTGCGCAACCCGACCCCCCCCCCCGGCACCACCTCTGAATATGCAAACAATATACCCCGCGTTACGTCACTTAACAATATGTTGTGATGGACAGAGGTTAGGGCACGTGTACACTGTGCCGATCTTATCATTATTTATTTTATTTAATAGATCACTAACAAGACAATCTTTAGATTGCGTTGATTTTTTCCCTGCTTCTAGGGTTTGCAGACCTGAGTATTTGATATTAATTTCAGCATGATACTTCCACGCGTTCCTGAGAAAAAGGGTCAGACGCACAGACGTCTGTCTAGTTAAGGGTTCCGTTTTTTCCTTTTGAGATTGGATTAGTAGATAATTTCCTTTTACATACAGCTGTCTTATTTCAAACTGTTAGTTACAAAATTGTTAGTATTTACTAGAAATAAATATCCGAAAAATAAATATCCACTGCAGAAAAAAAAATGTTTAGCTGGACTCTTCGTCAGTTTAAGTGTATGTTGAACCGGTGGTAGAGTTAATTATAACGTTCATAAGTGCCTTACCAGGGAAACTAACTAAACTGAATAAATGAGATTTTGAGCTTAAGTATGGAAATCATAACAGTTATTCTAAATGTACGTGCATAAGTGGGACAGAATGGGAATCGTACCCACGACCTTGTATTACATTGTCCAAAGTTTGTTACAGCGTTTGAGATTATAACCATCAACGCAATGTTACACTGTTATGTGAAGGCACCTTAATACACCGTGGCGTAAGTTTAGGGTAATAAATATTAGTATAAGCCACTGGGCGTGATAATGATACCAGAGAATCAGGTCAAAAGTCATGCACACTGCAATAAATGCTAGACACGGTAGTGTTTCAGCCAAGTTCGCAAAGCAAGCGTAGTAAATATTGAGTAGCAACAACAAAAGCAACCGAACAACTAACTAAATATACGAACTAACATTTAAAGAACTTCCAAAGAACTTGGTACCTATCCAGTTAGATCTCACTTTTTAATCGCGCGTTGTGAAAGGGGGCTAGGCGGAAAAAATTCTTACGAAAAATTGACACGACACTTTTAGTGTCAGTGTCACTTTATTGTAAGCTGTGCGGCATGTTTCTCTGTCTGTCTGTCTCTCTCTCTCTCTCTCTTATAGAAAGCAAGCCAGATATTTTTTTCGTTTCTATTTATATATATATATGTATATATATAAATAGAAGTGTATTTTTAATTTTTTTTTTATATATACTCTCTCGACTCATATAACATCGTTCCATCCGGGTGGCCCTTGACACCTCTCAAGTTTTTTTTATTTTTATACGACAAGTGACAACGAGGCAAGCAGGTCACCTGATGGTAAGTGACTACCATCGCCTATAGGCATTAGCAATACCAGGGGGATTGAGAGTGTATTGTACACCTTATTACGATGCCTTAAAGGCAAACTGTCCAATTGTCGGAATACACCAACAAGTGCGCTTGGCGACAGATTTTTAACTTTTATTAGCGAAGCCTTACTTTTTTTTAAATTCTGGATAAGCTTGTGTTTGACAACAATCTCACCATGGTAAGTGATGATGTGGCCGAAGGTGGTAAGCACACAAAGCCTAGATGGGAACTGGCTCTCAAGTGCAGCTGTCGGAACACACCAATAGGTGCTTGGCGACAGATGTTCAACTAGCCAGTCGGTCTAAAGTACCCTACCACCGTGCTATGGTTTCCTCACGATGTTTTCCTTCGCCGAAAGCTCAAGCTCATTGTAGGATTCGAACCCATGACCTTCGCCGCGATATCCGACGTCACTTACCACTGCGCTATCATCGCCTACTTATTTATCATGTATGTTTTTTTGTAACAAACTTGGCCTTATTTCACATTAATGTTATTGGTGGTTATTATATAACGCACATGCTACCATTTGTAAATGAAATACAAAAACAATGACGTAACCGTTTGGTGAGTAAATTATAATTAAAACAAATGAGCATTTGCACACAATAGTGCAGTGGGGGTGTTCTAATATGTCCATTACAAGGTGACTCGAAGGTCGAAGAGTCATGGGGGTCGTGGGGTCGTTGGGTCGTGGGGTCAGGCTGGCCGTCTCGCCTCCAATAGAACGTTTACATTGTGTAAGAAATAGTCATTATTGTGCAATTTAAAATTACTAAAAGCAAATCGAAGACGATATAAAAATTGTGTTGCTATCATAAAATCTGGCAACCAAGGTAAAAAGCATGCTAACCCTGGATTTCGGAGCTAACGTGCTACTCATTGAAATAAAAATTAGTTGTAATTGTATCATAGCATATTTTTCTTTTATTTTATCCTGGACTACGAAGGAAACTCCATCCGGACGTTTCCCGGACGCCCTATAGAAAACTAATGGCGAGAATTTTGCTAATAAAATAAAAGAACCACTTTTAAGTAACATCCAATTCTACAATGAGCTTGAGCTTTTGGCGGAAAATATCATGAGAAAACCTCTAGTACAGTGGCTGGCTACCACCCTCATGTTAAAACTGTCACCGAACACATACTGATGCGATCCAACAGCCTGTTCTTGAAATGTATAAATCGAATTCAAACAAAGCTCAAAAGGCGAAAAATAACTAAGTAGATTTTAAATCGAAAGACAAAAAAAATAGGATTTCCATGTGATCTCTTCAGAATCTATTCTGTCATCATAGAACATACACAAACAGAAAAACATGCACAAAGTCGAACGTAGAAGCTTTTTTGAAGTCAGTTAATAATGGTATATTAGGTATGGAGAAGCGAGGTGTTAGACTCCTCCATTGAAAAGGGAAGATCTTCCGCCAGGCTAGGTCATCGTGCCTGGGGACCGCACCACAACTGTTGATGTTGGAATCTTGTATATATGCAGATCGCATAGAAAACTTCGTAAGCGCGATGTAGGTTATTGAAGCGCCATCTATCTAAGAGTCGTGCGAACTATATCTATGTGTAGATAGATGTCGCTACATTAGGTATACCTTTATATAAGTCGATGACGGTGTACCAGTAGCCAGCGCACAGCGTATTCATTATGATGATGGAGGCCGCGACGCCGCGTTCGCATTAAGTCCATGATGGTTCGACAAATAGACAGACAGTTGTGTCACACAAAAGGTCACCACTCACCACTCAAAGGTTTGTTTTGTTAGAAAGCTTACTCAAATATGTGATATAACTTTAAATCTCCAATACTTTCCTAAAAAAGACATAATGGAGTTAGCGCTTGACCGACTTTAGTCAATTGTATTCTAAATCATTAACTCTCCACTGTGTAGTCTAGCTAGATTATACCTAAGTGTAGTCGAGAATTTTGGATCTTTCCTCTCGTTTTCCTGCAATCCGTGGGAATGGTTTCGTGAAAAGGGACGGAATTGTGTAATAATGTCGCTAGGATGTCAGATAGGTAGTGTGTAATTTTATTTCCTCTATTGGAGTGAAGGCAAAGGGTTTTACCACATTCAGCCTCAAACCCAGAACTCATTTATTGATCAACTAGCTGTTCCGCGCAGTTTCACCCGCGTTCCCGTGGGATCTTATCTTTTCCCGAGATAAAAAGTAGCCTATGTGCTATTCCAGACTATAATCTATCTTTATGCAAAATTTCATCCAGATTCATTCAGCCGTTCTGCCGTAAATGAGTAACGAACATACATCCATCCATTCAAACTTTCACATTTATAATATTAGTAGGATGTACAACCCATTTTCCGAGAGGTTTATAGATGTATGGTCTTGGTATACCAAGGTGAGATAACAGATGTTATATGCGACTAACGCTCGTTTTTTTTAAATTTTCCAAGAGTACACCAAGTTTATCCCTGTGCCGGTGCCCATAGGCATTAGATAATAATGTATTTTAGAAAATTCCCTCGGTTTACAAAAGTATTAGAGCTGTTTCGTTCGTGACATCGGGGCTAGTCGTTGTCCATATTCTGCATGTGAAAGACCCTAGGCTTCATAGGTGAACTTTAAATAAAATCATAATCAAAAACGTCATTTTAATCAGTTTAGGCCCTGGTAAGGCACTTATGAACGTTACAATCGACTCTACCACCGCGCACGTTCGGAATATAAAATATTACTTTATGAATTCAGTAAGAACATCTTTTCTGGATCTTTTCCGTTTGTCCGTCAGTCCACATAAGTTTTCTAAATTCGCAGAATCTGGTTGTTTACTAACCTTGAACCCCTCGACTCGCTGTTGGGACGATCATCATAAACTTTATACATAAAAATATTATTCCAAGAGTCGCGATTCGAGTTAAAGGGGGTTGTGAAAGGGGGCTAGACGGAAAAAATTCTTCCGAAAAAATGTCCCGACACTTTAGTGTCAAAAGTGCGTTGACCTGTCTCTCTCTCTCTCTCCCTCTCTCTTATAGAAAGCAAGCCAGATATTTTCATTTCTATATATATATATATATATATATTTAATATATATATATACTCTCTCGACTTATATAACTTTTATAACTTCGTTCCATCCAGGTGTCCCTTGACACCTCTCAAGTTTTTTTAAATGTACCTATGCGGGTTATAATTTTATATGTATTACTTTAAGAATAAAATTGTAAAAAATTTGAAAAGCCAACATAGTCAGATGGTCCAAAAATATTAAAAAATTTAATCTTGCTTAGTTTCTTGCCGGTTCTTTTCAGTTGAAGGCTGACTTCTGAACCGGTGGTAACTTCTGTAATTCGACCTTCATAAGTGCCCTTCTAGGGCCTAAACTGAATAAATGGTTTTGACTTTGACTTAGACCTATTCTAGTGAGTATTATTAAATTTCAAACAAAAAACTAAAATAGGGCGACCAAATTATAGAGAGCATTTGGTATCAGATTTTAAATTACTCATCTGAATAGTTTTTTTTACATTGGTAGCAATCTACCTATTCAAAGATCAATTTTCAAAAATAAATTTTACAATTACGACAATATCAAGCCAAACCCTGACGAGTAAAGTCATCCAAAGAGGGCCGACAGAACTGTCGAAAAATAATACTTCGAGAAAAAAAACTATAATATATTTCCCTTGAAAAACCCAACAGAGATTTTGAAAATATTGCCATCAAACTGAGCATCCTGTATATTTTTATGTCAGGTCATTGCCCTCGATATATTCATAAAACCCGTTTGTTGTTTAAGATTTGAGATAACAATTTCTAGTGCTGTTACCGTTCTATAAATTAGTTTATTCTTAGAAGCTAACCTAAACATCCTGTTGTTTAAGGAAAATCCTTAAATAAAACGTCTCATATGTAACAGGTAAGGAGTTAAAGACCTCACTATAGCAGCGACACAACCAAATAGGTAATTTTTAACACAGATTATCATAATAATAATATAGAAAACTAGCGGACCCGACAGACTTCGTTCTGTCAAAAAAATTTGGAATGTGGCAGTTTTTACTACCTATTTTATAGTCGGGGCAAAAAATTCTCCTGAACAGAACCGTCACCCTGGTGATAGGGTGGTGTGTGGGGTTCAGCTCGGGTGACCAAACACGTGTACACCGGCAAATCGACGGGTTGTTGTTGTTTCAATTTTCAACTTCTTTTTAATTCGATATGACTTGGAGTCAAGTCCTTTAAGCCATACCAATGCGTGTAAAGTTTTCATTTTCCGATATTTATTATTATAGTGTTCATCTCCTTTACATTTATTTATTTATTTATTACATAACTTACATAAATAATAAAATTATTGACAACAGGTTCTTGTACCTACACTTTTCATATGTGTCCACAACATTTACAACTATTTACCTTAAATTTTGACAATTAAAAAATGTATTTAAATAATTTTGCACAGATAGGGATATTGAATTAATAATTAAAAATAATAAAACACTTTTGGTAACGCGGTTTGTGTTTGACTGATGTAACGACGTGAAAACTGAGGCATTTTATGTCGCGTGCCGATTCTAAAACAAAAGAAATAATATCGTGAAGCCGACCAAATTGAAAATCAGTACTAATGATCTATAGCTCTTACATTTTGTGACTATTCAATTTGGTCGGGTTCGCGATATTATCGCATTTGTTGAGTTTCTCATTGTTGAGTTAGATCCTCCAACGCGCACACGCACACTGTTTTGATAGATATGATTGAAATTGAACTTTGTGCAGCTGCAATAAAGTGCAAATTGACTCTTTGGCGTTAGGAACACACCTACATTGCTTAGACAACAGTGAGTGCTTGTAATTTAATATGAACTTTATTGAATAGCAATAAAGTTCAAAATGACTCTACATTTTAGTTAGAAAACGTTTCTATGGGAAAAAGAAAAGGGCTGTTTTCAGGATTTTCCCGGCAATTATTCGAATTTTTTTCACCGTAAAAACCATCCTTGGACTTCAACGAACATTTAAAAAAAAGAATTGGCCAAATTGGTCCAGGCGTTGTTGAGTTATGCGCTTACCAACACATTTTGCGATTCATTTTTATATTATAGATGTTTGTTGGTTTGTCCTTTCACGCAGTAAGGGAACGGAGCAACGTCCTTTTTGGCATAGACAAAGCTGGTCTATGGACAGGAGAGTTATTTTAGGTCGCTAACAAGCTTACGGCCCACCTGATGGTAAGCGGTTATAATACCGCCTATGGACGTTTGCAATACTTTTTAAGCAGATAACGCGGGTAAAACCGGGACGGAGCACACAAAGCCTAGATGGGAACTGGCTCTCAAGTGCAGCTGTCGGAACACACCGATAGGTGTTTGGCGACATGTTTTCAACTTGAGCGTGGTAGCCAGCCAGTCGGGTACTACAAAGTACCCTACCACCGTGCTATGGTTTCCTCACGATGTTTTCCCTCACCAAAAGCTCAAGCTCATTGTAGGATTCGAACCCACGACCTTCGCCGCGGTATTCGACGTCACTTACCACAGCTATATTGCCTATATTGCTACAAATATAACTAAAACTAGAAGATGTCTGCGGTTTTTCCCGGTTTAAAAGTGATTCGATTAGCGCGTTTAAATACAAACAAATTCCATAATAGGTTTGTTGTTTTGTATTATGGACAAAAGAAGGTTGTAATTTGAAGTCCGTTTTACTTTATAGATTGTCGAATTTACCTGGAATGGCAAGCCCAATGGTAAATGGCGAATTTCTCAGTTAAAATTATTAAAGATTAATAATGTGTCTACTTTTATTACGATACGATCAGGAAATTGAGAAAAGTAAGGCATACTTGGATAAAGGACTTCTGTAAGATCATTACATTTGTACAGCTTCATATTAATCCTTTGTTGTTTTGGAACATTGTTGACACAGCCATCAGAATCTAAACTAAAACCAGATAACTGTTTCGCCCCGCGATTTCACTCGCATTCCTGAAGGATCTTATCTTTTCCTGGGAAAAGTTGCCTATTTCGTTTTCCAAGATCCCATTTGAGATAAATGGGATCTCGGAAAACGAAATAGGATTAACAAAAAAAAAAAAACTTTCAGGCTTGAAAATATTACGAATGTTTATTGCCGGCTCTTCACAGCAAAAGTAACCAACCAAACCATGCATTAGAGTTAAAAAAAAACATATTATATCAAAAATACTTGTAATGAGTTCTTATAAAGAGATTTTTGATTTTGATTTTGATTTTACAGACAGAATAACTCTGCCTGTGTCTTTAGCATGTATAATATTAAAGTATGGATATAATATGACAGGCAGCAGGTTGTTAGGTGTTGCCATTGATATCTAATAACTAAAGATAAACAATCCCAAGCAAAAGTTCTCTCAAAACTGTCTCCAATTGTGTTGGGTAATACATATTCACAAAGCTATGTACAAAAGGCAATAAAATTTTACGACTGATCAGGTATCTATCTGATCAGGTACAAAATATATCTTAAACGAGCACTAAGGCATGTCGGAGCTTTCAAATGCTACTAGATTAAAAGAGCACCCAAATGTTCGAGTGGGTAGACATTCGGTTAGGCCATTTTTTTCGCTGATTGTGTATCTTTAGTTATTAGATATCAAAGGGTGTTGCTATCTTTTTCACCGCCTGAATGAGTCTGGCTCGAACTATAAGTGACAGATCAGTTGTCGCGGCAGAAACCTAGCATATCAATTGATCATACTTTCAAGCACTTTATCGTGTTTAATTGCGAATCAATCTTTCGTTCGTATGTTGAAAGGAGCGCGTGTTACTACTCTCAATGGAGGGATTGGTGCGATACTTGTAGGGTCTTTAGCAATACAATTAAATCAATTGCACAGTTCCTTCCTCGTCGCATACTAACATGGCAGATAATATGTGATACATCAACGGTAAGTATTGCTTCATGTACTCAATTAAAAAGCTATTTATAAGCATAGGCGCTTCTCTACCGAAAACATCTATAAATAATGTGAAGTCCTAACTGTTAGACAGATATTTGTCCTCTCTGTTATTCTCGGGTAAATATGTAATATTAATTTTATAATAATCCCTGTTCTGAGGAGGTGGAGACCAGGAGACCCATAGCACAGGGCTTACCTAGTTTGGGCTCCTGTCCTCCCACAATTAATATGTTTCTCGTATTATTGCATTTTATTTGTTTTTTCTTTTGTTGTTACATTAATATTAGGTTTATACATTATAAGAAAGTTTGTATGTTTGTGGGAAGAAATAAACTATTATTATTATTATTATTCATTTTAGGACACTATTGGGGAATGGCTGTCTGATCACAAAAACTAAGAAGAGCTTGTGTTATGGAAACCAGATAACCAATATTACTACAAACAGCTTTTTTTTGGAAATCCCACTAATATTATAGGTAAATGTGAAAGTTTGGATGGATGGATGTTAGTTACTCTTTTACGCAAAAACGGTTGAACGGATTTTGGCGAAACTTGACTCACAGGTAGATCATATCCTGCAATAACACAGGATACTTTTTATCCCGGGAAAAGATAAGATCCCTTATTCGCGAATCCCGGGAACGCGGGTTAAACCGCGGGGGACAGGTACTACTTAATAAATATATAATTACACTTGGACTCAGGACAAACATACATGTTCTTGCACACAAATGTCTGTCCTGGATGGGAATCGAACCAAGATAAATAGTGTGGAACTGGCCCGTCAAATAAAAGATAGTGATCAGGATGGGGTCCATCTAGAAAGGTCAGCAAATCGTGAGTAGGTAATAGTCCTAGTTGCTAGCGTCTATAGGCCACTATGGTAACCGCTTACCATCAGGTATGCCACCTTAGCGAGATGGAAAAAAGCGTTGATAGTTCAGTGGTAGTGACGTCAGATACCACGGTGAAAGTCCTGGGTTCGAAAACTACGATGAGCTTAAGCTTTCGGTGAAGGAAAGCACTCGACCCTCAAGTTGAAAATCTGTCGACAAGTACCTGTTGGTGTGTTCCGGCAGTTGCACTTGAGAGCCAGTTAGCCATTAAGGCATTGTAATAATGTGTACAACACATTGGCAATCCCCCTGGTATTGCTCATTTCTATAGGTGACGGTAGTCACTTACCATCATGTGACCCGCCTGCCTGGTTGTAGACCGCTGTGGTAACCGATTTTTATCACGTAGGCTTCGTCATGTCAGCCAGAAGACCACTAGTCCACTGCTAGACAAGATAAAAAAACCGGATAAATAAAAACCTTGGTGTGAAAAATATGTCTATAACTTGAAAGTGAAATAAAAAAAAAAACATGTTGTTTTGGTACGACCGTCCCATCCACGGGACAAGGGGTTGCTATTATTTTAGGAAAATGAACCTTCATTAGGTAGCTTGAGTATCCTGCCAACATTCATAGTTAAAACAAAACTGAGCGAATATGACTCGACATCAAATACACATTCAAACTGAAATTGACGTTTCGGACAAATTTGATTGTGGATGTGGACAGGCCGCAGCTCCAGCCCGATGAGTCAGGGGGCGGGGTGAGGGGGTAGGGTGAGAGAGAGGGGGGGGAGTGGGCGTGTCGGCGGTCGATAACACGCTGGATGACTGAAACTCGCACAAAATACACTGAATTCAGCTGAATGAAGCGATAGTTCACGTTGAGCAGAAAATTGTGTCGCATTTGTTATGAGAATTAAAAACAAATGGTTTGAGTAAAAACCAGAACTTCAGATTCTACGTTCATTAAAGTCAAAGTCAATGTCAAAACCATTTATTCAGTGTAGGCCCTAGAAGGTCTTACGAAGGTCGAATTAAAGTTACCACCATTAAAAACTTGAATGTAAAATAATAGAACATCTATCTAAACTTTCACATTTCTAATATTAGTGGGATCACTTTCATGCGATTATTTCCATACTAAAAGGTACAAGGTCGTTGCTACTAATTAAAAAAAAAAAAACAGCTGTTATTCCATTTTCAAAGTAAAACCCTCTTTGACACGTTCCGGCTCACATAATAGTATTATGGCGGGAGCGGCCGGCGCGCGCTTCTCGTTCAACCGGCCCGGGTGTACCCGGGTGTACCCGGGTGTCCGACACTTTAATCACATTATATCCGGACACCAGGACCACGGGTTACTAGGATGTATCACTTCATTTCAGGATTTGAACCTGCTAAATTATTGTTGGATTTTTTTATGTCACTAGTGACAACGAGGCAGGCGGGTCACCTGATGGTAAGTGACTACCGTCGCCTATAGACATTAGCAATACCAGGGGGACTGCCAACGTGTTGTATTGTACACCTTATTACAATGCCTTAAGGACAAGGGCAACTGGCTCTCAAGTGCAACTGCCGGAACACACCAACAGGTGCTTGGCGACAGATTTTCAACTTCAGGGTGGTAGCCAGCCGAGTACCACATAGTACCCTACCACCGTGCTGTGGTTTCCTCACGATGTTTTCCTTCACCGAAAGCTCATTGTAAGGTTCGAACCCACGACCTTCGCCGCGGTATCCGACGTCACTTACCACTGAGCTATCATCGCCTTAAAGGTATCAATGCCCGGGGACTGCAGTCCAGCGTTTCTTGATTACCACTCGTATATATGTAAAGTGCCGAGAAAACTTTGCTAGCGCGATGTAGGAATTCCTGTGTGATATTGTCATGACGTCATTCTATTAGTTTCCACCATGGAGTTAAAGAAGTATAGTGGAGGTGGCACAAGGCAACTAGGTCAGGTGCCTCAACTAGGCCATGACGTCACAGCGGGCGGGGCTTGCGATCCCTAGTATCGAGAGAACCGTCACCGCGATCGGCTCGTGTTGTACTTACTAGGTTTTTGCATAAATGATTTTTTAATTCGTTGTGACAATGAAGTGCTCTGTTGTTGGGCGTAAGAATTGTTCAGGATCAAAACTGAAACATATTGACGGCATTACATTCCATGTGTAAGTCCCTAACATTTTTATTTTCATTTTAAAACACATTTTCAGCCAGATTATAACTAGAGCCATCTGTCGTCGAGTAGGTGCATTATAACCACGCCTAGTTATCGCCCTTCATACCTCCTTCACCCCCGCACTCACCCACGCCGACGACAGCCATTTTTAATTCCATTTCTATCCGTCCGTCATTCTTCCTTCAAACTGTCAGTCAACATCAACAAAAGCGTATTTGTTTTGATAAAAAGAGCTTTGGTAGCCGATTAATTCATTTCACAAATTTTAATATACCTATGGCCTTATTCAAAGAAATATCGACGGTATTTTGCAAGTGCTTAGTAGATTCTTAATTCAAATTTTCTATAGAGAATTTGAATTAAGAATCTGGTAAGCATTCAAAATCTCTATAGAAAAATTCTTAATTCAAATTTTCTATAGAGAATTTGAATGCTTAGCAGATTCTTAATTCAAATTCTCCATAGAAAATTTTTAACTAAGCAGTTGCTAAACACCGTCGATATTATTATGAATAAGGTTGTGTTGTGTTTGTTTTGATGAGAAGTGTTAATTAATTTCCTCCACTTTTTTCCTTAAATCCATAAATACAGCTATTTTAGTCATTTTTTTGAATATTGTGTGCTCAAGAGTTTACTTCAGGACCTTAATTTACATCACTTTCAAGAACGACACAGTGGCTGAAATGTATTAATTGCGAGAGCATAATGCACAGTGATCTCAAGAAGAAAAGAAGACGGCAAAAGAATAGGTACATGCAATGATCTTAGTTACTCAAGGAATCGCACCTGAGCATTCACTATCTATTGAGCACGTACCTAATGTTGCAAGTACATAAGTGTTAGGTATGTATATCATTCAATACTTTTTGACTCTTTTAATTCAATATTTTGACTGTAAAATATTGTTAGACTGGAAGATCTACACTCACTAGACCAAAAACTATGCCCCACTCTGCACAAGCATAAAAAACAATCTGTACATACCTACAGTTAACAAAAAATTATACTTAGTTTAAATTCATACTATAGCATAGGTACCAGAGTTTAATATACTTTTTTATTGATAGATCTGCTCTCAACTCTGATGGTTAAGGTTTTAAAATATTAAAAGTTGGTATCATTTTCAGATACTTCTGTCCGACCACCTGCAAGTGATCAAATTAATGCCATGTGTATGTCTCTGAGTAACACAATGAAAATGACATCAGGTAATTAATCAATACTAATAATAAACCCTCTTTGCAGTAAACACCTGTAGAACTAATACTGGATTATGCAGCCCTATACATCAGATGGTTGAGTGATACAATTCAAATTTTATGAATGTTGATATTTTTGCATGTTCCAAGTGGAAGTTTAGGAAAGATGCACTTCATCAGTTACACAATGTAGTTTAAATGTTGATTTTTTTATTTTCATTTTCCTCCTGTTTATTTGGCATTTTATTATAATTAGACTGATTTCTTTACTTTATTATTATTAATTTAATTTTATAAATTGGCACCTTTTGAGGTGATTAGATAATTTTTTTGTTTACTCTATGGATTATGTTGTAGGTTGCAATAATGTTAAATTTTTATATCATTCTTATATTGTAATAGTTATTTATGTTGTAGCTGTTTTTTGTCCATTTAATAAATAAATAAATGTTATAAAGCGGAATGATTTGTATTTTTGTATGTTTGTAACGAATAAACTAAAAACTACTGGACCAACTTCAAACATTATTTCACCGCTAGAATGCTACCATATCCATGAGTAACATAGGCAATATTTTTATCCCGGTAAAAGATCCCACGGGAATGCGGGTGAAACCGCAGGGACAGCTAGTTAGTTATAAAACACCTGATATAGAATTATTTGTTTAAATTAAAGGTTATTAATAATAATACAGTTTTATTTTGTTTTCAGATATTTCACTAGTGCCAACAGCAGTCTAGGCTATCATCAATCACCATTTTAGCATTCCAACTCAATATAATAATTTTAAATTAAATAAATTGTGTTAATTTTAATAAAAGTTTAGTGCTATAGAACGAAGTTAACATTTATTTTTATGTATGGTAAAAAGAATACTATAAAAATATCTTATCCACCTAAATATGCTGTTTGGCCATATTATTCAAATAAAAAACTTATAAAATATTCATTAATTTAAATTTAATTTGATTTGAAAATCTAAATAAATTAAACTCAAGATATAAAATTGTATTGTATATCTAGTGTTATGTGGACTTGTTATATTATGGAATAAAATAGGTGTTACGGGTTAGTTAGGTAGGGAAGGAAAAAAGTGAATAGGATTGCCACAAGTTCCAAAAAAACTTTAAGTGCACCTAACAATTTACTTGTTCATCTTCATGTCACTGATATTATGTCTAGACAGAATAACTATAATAATTTAAGAAGAAACATAAAAACATTAATAAATAAGATGTTGTAAGCAAAATAACTGTTTTATTTATTGTTATCATAGGAACCTCTAAAATAAAAACAATATCCTACTAATATTATAAATGCGAAAGTATGTTTGGATGTGTGTGAAGATGTTTGTTACTCTTTCACGTAAAAACTACTGGATGGATTTTAATGAAACTTGGCACACAGGTAGATCATATTATACTGGAATAATATGTAGGATACTTTTTATCCCGGGAAAATATAAGATCCCTCGGGAACGCGGGTGAAACCGCGGGCTGGAAAACTAGTATGTGTATATTTGTAGGTATGCTTGGATGTTTGTTGCTCAATCACGCCAAAACGGCTGAACAGATTTTGATGAAACTTGGCACACAGGTAAATCATATCCTGGAATAAAACAATACTTTTTATCGTGCGTGAAAGCGCGGGGCGGAAAACTAGTAATATATAAAATAATAATATTTCCGCTCCGCGGTTTAATCCGCGTTCCCGAGGGATCATGCCTTTACCCGGGATGAAAAGTGTCTTAAAAATATGCATTGTGTCTTTACTATTAGGTAGAGTTATTATCAAGTTATTTGTTTTTTATTGTTTGATTATTAATTACACACACTCACTATTTGTGATCAATAAAGATTTATGATTTTATCTACTTTTAATTTTTTATTTACTCGTAATTTTCACGACACAGGATTTAGAGGTGTGGAGACCCTGGGGCAACAAAAGAGTAGAGGCTCCAAATTATTTTGCGAATAGGATAAATAATACATATTTTTCGTGCAAGTGTTTCACCTTATATAGCAGAAAGAAACCTTTATTCGAACCGCGTGTCCCACGACACTTCTAGAACTTTATGAATATATAGAATTTATTAGGGGCCCTTCTGTTGTGGAGGCCCCGTGCAGTTGTCCCAATTGCTCTTCCTTAAATCCGGCCCTGTACACAGATCTAACAATGAAAAGAACATCGACTCCATAAAATTACATACGTAGTAAATACATAATAAAATAAAAAAAAACCGTAACGAACCGATCGTTACGGTTTTTTTTATTTTATTGAATAATAATGAAATTAAATATAATGAAATGAAAAAAAACAAGACATATCGTTACGTAGGTAGGTAATTTAATTTGCAGTCAGAACCTGGATTTGAATTAACCTATTTATCCTATTTATTAGGTATTACTCTAATGACATTTAAACAACATTTTTACAAGTGTGCAGCGGACATTACACGGTGTGTGTTTGTGTAATTTATTGCAGCAAACAGGAATAATCCTATCCTACTTACCATGCCATTCTTACGGACATAGCATGGCTCAAAGATCTAGATACCAAGTCAAAAATCTTATTTAAAAAAACGGACTCAGATTGTACTGGAATATCTGTCATGCTCTGTTACGCCATAGTGGTGAGTAGACGAACTAAAATGAAAAATAGTTAGTTCAGTTCAGTTCAGTTACACTGTATTAATTACCTTCACCGCTAGATGGATTTACTAATAACTGGCGTGGCTTCCTGCAAGGGGTGGAGTCATCGCCGTACCCCCGTCCCCCTCTCACCCGCATTAAGCGACGCATCTTTCTTAAGAGTTTTTACATTGGGGCACCTCCACTACTTTCTTTACTCCATGGTTTCCACTGACTCGAGTCACATGTAGCGCTGTTATATTGCCGCTACATTATCACCGCAGTTCCGCGTGAATTTTAGTTCGACTTGATTTTTTAGAAATCAGACTACAGAATGTAGTAGTTTTAAACAATATAGATTTTATGAGAAATACATTTGTAGAAATAAGCAAACATCAATAAAGAAAAGACTGAAATTTTTTTTTTTATGTTACTAAGTAACTCAAGTAGCTTATATACTAAATTCAATTGTTATCTTATTGTTTAAGTGGGGTGCCCAACCATCAGCATACCCAACAGCCTAAAATTACTTGCTTTTTTTTAATTGTTGAGAAAAATGTATTATTATAAGTTGTAAAAGAGCGCCATTATCGCCAACAAACTGTTGTACAGTTTGGCGATTTTTGTTGTCAATGTAAACTGTAGATTTCTTATTGAAAAAAATGTTTTAATAAAAAAACCGTTGCCAATATGTTGTCGATCCTTTTTACAATACGAAACACACAGATATGTGCTTGGCGATACATTTTCAACTTGAGAGTGGTAGCCAGCCAGTACTATAATATAGGGTATCTACCCTACCCTACCATCGTGCGTGCTTAAATCACTAATACGATACACCTGATGGTAAGCGGGTACCGTACACCCTATAGACGTGAGTTGCCGTTGCGAAAATCTAATCAAAAATCGTACTTTTGTTTTATTGTGTAATTAAAAATGCCACAATACCTAGTGTGTATATCACACTCAGTACAAATTGCATTAGGAAGTAAAAAATTAGTTCATTTTAAATTTGACTGTGATCAAATTTGATTATACTTATATTGAATTTAAATAAATATTGTTCATCTAATAATACTTGCCTTTTAATTTTATAACCACAAATTTACTCAGTTTAGCCTAGGACATAGGTTATCCTACTAGATTATCCTGAAATCGGAAATATACGTACACTAAGTAAGCATAGATAAGGATAATTATAAGATAGATATTCATTTACATTGTTATATAATTGTATTTGCTGTAAATCTTCCTAAAAATAAATAAATAAAAAAATAAAAAAAATAAAATTGGTCGCCAGAACCATCGGTGGTCGCGTTTATTGCCGTCCCCAAAGAAATAAGCTTTTCTTTTAATCTTCGCGACATAAAACGTGAACTTTGATAAATGTGGCTGCCCTCATTAAGATGGGGCTCGTTTACATTTATCATTATTTTTAATAAAACCAACGCTGACGTTGGGAACCGAGGACGTAAAGAAAATCATGAAGTATTTCTTTCTATTTAAATGCATTTAAATATTTACTAGACACGGGTAGCAAACTACCTACATATAATGTATTATAAATATATGTATAGGTATACGTTGGACACGCTACCTATTACACCAGAGGTCGTGGGTTCGATTCCCATCCAGGACTGACATTTGTATGCATGGACATGTCTATTAGTCTGCAATTGCGTGTAATTATCTATTTGAGTATGTATTTAAAATACGTTATGCTCGGCTTAGTTTGGGATACTAGTTGACCCCGCAGTTTCACCCGCGTTCCCGAGGGATCTTATCTTTTCCCAGGATAAAAAGTATCCTATGTTTTATTCCAGGATATGATCTACATGTGAGCAAAGTTTCATAAAAATGCGTTCAGTCGTTTTCGCGAGATTGAGTAACAAATAATTAAACTTTCATGTTTATAATATTAGTATAGGATCATAATATTAGAATCAATGGCTTTCGCCACTGAACTCTATTTACAAGTTCAGTAACAAAATTATAAGTTTGATCGTTACGCGTCTTATTCGATAACAAAAATACAAGTTACGAAAAGAAAACACATAATATTCCGTGTTGATCTAACTAAGATTTCATTTAGTATAATATTATGATATGGGTAGCCACCCACCTCGGTAGCTAGCTAGTACCACGGAGCCACCCACGCGGTGCTGAGCTGAATGTTAAATAGTCCAGGGCCTCCAGGGTAATGGGGCGTGGGAAACCACTCGTGATCAGAATGCTTGAGGGTAAATATGAAAAAATGGACAAGGATTCGTTTGTATTTCTCCGGCACAGGGGATTGAGCTGCTCGAAAATTATGTAGTAACTAGCTATATTTTTATCCCGGGAAAAGATAAGATCCCACGGGAACGCGGGTGAACCGCGTGAGACAGCTTGTTATTATGTTAAAGTATCTGCTGTAGATGAAGCTTTAAGTAGTGAGACATTGAAAATGAAAAAAAATAATAATGGTAGGGCCGAACATGATGACGAACTTTACCAAACATAACAACAGACTAACTCAAATATAATAGAAATATCAGTACTGAAACACATGGTATACAGGTGTAATTGTTAAGTGTGTCCAAGCGATTAAAATAAGGAAACTGAAAACTTTCTACTAATCTCGTACTAAATTTATGGGAGTGTTTAATGTCAAAATTTTGAATACTTGTCATTTTATTTAAAAAAATGTTATTGATGTCATTTTACTGATCACTTTCGATGTCAGTTTTTTTTATATCTGTAATAGTTACGGAATAATCGCCTGGACACACTTAACTATTATAACATTGTATACCATGTGTTTCAGTGATATTTCTATTATAATTGAGTTGTCATGCTGCCCCAAAACCCGTACAAAATCCGGGTGGAGGGGATTCCCGAAATTTAGGCCGAACTATCAAATAAAAAGCCCGAGGGATATGTTATCCTGAATATAAAGTGTCCTATGTTCAGAATATGATCTACATTGTGCCAAATTTCGATTAAGTTAATTATTTCAGCCACCAGTGATTGGTAGGGTAATTGTTGTACTAAGATGAAGTACAGTAATATAAATAATTAGCTGTCCCCCGCGGTTTCACCCGCGTTCCCCTGAGTTTTTTTTTCTCGGGATAAAAATATATCCTATGACACTCACAAATAACGTGGCTTTCTATTGGTAAAAGAATTTTCAAAATCGGTTCAGTAGATCCATAGATTAACCCCTACAACCGCACAAACTTTACCTTTTTATAATATTAGTTTCGATTTAGATTTAAAAATTGTATGAAAAAATAACACTTAAAAACTTCTAAAATGTAGGGTAACAACTGTACAGTTAGCGGGTCCGCATCGGGACATAAATTATTGTAAATCCCGGAGAATTCCCGGCCGACGGGACGTAATCCCGTGTTAACCTATGTCCCGGGATACGGGGGCTGATTATAAGAATCGCTATGACGTTTATGACCCTCGTTTTTGTGACGTCCGGAACGGTTGATCGGAAGTTATTGTAGTGAAATAGATTTAATATTTTTCATGAAAAGTTGGACATTTTAAACCAATTTATTCTTTATTTCCCAAACTCAGTAATACGAAAAGCAATAAAAATACTTTCTCTCTCCGCCACCTACGTAATTTTCCGCCGCCACGAACGAAGTTCTTTATCGCGCGTTGTGAAAGGGGCTAGACGGAAAAAAATCTTACGAAAAATTGTCACGACACTTTTAGTGTCAGTGTCACTTTATTGTAAGCTGTGCGGCGTGCGCATGTTTCTCTGTCTGTCTCTCTCTCTCTCTCTCTCTCTCTTATAGAAAGCAAGCCAGACATTTATATATTTATAAAGTTTTTTGTTCTCAGTGTTGCCATTACTTGAAATCAACGGCTATTTTAATAACAAATATGTATAGGTATAGGTGGCATGTAATAAATCCCTTTGTAAAGAAAGTGCCGCTTATAAAGCGGAAAGTAAAGTTAAGTTACAAAAGTTTTGAGTTACAGCAGTTTCTGGGTCCCGATATAAATCATGACAAATCCCGGGGAAATCACCGACGAGCCGTAATCCCGCACAAACCCTTATCCCGGAACGTAACCGGGACCTAGAAACTCAGTGCTGATTATACAACTAGATATTGCTGAGATCAATGATCAATCACATCCGACAGGAACCTTGAAACAGCGCAAAACATTGCTCAAAAACTTTATAAATCTGAAAGTGTTTGTTGGTTTGTCCTTCTTTGTAGCAGGAACGGAGCAGCGGATCGAACTAATATTTTCCATAGATATGTATGTATAGTCTATGGAGTGGAGTGTTAGACTACTGGTATATTAAGAAAGTGAGAATGAACATCGACCGTCATCAATTTTTGTTATTTACTATTAATAAGTTTTTTTTATGTTAACTGATTGACAGACGGTTATAGACTATGTTTTACTGATGATAAGTGGTCAATTCCAGTAATGGTCACCGCCAAAACGAGGTGGATTTTTCAGGCGTCTCCGCTTAAAACATACCTGAAGATGGAGAGCATATAAAGTCAAGATGGTTTAAATTAATAAAATAAATATCTTGGGACATATTTCACACATAGCTATCTGATCCCAAATTTTTTTATTCTGGATAAGCTTGTGTTTGACCACAATCTCACCATGGTAAGTGATGATGTGGCCAAAGGTGGTAAGCACACAGAGCCTAGATGGGAACTGGCTCTCAAGTGTACAAGTGAAAATATTATTATAAGAAGTGTCTCAAGTGTAATTACACCCAGAATACCCATACTCAAGACAATCCGACATGTTCATGCACAAAAATATCTGTCTTGGATGGGAATCGAACGGACGACCAGTGTCATCGCCAACCGGCCTGTCAATATTATGTTAGGATTATACATATAGATAATTTTATTACACCAGTTTTAATTTTATTGTTGTTACGGACTATAATCCTATAACAAGTTCTAACGAAACGGGAAAGTTTCACAAAGAGAAGCTCATATTAAATGCTATTTATCACAAAAACCTTTAGACTAACTGCGAAAGACCTGGCAAGTGCGTCTTGAAAAACTCCTGAATTTCTCTAAAAAATGATCAAAGTGAAACAAACTATGTCACATTTAAATAAAGTATAAAATGCTTTGAAGGACACAAAGTTATGATATCTACACTTTTATTTTAAAAACGTTACATGCGACATTTGGAATGAACTTTATGTTGAATTTAGGTAGTTTTAAGTGTATTCAAAATGGAGCCTTGGCTGTCGTTCTTAGGTCGGTATTTTTAGTCAAAGCTTATGTGTTTGTGTTATCAGCTTCTAGGGAATATTTTTCTAAAAACTTCACTCATTCAGGTAGGTAATTCAAGGTATCGATAGAGTCACCCATAAAGACGCGCCCTACTCTTTTTCCTAACACCTTTTCCTGCACCTTTCGCTAGTGTTGTAGTGCTGCATATCGATATATCCTACTAACATTGTAAATGTGAAAGTTTGGATGGATGTATGTTTGTTACTCATTTACGCCAGAACGACTGAACGGATCTGGGTGACATTTGGCACAGAGATAGATTATAGTCTGGAATAGCACATAGGCTACTTTTTATCCCGGTGAAAGATAAGATCCCACGGGAACGCGGGTGAAACCGCGGGTAAACAGCTAGGAACTATATATAATATCAAAGTAGAGCTACTGTAGTTTGTATTGTTTAAACATTTGTTTGTATATTTTGTACATTTAAATAAATAAATGATAATTATATACAAACTACGGTGGTTAACTAGCTTTTGTGAGATATCTAATAAGATTAACTAATCTAATTAATAGAAAATACGTTACTCTTGTAGAATTTTGTAAGAAAACCAATCCAAACTGAAAACTGCACATATTTGGAAACTCCTACTTTACATATGTATACTTACAATTTTATTTTTATTCTGGATAAGCTTGTTTTTGACCACAATCTGTCCATGGTAAGTGATGGTGTGGCCGAAGGTGGTAAGCACACAAAGCCTAGATGGGATACTACAAGTGACATTATTTCAATAAAGTTCAATCTAAGTACACTGGTGAAGTGATATTAAACGAAAGTGTGATCGTGACTTTTCAGATGGTCTTAAATGTCTAAAAAGTTTTAGTGGAACGGCCACCAATTTCACTAAAACCTAACCTGACTTGTAGGTACAATGAAACAAAAAAACACCATATCGAACTCTTTAAATATTCCCATAAATATGAAGAAAAGAGAGACAAATACAAACAGATCACATCCCGTCTCCCTCCAGCGCCAACATGTTCCCAGGGGTGTGAGGGGGAGATCAGACACATCAGTTTATTCGCCATCTATATGGTAATGACTTAATATCCCACTAGGGTATATCCAGCATCTACATTGAGAAAATATTATATTGTTCTAGTGTGTAACATAGGCAGAAATATCGACGGGCCGGTTGGCGTGGTTGGTTAACACACTGCCTATCACGCCGCAGGTCGTGGGTTCGATTCCCATCCAGGACACACATTTGTGTGCATGAACATGTCTGTTTGTCCTGAGTCTGGGTGTAATTATCTATTTAAGTATGTATTTACAAAAAAAAAGTAGTATATGTAGTATATCAGTCATCTGGTTTCCATATTACAAGCTCTGCTTAGTTTGGGATCAGATAGCCGTGTGTGAACAAATGTTCGAGGATATTTATTTATTATTATTATATATTGCATACCAGTTTTATACGAGAAATTAGATTCGCGCGGATTTGTGCGTTTTCACTTTTTTTTCAATTGAATTAAAAAAGAAAGTCCTAACCAACGTTCTTCCCCAGTTTAAGGTATCCCCATGCCAAATTTAATTAAAATCTATTGAGACGTTTAGTCATGAGAGCCAAACAGACAGACAGTTTTTTTCAAATGTATAATATTAAGTATTAACATACTATGGTTTTTTTTATGTCACTAGTGACAACGAGGCAGACAGGTCACCTGATGGTAAGTGACTACCGTCGCCTATAGACATTTGCAATACCAGGGGGATTGCCAATGTGTTGTACACCTTATTACAATGCCTTAAGGGCAAGGGCTTCTGGGCTCTCAAGTGCAACTGCCGGAACACACCAACAGATGCTTGGCAACAGATTTTCAACTTGAGGCAGCCTTTCGAGTGCCACATAGTACCCTACCACCGTGCAAATTCTTTGAAAATCCTTATTATAGGTATTATAGATGATAATTACATAAACAGATTTTGTATTTATCCGATCTATTGTTTTTAATATTTTATTTCCAACAAAGAATGGATGGATGGCCATAAAATGACAATATTAATATAATTAGCGACCAAATACATTGTGATTGATTAGTCTACATTTCATCAAAAATCTTGTACAAGTTTAGATCGATTCTTGACGACAAAATAGTTTCATGATGGTGATAAAGATCTAAACAACAATGACAGTTACGTTAGTCAAGATCGGTGGACTTCGGCGGACTTCGGCGGACTTCGGCGGACTCCGGAGGATGAGTGCACGGCGCATGCGCGAACACATCGACCGTCGTATTTATACACCCGCCACACATTGGTACACCCAGTTCCATTGCCAACATACAACATTGTTGGATCCAATGTTCTATATATGGACACAAAGTTTAAATCAATATGTCTGCCGTAACATCCAAGCCAGATGAAATTATATAATAGTCACCACGCGGTTTCCACGAGAGATTTAATGTTCTCCCGGGATTAATGTATCTCATATGTTATTCCAGGCTATGATCTACCGTTGTACCAATCTTTCTCCAAATTAGTTTAGCCGATACAGAGTAGACTGGTATGAGGTAGGTACACCTGTTTCTTTCATATAAAATTTAATTTATAAAAAAAACTGAATGTTATTTTTAAGTGAACACCAAAATACTTATTAAGGCAAAAAAGTATATTTGTATATCATTGAAAGTTTTTTTTTAATTGTGTCAGTTGTTTCGGAAATTACCTCCTAGGTACATCAAAATCTCACCTCACTAGGTGTACTCCGCGGTTTCACCCGCATTCCTGAGGATTTTATCTTTTCCCGGGATAAAATATTATAAAATGCTTTATTCCATGATATGAACTAGGAACCTCTGTGTGTGACAAGTTTCATCAAAATCCGTTCAGCCGTTTTTGTGTAATTGAGCAACAAACATACCAACTTTGACACTTATAATATTAGTAGAATTTGTGTGATTGTAGGACTGGAAGGATTAGGTACATTATATCAATTAATAAGTGAAGAAGAAGTATAGGTACCCCTTTGTGTCCTTTGTTTGTAGATTGATTTTCTTTTTTTGTTTAGAATCTATTGACGAGCATTATTGTTATCGATAAAAATAAATTGGAAACAGTTAGATATAAAAAAAATAGATAATTACACAATTATTAGATAATAATAATAATAATAAAGCTTTGTTTATTCCTTAATAAATAAATTACATCATCATATATATTTAAACAATTCGGGAATTTCAAATAAATTTCAATTAAATAAGATTTTAAATTACAATAATAAAAAATAAAAAACAACACGAATTAAAATCAATAAAATACAAAAAATCATTATCATTATTGCATACAATTCAAATCACTATTATTAAGGACCTCTCTACCGAGTAAAGGCCTCCTCCATTTTTCTCCACTTATCTCTTTCTATTGCTGCATCTATCCAGTTGTTTCCCACTGTTTTCAATATTTCGTCGAGCCACCTCTCCGTTGGTCTACCTCTTTTTCTCTTTCCTGATTATTAGATACGACTACAAAATACTCAAAAAGTTATAAGTCAAATGACAGGGTTCAGGGAAACACAAGGTTGTAGGTTTGTCTTCGTCTTCCGCAGTTACTGATGGCTTGAAGTCCTTTAAGAACATCACTACGTCTCAGTGGTTGGTAAGCAGATCAGCTGCCTGTTTAGGGCATGATTTTACTACTTACTTTAAGCTATATCAATATGGAGTGACCGACATCCAGAGTTATGCCGTGAACATATTGGTTGCCAAGAGGACTACAAACAAGTTTAAAGCTTCATGTGCTCTTCTGTATCTACAATTCATATTTTCCCCATCCTCCATAATAATATATCAACCTGCCTCCCTGGGCCATCAGCTGACGACGCCCTAGCTTCCAAACATTATTTTTCGCTGGTAATTCTAAGCTTATTCCATCAATTTAACTTCAAAATCCAAGTTTTCTAAGTATTCAGTTAAGTCGTCAGTAAATCGTAGGCGACTTCAGTAACAGATGTTGTGCGACGGATCAATTTGTAATTATAATTCTGAAAAACTGCTGTTATTGATCTATAATAATTCCATAGTCGTCTTGCTTCTCTTAGTTTAGTCTCCGAACTGAGACGATTGCTAAATATAATATTTGATAGCTCAGTTAGACATCGGATGCTCTCGTCGGTTGTGGTCTGGAAACCTATAAAAAGCAGTTTTCGGTGAATAGTTAGTTGACTTTATATTCGTTTTAAATAATTATAAAAGCGAAATTTCGAAACGTGTAGTTGTATGGAAAGGACCAAAGGGAAAAAGGAAACGAGGTAGACCGTCAAAGATATAACAGGAGACAAATGGCAAACAAAAGCAAGAGACAGAAAACAATGGGCAAAAATGGAGGAGGCCTTTACCCTACAGAGGGGTTTTTTAATGATAATTTTGAAACAATTAAATTAATGATAGTATAAAATTATAATTGTGCAACTATTGATAAATTAATGAAGACTAGTATTAAATAATTATGTATAATTACTGAATTACTATCGAAAAATAATGATCATAATTTTAATATAATTTATTTTTTCTTTTAATTGTTGCATGTCAATTAATATAATAACTATGTACCTACTTGAAAAATGAGAAATAATAAAAGGCTTATTTATTATTATTATTATATTAAAAAAGCGAAATTTCAGTAAGTACACTTGGGCAGGTAGATTCCTCTTAGGAAGTAGCTATCCGCGAAGAAAGGGTTTTAGAAAAGATTACCCTTAGAATTAAATACAAGCCTTAACATAATAATATCTAAGAATAATATCAAATATATTTATTTCATCTTAATATAAAAAAACCTGTGTCATTTTTTTTTTATGTCACTAGTGACAACGAGGCAGGCGGGTCACCTGATGGTAAGTGACTACCGTCGCCTATAGACATTAGCAAGACCAGGTGGACTGCCAACGTGTTGTACACCATATTACAATGCCTTAAGGGCAAGGGCAACTGGCTCTCAAGTGCAACTGCCGGAACACACCAACAGGTGCTCTGGCGACAGATTTTCAACTTGAGGGTGGTAGCCAGCCAGTCGAGTACCACATAGTACCCTACCACCGTGCTGTGGTTTCCTCACGATGTTTTCCTTCACCGAAAGCTCAAGCTCATTGTAGGATTCGAACCCACGACCTTCGCCGCGGTATCCGACGTCACTTACCACTGAGCTATCATCGTCATGATGTTGGTCCGCGATGAACTTCGAAACTACTAAACCGATCTTGATGAAACTTGTCACATATATAGATATACTTTTGGACCCCTCAAAAGAAAAGATCCATCGGGAACGCGGGTGAAACCGCGGGGGCAGGTAGTAAATAATAAAATAAACATGATAACAGAGAGGTTTCATCTATAAACAACACAGTAATGCTCCAATAGAAATAAATGTAAAGAAATAAGTGTTATAGAGTAACAAGCTTGTTGTACAACTTGATATTATTATAGTATTGACAAACGAACAAAATCTTCCCAAATATTTATCATTCAGTTCTTCTGATGGTAAGTGTTCACAGTCGATGGACGGTTGCGATCGGGATGACTCGTCCCACTCTTTTTCCTAATCCCAAGTGTACCTACATCCTCTCGCTAGTGTTGTAGTGTTGCAAATAGACATATACATACCTACATATCGATATATCTTTTTTTTTTAAATTTATTTATCGATTTAATCGTTAATACAATTTAAATATAAAATTGCTCAAATAATCACAAACTTTTATACATATTAGCATTTAACTATTCGTGAACCGAGTGGTCTGATGCGGGACGATGGTAAAAGACCCGACGGAATGACTTTGATGCCCTGGAAGATGGGACGGCCTTTAGTATGGGACGCATCTTGCACCGTCCCACCTACCAGAGACTGTAAAGAGAGCCGTGGCGCGGCTGACTGTGCTGAGAACCTCAAACGTCGCAAATATGGAAACCTCGACAAGACCTTCATTTTTGAGCCGTTTGGGGAAGAAACGCTGGGCCTGGCTGTGGGGGCCAGGAGCCCATCGATTGTTTCGGGATATTTCAAAGCGCCTGGTTGACGCTACCCGTGACCAGAGGGCTGGCGAATACCTTGGCCAAAGAATAAGCATTGCCATACAGCGTGGCAATGCCGCCAGCATTCTGGGCACGCTACCAACTGGCAGCATTTTTGACCAGCTGTCTCTTTTTTAATTAGTTATTATGATATATTATATTTATATATATATTTTTTTAATACTTAATCACTTTTTGTTTTTTGTATATATTATTATATAGCTTAGTTAAATGTTTATCTTATCTTAGTGTTTAAAATTATATGTATATGTAAGTTCTAGTTATAATAACAATGTTAGATGCTACTTATAATTAAAAACCTACCAACAAAAGCTATATACCTAATAGTAAAAACAAGAAAAAAAACAATCAAACAAATAATTAAACAAGAAAAAAAACAATCAAACTAATAATTAAACAATAAAATTAAAAAGCGAGTCGGACTCGCGCACGAAGGGTTCCGTAAAAAAGGCAAAAAAAACACGTTTGTTGTATGGGAGCCCCACTTAAATATTTATTTTATTTTAATTTTATTATTTATTATTAAAGTAAAAATACAACTGAGTATTTTGTGAATATTTCAAGTGCCTACCTGTTGTCATTATTGGTATCGAGCAAAAAAGGGCAAAAAAATTGCGTTTTTTGTATGGGAGCCCCCCTTAAATATTTATTTTATTTTGTTTTTAGTATTTGTTGTTATAGCGGCAACAGAAATTCATAATTTGTGAAAATTTCAACTGTCTAGCTATCGCGGTTCTTGAGATACAGCCTGGTAACAGACAGACGGACGGACAGACGGACAGACAGCGAAGTCTTAGTAACAGGGTCCCGTTTTTACCCTTTGGTTACGGAACCCTAAAAATAACATGGTAAAATAATTAAATTCTAATTTTAACTGGAGTTGGGTAAATATACAGCAGTACGAGTCTTACATCCATATAAAATGCAATCTCTTATGGTTATAACTAGAATTACAATACGAATTGTTATACTTGGGGATTTTTGAAGCTTCAGTTAGGTTTTATTGAGCAGCTGCGGGGATTGGCTAGCGGTAGTGACTTGGCACACTGATACATCATATCCTGGAATAAAACATATTATACTTTTTATCCCGGGATAAGATAATATCCCTAGGCAATACAGGTGAAACCGCGGGGCGAAAAAATTCGTAATACAGTAAATTAAGTTTGTCACAATAATTTAAGAAGTCATTGCTCGTATTACATATTCAGGCGCGTTTGTCAGAAAGTAAAGGCAAATGTATATACAGAAAATAACGAAAGCGGGTAATAATATTTCAGTTTCGTATTTTTATAAGGATAAAATCTTTTCTCTTTTTCCAGGATAAAACCTTTTTGTGTGCCAAGTTTCATCAAGATCGACATAGTAAAATTTTGTCAGATATAAAGTTAAAGGATGATAGCTCAGTGGTAATGACGTTGGATACCGCGGCGAAGGTTTTGGGTTCGAATCCTAAAATGAGCTTGAGCTTTCGGTGAAGGAAAACATAGCACGATGGTAGGGTACTATGTAGTACCCGACTGGCTGGCTACCACCCTCAAGTTGAAAATCTGTCGCCAAGCGTCTATCTGTGTGGTTCGACAGCTACACTTGAGAGCCAGTTCTCATCTATACTTTGTGTGCTTACCACGCTAAGATTGTGGTCAAACACAGGTTTATCCAGAATAAAAAGAAAGTGTTTCGCAGTTCATCGCGGACCAACATCCTGACACGGGAATTTTATAATGAAGATGTTACTTGACGGACTGATTGTCTGTTGGCAAGAACTATCCAGGACAGTCATCTGTCTGCATGAACGAACATATCTTTTTGTCCTGAGTCTGGGTTTATCTAATAATCTAACCGTGATTCCTAGAATCCTGTTTTATTTTGTTTAAAGTTTTGGGACGACCGTCCCTTCTGCAAATCAAGGGAATTGCGTCTTATAAGGGATTAATTACGTCACGATTATATTATTAACTATGTTACTTTTAATTATATTCGAGTATTGATGTAATAGGAGCAGAAAATAGGTTTATGTCGATCAATTATTCAGTTTCTGTGTTCGTTAATTTAAGGTTCTTGTCTTATTGTATTTTCTTAATGTATATTTATGAAACACAGAGTAAAGGAGTGGTCCAAATAAAAGGTTTAACTGAAAATTAATGAAATGTTAGTTTTTTTAGTTGTGGTTACGAATCAACCTTGTTTTTTAATGGCCGAATAAGCGATATGTTGCTGTTAATTGTAATGTAAAACAGGTTAATTGAAAAAATTAAAGGAATCAAAGTGGTTTATTCGTCCAAGAAAACATATTAATGAAACTTTAATATAGTAACCTTATAGATTAAGATGATAAGGCTCTTTGTCAATCCCCCGGGTATTGCTATGTCTATAGGCGACGGTAGTCACTTACCATCAGATGACCCGTACCTACGCCTCTTTTTTTTTTTTTTATATAGTTATAAGTTTACCTGTACTATTGTTATTTTTGTGTACATTGTGCAATGTATAAATAAATAAATAAATAAATAAATAATAAATAAATAAGCTTGTGTTTGACCACAATCTCACCATGGTAAGTGATGATGTGGACGAAGGTGGTAAGCACACAAAGCCTAGATGGGAACTGGCTCTCAAGTGCAGCTGTCGGAACACACCGATAGGTGCTTGGCGACAGGTTTTCAACTTGAGGGTGGTAGCCAGCCATTCGGGTACGAAGTACCCTACCACCGTGCCTATGGTTTCCTCACGATGTTTTCCTTCACCGAAAGCTCAAGCTCATTGTAGGATTCGAACCCACGACCTTCGTCGCGGTATTCGACGTCACTTACCACTGAGCTATCATCGCCTTAAAATAAATCGCCTCGTTGTCACTATTGACATAACATCTAAATCTAAACTAATTATTTTATTTATAATTACTTGAGTTGTCCAGAATCAGATCAAGATTATGTAAGTATATATAATAGAGCAATATTAATTAAATTATAATCATCATAATCAGTGATGAGTGATGACAATAGGCCTCTCTCATATCAACTGCAATAACGTAAACGCCTATCACCAATCAAGACCACAGCAGATATGGATTTATCTAATAATTTCAGCAGAACCCATTGCTCTTAAGGCCTATATTTAGCCATCGAGCGAGCTGCCTCCCATACCTACATGAATTTCAGGGACTCGTGATTGGCTGGCGGGTCGTGACGTCACAACGAGCGCTCGACCAATGGGAGCAAGCGGCTCCGCGCATGGCATCGAAGCCTTCTGAGGCTCACTGGCGAGCCAGGCCAGTCTGGGCGAGGTGTTCCCAGGTGTCCCAACTACCCACCATCACAAACAAGGTCAATATATTTTTTTGCTATACATAGTAACCGCCATTTTGATTATTTTGAATATCGAATTGAATCGCGGTTTAGTGTTTTTTTTTTTGTTAATTTTAGTGGTTATAGTTGCCGGTTATAAGTGAAAAGGTTTTGTTAATGTGGATTATATAAGTTGTTATGTAATATTGTGAATGTGTGAGTGATCGGGATTATGTATGATACTAATGAGTGGGAAAGGGACAGAGGTTTAACTAAATAGTGATTCTAGAAGGTCCTTTTCCAAAATTACAACTCCTAATAAGATTTTTTTGTATTTTTTTGTCATAGGTGTTTAAAAATAGTAACATACTTGGATGTTGAGATACTAAAATCAGCTTTTTTTTATCAAATGTCAAAACGATAGTTTATTTGGGGTTTTGTATGTGAAATACATACTTGTGACGTCATAAATATACACTATCTCTTTGTAGTTAAATTGGTAATTAAAAATCAATAACATAATTAATTTTACAATGTATCCGTTATTTCCGAGTATTTTCAATTTTTTATACGATGGTTAGAGTTACATACTTTTTCTTAAATATAGGCTACATTCTTATTACATATCTGACGCAATAATACCAGACTATTAATTAAGAGTTATGTAAGTGTATAAACCGATTAACTATGGTCACTACGGCTGATAATAAATTCCGATTAATTATAATTTGTGCGTACCTAAAATGTTACATAATATAATAAATCTTTCATACTTATGCATTATAGCTCAATCAAATAAAAAAATATATCAATACGTTATTCTTTATGAGCATACGCTTTGCCGTCGGGCGCGGCTACGGGCCGTAGCATCTCGTAGCACTTCGTAGTACTTACCTCTACGGTTCCGCTACGAAAAATGTTTATTATAAATTATTATTAATAATATATTATTTGATTATTACAAGTTTATGCAAGTTTGAAGTTGTACTTGAATGTTGATTAAGATGTGTTTTCTACATTAAGATATACTTATTTGTGTTTCGTGACATTGATGGACAATAGAGTGAATTAAATCAATCTGATTTATTTAATTAGGATAACCAAAAAAATTGTTTGTAAGAAGAAAAACGCTAAACTTTACGTCAAAAAAAGTTATTTAGTAACAAAGTAACAAAACATTATTTCGCACAATGTAACCGGAAGTCATAAACCGTGGTGGTTCTCGACGCAAGATGGCGACCGGAAACGAGTGGAGTGGCGGTTTCCGCGGGTACACATCCGGCTTGGATGACTCTTGACTCCAGATGAAAGAATCATGGAATTTTTTGCCTTAAAACTTTATGTTAATAAATGAATTTAATACAACACATAGACAAGTCTATTTTAATTCGATACTGAGAGGTTTAAATAAAATCAGATTTTATTTTCAAATGGTTTCAGCTTCAAAAATAAAATTAATCTGATTCGAGAATAATCTAAAATGAGGTAAAAATATTAATTGAGTAACAAAAATTATAAAATCTATCTCTTGTTTGTTACAGACGCAACAACCGTCGCACCATTGTGGAACACTGACGCCCAAAATAAAAAAATCAAATACATATCAAAACAATGCACTGACTAAACTTAGCGTAGCTATAAAAAAGAAATTAAAAACCTTATACACTTTTTAGAAAAAGAATATTCTATAATTCGAAAATCGTACTGGCTTGAAAAGAAAATTGGAGCGATTCTAAATTTGAATAAGAATAAGTAGTATTGTGTTGGGAGTGGGGCAGTCGCCCCGTGGGGCTCGACCGTGGAGGCCGAGGGGGGCGCGCTGCTCGGGCGGCTGCAGGGGGCGCTGCGGGGGGGCGCCGCCGCCGCCTCGCCCTCGCGTGTGGCCAGCTCCATCAAAGGCTACCTCACCAATAAGGTCGGCTCGCTGCAGCTCAGAGATACAGGTGAGTCAGTCCATCCATCACACGCCATATCTTCACTTTTATCACAATCTCACAATAGGGACGGTCACTGGCACATCAAATCAGCTTCTTTTTATTAAATGTCAAAACAATCATTTATTGTTTTGTATTAAATACATACTTGTGACGTCATAAATTTGCACCATCAAAAGATCTACTCTTTGACGTTAAATTGGTAATTAAAAATGTATTTAAATTTTTTTAATTAAAAAGAGTATTTTTAGATGTTTTATACACTAGTTAGTGTTAGGTATATTTTGTTGAATCATGTGTTCATCATCCCTATTATGTGGTGGTAAGCATACAAAGCCTAGAAGGTCTATAATTCCGACATTAAACTGACTACGTATATTCTTCAGAGTTCCAGTTTAAGAATGCAAGTATCAATAATAATGACGTCATATCCTTTAAACATATTTTAAAATATCAGCACTTTCTAATACACATGTAACACGAATGTTTTTCATTCACAAACATTGTACTTACGCTTGATAAATACAATTACACTTATTTAAACGAAAACCAACCTTATGTATTCCAATTAAGAATCACGGTGAGAGCAATAAAGATGCTCGTTGGGGTTCTGAGCTAACGATGAGCAAATATTTGCGAGACAATGCCTTTATTAAATAAATAGGGGCGTAGTGACGTAATACCCGACTCCGGCAAATAAAGGAGCAGTCTGGGGCTTTGTAAATACCGTGGTACTGTAGACTTGTGTCGGTCAAAAACTGTTGTTTAATAAAAATCCGGTCAAGTGCGAGTCCGATTCGCGTATCGAGGGTTCCGTACAAACTTGTCAGTATGTATAAATAGTTTGTTCATCACGGGAATCGAGTCTCGAAGTCTTTTTCCGATTATTTTATAATTTTCGCTCAAAATCTCTGATATACATACAAAACGGTTTTTGGATTTATTCCTTTATTTGTACTACATGACATTGCTTCTAGCCAAATTTCATGGTTCCAGGTCAACGGGAAGTACCCTATAGGTTTTGATGCCCTTGCGAGAGTCAAAATATGCGACACAAACGGAGAAAAAACGGCCGTATGAGGCAGATCTGAGTATTTGATAGTAATTTCAACTCGATACCTAACGCATTCCTGAGGAAAAGGGTCTTGACAGACGGACAGACGGACGACGAAGTGATCTTATAAGGGTTTCGTTTTTCCTTCTTGATGACAGAACCCTAAAAATATCTGAAAATATCATTATATAATCAACTCAAACACACCTTATACACGCCTTTTCAATCAATCATTATCCTTACATAGTATAAAACAAAGTCGCTCTATGCGTCTGTCTGTTTATCCACTATCACCTCTCAAAGCACGCACCAGATTTTGATACGGTTTTGAAGAAGAAGAGAATTTCTCCTGGAAGGTAGAGAAAAGCCGACAATTTCAATGATTTTAAATGTGATATCGTTCAGCGAAGCGGGCTAGTATTTTATAAAAGTCTTCTGTAAATGACACTTAATTAATTCCCTTTTCATAAACGACATCACAAACCGCAGACTGAGCCAACACTTTGAGTCAAAGTAAAGTGTAATATTCGCACGTCAGTCGCACGGCCCGGTTAGATTGTCGATTGGTGGCGGCATGACCGCAGCTTACCTTGTTATATACCTTCGTACCTTTCAACTCTGTTTATTAATCGTCAGCTTAATTACATTTATAACAACTTTAGTTAGCTTTACCTTTATATACAGGGTGTGTTTTGGATGCTCAGTGGTTGTAGCGTCGGATACAATGACAACAGGATTCGAATCCTGGGAAGAGCTTGAGCTTTCAGTGTAGGAAAACATCGTGAGGTAAACATAGCACGGTGGTAGCGTACTTTGTAGTAGGTACCCAACTGACTGGCTACCAACCTCTAGCTGAAAATCTGTCGCCAATAACCTGTTGGTGTGTTTCGGTAGTTGCACTTGAGAGCCAGTTCCCTTTAAGGAATAGTATACAGATCGATAAGCCCCTTGATATTTATAAAGTTTTATCCTACAAGTTGACTTGTTGATTTTTTCACTATTTCAACGGATTTTGATTGTAACCTTTATGTTAATGATATAAGATTCAAGCTCCAGCTCTAATAGTCTTGTAGAAACCTTGATGCGGCACAATTCGCACGTGACATCCGAATCTACACTCACATATGAATTGTTTAAATGCGAAAATAGTGCGTTTGGTTTTATGATGAATAAACTTTAATGAAATTTGGGTTTTAACAATTCTAATTGGGGACAAAACACGATTCCTTGATAAATACTTTGTTGAAAGCTATAACAGTACATATTATAGTATATTTGTCCCTACCCCGACTCCCCCAGAGTTGTATAGTTACCCAACACACAAACACGTCGGTGGTTCCGCCGCAATTCGCCAACATTTCGCCTTCCCCTCGCTGCTAATTGCATCAATTACGCTACAGCAGCATCGCGGGTTCGAATCTCTCGTTACCGCTAACTCCCTAACACAATCAGTTATGGACTATTTTAGTAAATTTGAGACAACAAAGATGATCAGCTTAATTGGCTGGTGCTCGGGTAAATGGTGAAGGCTTTTAAAAATGTATAAAAGTGATGAATTAGGTAAGAGAGAAATTAAAATTTAGTACAGCGTTTTACTTTGACTTAAAATCACACTTAAGTTTATAAAACTCTCAATTATGAATAAACAGTAATCTCCGAAACTAATGAGCCGATTTTGAAGATTATTTACATGAACTTACCTATATTTTAAGGCGATCATAGCTCAGTGGTAGTGACGTCGGATACCGCGGCGAAGGTCTTAGGATCGAATCCGACAATAAGCTTGAGCTTTCGATGAAGGAATACATGGTGAGGAAACCATAGCACGGTGGTAAGGTACTTTGTAGTACTCGACTGGCTGGCTACCACACTCAGGTTGAAAGTCTGTCGCCAAGCACCTGTCGGTGTGTTCCGAAAGCACTTGAGAGCCAGTTTCTTTCTAGGCTTTGTGTGCTTACCACCTTCGGCCACATTATCACTTACCCTAGTAGTGAGATTGCGGGAAACACAAGCATTCCCAAAAGTAAAAAAAAAACATCTTAAAAGTGCGGGTGAAGCCGCGGTGTAGAAGCTAGTATTCGACATTCAAATTCAAGTTAAATTTATATAAAATTCTGTTTAATTTAACATCAAAGAAGCAGAAATCAAAATGAAGAAAAAAATTATATTTCTTTCGCGGAAGTTCTATTAGGAGAAGTTATTCAGAAGCTTTTAACTTGACATTCATAGAACTGTGTCATTAAATAATGAACTTTACTGTTTCCGTGTAAATTACACTTTCATTTGCTCTTGATATCTTCAACGATGGAAATAAGATCTGTCTACTCAGCGCACGTTACTGTAACGTAATTCATATTTTATTACGTTATATAATTCCTCGTCAACGTGAAGCATCAATGTATCCCACGTAATAGAGGAGACGGAAATTGGATTTTCTGCCTCATTCAAATTGGAATGGAATTCCTTTGACACGTTGAAATGATGTTTGAATATGATCGGTTCTTTGGCATATCGTATTTCTTTGAAATGAAAACGTTAAGTAGTTTATATTGTTCACATTAGGATTGCGTTAAAGATACATTTGTAACGGTTTATAATTAAGGATTTCCAGCTTAATATTTCCTAAGAATAAAATCAGAATTATAACAAAATAGAGTCCCCCTAAAAATTCACAGACTCTAAAAACATTAGCAGGTGTATAGCTTGTTGTAGGGTAGAGTGGGGTGGCCGGGCTCAGGTCCCTGTTTATGAATATTTGATGGCTCGTCTATCGCCGCGCGCCGCGCGCCGCCGGCGGCAGAAGTCGAAACTCGTGTAGGGGTTGAGCTAGAACTGCCACTGACGTATTCACAAGATGTATTTATATGATGAAAGAATATTATTTGTGTGTTTGACAGACCAGTTTGCCCTGCAATCCCATTATAAAAAAACCTACCTCTAAAGTCTAACTTATGCAACAATATTTTCCGAATCAAACTCTGATGCGCACTATGATAATTTATAACTTAACTCGCTTGTATACTAAATTCTATTGTTATCTTACTGTTAAGTGGGACGGCTGTCCCTCGAATAAGTTTATTTGACAACACCACTTCGGTGCGCTGCACTCGCTCTGTAATGGAAAATATCGATTCCCCAATTTAGCTTGGAGTGGTTTATTTTAAAACTGACGTGCTACAAGGATTTACTCTTTTGTAAATTCAATTGTAGACATTGTGACTGCTGGTTTATCATCATTTGATATTAGCAGCGTATGAGGTAGGCATTTATTTTTGGAAATAAACTTAACTACACACAGATTCAGGACAGACAAAAGTCTGTCTTAGTGACCTAGAAATTAAGTTTGATAAATATCTAAAAACACAATAACACCCAAATTAAAATACATTATCAAACAACTTCTACAAATTGCTTTATAATAGGGCAAGTAAAAACAGGGGGTATATTTAAAACGAGGTCCTCACGTCGATCGAGTGAGGATACATGCTCGAAACAACAATTGTTATTTATAATTGTCATGTTTCTATTATCGATTAGATTATAATAAGAGACGCGTGTTTGTACGTCGGCGTCGCCCCACTTTGCTTTGACATTCCGTGACAAATGGATTTTCCACTTATTCAAGATACAAGTCGCGCTGTATGAAAATAATTAGGGGGTTGCGTACTCCATAGTTGGAGAAATAATACAAGTAAACGATATTTTGCTTCTGATGCCCTTGAATTTGTGACTTGTAGGAATGGACTTAAAAAAGGAGCTTCTCATTTTGACCCGTATTATTAAGTTTGTTATATTTATTTGTTTGACCATTCAACAGTATACACATTAAAACATAAATCATAAAATAAGCACAAAACTCTGAAGAAAAGAAAAAATAATAGGGGTTAAGTGGGACGGGAACTTAAGTATATTTATTAAAAATAATACCTACATACTACGAATATTTACAAAAGTATTACTACTATTCAACATAATATTATACTGATTGCACATTCAAACTAGTGGAGAGCACAGACCAAGGTTCATGCGTGTGGAAAGTTCTCGTGATTTGGAGATTTGAGTATTCATAGTTAAGCCGTAAAGATTCGATGTTCACGAGAATATGAGACCAACGTTTTGCTTTCACAATGAAACAGTTGCTCAGCAGTTAGTTAATTATCATAAACATTGTCATTGTAATTCAACATCCTAATTTAAACCTGTGCCCTTTATGTCTAATCACCCGGCCCTGCGACCCTGCGACCCTGTTACCGTGGCAAATTACAACATCCGTATTCAGATCACAAATCGTTGGAGTAGCCGCGGCGCGCCGTCCTCGCGTACGGAGCATGCCGTAATCAGCGCCCCCTACAACTGGGGCTATTTATCTTGGCCGTAACTAACCGTTTCAGACGCGCCTCGTTTTGCCCCAATCTCCCCTGTACGTGCCGTAGTACTGGCGTGCCTTTTGTTTGAAAACGATTTGGACATGCGATGGAATGTATGGATTTGTTATAAGTATAGAAATGAATTGGGGACGGAAACGGTACGGTTCGGCAGCTTGTTCGCAATGTGCAACTAATAAATAAAAAAGTATAATATTTTCAAAATTGGAACAGCTTAGGTATACTATAGTGATGGATCAATATGAGCTCCATTCAATAATGAACAATAGGTTTAGAGGAAGTATAAAACAATATCATTAATCTCACTTAAATTTTCCACATTATTTCCACAATAAAATTATATTACCAATTTAACACACAAAAGTGCGACCCTCGCGACCAGAAACAATTCCATATCTCGGCGAGCTCCCCTCGACACGGCGGCGGCGGACAATATCCGCGTCCCCGTATCCGCCGCATCCGACGTATCCGCTAACCCCATTGTTGCGGGTACAATGGCAATAAATGTAAGCCTGCTAAGGTCGGGGGTGAATTGTGAATATTTATACACGAAAGGGGAGAACGGGTTCATTAAAACTGGTATTAAGTTTGTTTGGTGTCAGAATTGTTGGATTGTCAAGTTGTGATCGACGACTGAAATCAACCACGAAGGATTTTCACATCTTACTGTAACTACCTCGCGAAAGTTGTGATATTTTTGATCGTTTTTGTCAACCACCATTTAGAAATATTCCGAAAATTGACAAACTAAAACCATATTATTATCGAACCTGCTCAACGTGTAGAGGAGAACAGCCAGACAGCCGGACAGCCGGACAGCCGGACAGCTGGACAGACAGACATACTAAAGCATTTTTGCCCAAGCATAAACTTAGACGCTTCGTTCGCTTGGTCAATAGCTAAGCAAAAATCTTCCTCATGGTAATCAAATAGACTTTATTATTTAGTTTTATATTAAATAGAGATGCAATTAGGATGCTAAAAGCAAAGAGATTTAATAGTATAAGTTTAGTCTTTGGCTAAAGGTAATAAGAGACAAAAGAGTAGCGCATTCACGTCATCGTTAATCGATCGATCTTATATTCTATGCAACTTGAAATTAAGTTTTATTTCCATAGAGAAAAATAACGTTATAAAACCATTAACGCATATTGTCGTAGATATAAAATATTGTTCGCATTCGAAACAAATGAAGCGTGACGCATAAAGTGTAGTGGGGAAAACTGAACACCGAACACCAGATGTGGCACCATTGTGATACAATAATATTTGCAAGATTGCAACCGACATCCTAGGCTCTCCTCCCCGAGCTGAGAATAGCATTGTCATGTACTCGTTTAAGGCTGTTTACACAACATCGATTATTGACGCAAATATTATATTCTAATTTTGTACAGCTTGTGGAAACCCGATAATTAATGTACTAGATGTATACTACTTTTTTAATACATACATTAAATAGATAAGAATATAGTCAGATGGTCAAATATTTAAAAAAATTAGACCTTGCCTCAGCAAGAAACTCATTTCTTGCCGGTTTTCTCAGTTGAAGGCTGACTTTACTGTGGCGTGACAGGTTGTGTTTTTTCTCGTATTGCCAATGTTCATGTAGTAGTCACTTACCATCAGGTGAGCCGCCTGCGATTTATCTGGTTTCTGGAATATAAAAAAGTTTATTTTACCACAAGTTTTCTTTATTGTACTACATATTTTATGTTACATTTCATTGACATTTATAGGTTATGCCATAAAAACGACGAAACAAGTTTGCGTGATAATAAACTATAACAATTTCGTTATTGTTGTGATACATACAGACTTAGAAAACATTATGTACTTATCCGTTGGTTTCGAACTACGCATAATTTATTAAAAACTTTTACCATAGCATAAATGACTTAATATTTAAGACATTTGAAATCGTGAAAATATTGCGGAAACATGCCTAAAAATAATCGCAAGTCTTCGTTCAGCCTAAGCGTCCCCCAAGTGAAAGAGCGTTAAATTAGCCGTCAGTAATGTGGCGGCCACCGCGGTGGCAGGGGCGCGATGATTTGTGGCGATCGGCTGTTCGATAACAGCGTCGCTAATACGTGCCCAATAGCACTATGAGGAAAATTGGGCGAAGATAACATCTCCTATCTTTATGGAGAAGCGGTTGAGATTTTCTTTAACGATTATTGTGAGTTTTATTGCAGATAATGTATGTACGATAGCAGAGCTTAGTTTCGTTGATGTTAGTCGTTATACAGCGTGAAGATTAATGTATGTACGATAGCAGAGCTTAGTTTCGTTGATGTTAGTCGTTATACAGCGTGAAGATTAATGTATGTACGATAGCAGAGCTTAGTTTCGTTGATGTTAGTCGTTATACAGCGTGAAGATTAATGTATGTACGATAGCAGAGCTTAGTTTCGTTGATGTTAGTCGTTATACAGCGTGAAGATTAATGTATGTACGATAGCAGAGCTTAGTTTCGTTGATGTTAGTCGTTATACAGCGTGAAGATTAATGTATGTACGATAGCAGAGCTTAGTTTCGTTGATGTTAGTCGTTATACAGCGTGAAGATTAATGTATGTACGATAGCAGAGCTTAGTTTCGTTGATGTTAGTCGTTATACAGCGTGAAGATTAATGTATGTACGATAGCAGAGCTTAGTTTCGTTGATGTTAGTCGTTATACAGCGTGAAGATTAATGACAACTATTTATATATCCTTTTGTTTTGTTTCGTATCTAATAAAAACAATCATCCAAGTATACTCCTATCATAACATAATTTCACAATATATATATACAAACAAATGTACAACTATAATATATAAAAAACTTCTTCGAGGCTGCCGCTGCTGCCGATCGGTAAGGTTCCCAGAAGGCTGGCAGCGTTTCCTCTTTGGATGGCCAAGCTGATGCGTTGGCGGAAAAAGCTCCCCGCCCGCCGGTCACCCGAGGCCTCGATTAATTTTTTACATAAAATATTTGCGAAACGACGAGCTTCAGACCCCCACGGACCCATGGTCTCAACCGCAAAATGCATAAATTGATAATTTGGACCAATACAGGCGTACTTTTTGAATTCTACAATGAATCAACAAATTGCACCTAAAAATAAATATATCATTCATGGAATATATCATAGCATAGGTACTTTTGATCCCGGGATAAGATAAGATCCCTCAGCTACGCGGATAAAGCCGCTAGGGATAGTTAGTATAAAACAACATCAGTATAGTGTTTACATACACACAGAAAGAATAAAAGGCTTATCAAGTATAGGACGCTCTCTGCGGAGTCATGCGAACAGTTTATGGGCCATATAAGCGAGAACAAGGATAGGAGCGAAAAACGCTCACACCCAAATGGCTAACCCAAGAGTTGATATAATTGCTACACCGACTTTCGGTTCAACCGAAAGGTCATTCTTTCGGCATATATGTACTAGCTTTCCGCCCCGCGGTTTTACTCGCGATCCCGATTCTCCATACAAACTTTGAACCCCCGTTTCATGCCCTTAGGGGGTGAATTTTGCAAAAACCTTTCTTAACAAATACCTACGTCATAATAACTATCTTCGTGCCGAATTTCAGCGCAATCAGTTCAGTGGTTTGTGCTGTGTGTTGATAAATCACTCAGTCAGTATAGTATACAGAAGAAGATTTGGTCGTAGGTCTCTAAATTGTGGCTTTTTATGCGAACGAAAATAGTGTCTAACTCTATAAACATAAATTATAATCTAAATGAATACGAAGGTTTAGTTATCCCCATTCCACCCATTTGACATTTCAATTTAAATACCACAAAACAAAGGCCGACATTTTTGCGTGGTATTTCGGATGGTTGCCGAATGGCTTCGGGTAACTTCGGTAACAGCTTTATTGCCCGAGGCTTAGCCGGTATCACATTTGAGGGAAACATCGAGGGTCTTGTCTTGATGGGTTCGTCTAAAGATTTACGATGACATACATGGGTTACTTGTTGTACGGATTTTGTTCGTTTTCAAACAAATATTTTGCTGTCCATAGTTTTTTTTGGTTATTTTCAATAGTATATTGCAATTAACGCCTTGGTTCGCAGGTGGGACAATAGTCCCAAAACTACTTAAAAACAATTTAATTCCAGGATTTGCGCTTCGAGTTATTGATTTAAAAAACAAATATTTTAATAAAAGCAAATATTAATCAGAAAATTTCCCAGAAACATGTATAAATTTTTCATCATAGCTTCATGGAAACAAGGAATGTTAAAAAATAAAACAAAGGATAATTAACGACCAGGAATATGTCCCCCCGGGCCGGCCATGTTCCAGGAACGAGTTGTTTTTAAAACAAGAGTTACACAAAAATAATAGAACATCGAAAGAAAATTCTGCGATCCATTTCTAAACAAGCAAAATAATAACAATTTATGTTTACCTGTTACTAACAAAAAAAAATATATTGAAGCAAGAATCTGGCAAGAATAAGTTCTTCCACCAATACGAATATAATAATAAGAACAACAGTTTCTATATGGGAACACTGAAAGCTTTAAAAAACGGCGGGTCTATTACGTAAAAGTGAGCAGTAGCGACAGCTGTCGCACGCCTATCGCTGAATGATATTACCCTTGGACACTAGCGCCACTAGCGATAGGGTAGCAATAAATGGAAACAAATAATTTCTCAAGCTCATACAAAAGTGACGTTTGACAGCAGCGATCGCGAAATTTACGCCTGTTGCAAACCTGTCGCGAGATACAAAATTCCGCCGTCGGTCTAAAAAGCAACTGCTGACGAAAATATGCGTTTTTGTTCGGTTCGTACACGTACAGTTACCAAACACTCAAGTTTTATCTTACCACGTCATTATTTACAGCAAACTACACATTTCGCCATGAAACACTACCCTCGCGCACCAACATCCCATTTATGAGACAAACTTTTGCAATTCGTTCTATATGAACCGTATTTAGTGGTAAGAAAGTTTACAATTGCGTATATAAGTTGTGGGGTATATTGGTATAACCCGAGGCGTAGGGGGTAAGAGGGATGGCTTCATTTGGCCCGGTCTCCCCTCAGGGCCGCGTTTTACATCGGTGTCGAGCAATTACTGCCGCGTCTTGTTTTGTGGCCCGTGCAAATTTAATGACTACAGTACACTGGTACAGACGAGGCTTGTTCTTATCTGTAATATTGTACGAATTCTTCAATAAAAAAAATCTTTGGACTTTAGGCTTGATAATGTGGAAATAATTACAAAAGCTGAACTTACTCTAAAACTGATTTATTCAGCTTATACCCTGATAAATTATACACTTATAATGAAACTTTTAGATTTGTTATTTCCGAAGTTTTAGTGGAATCTATCTAATACAAATACATTTATTTGCTTGAATATGGTGTAGGTATACAAGATGACAATCAAAATAATAAGGTTCCATATATCCTGCAAGTAAGGTGTACTAATTATTACAAGGCGATGACAGCTCAGTGGTAAGTGACGTCGGATACTGCGGCGAAGGTCGTGGGTTCGAATCCTACAATGAGCTTGAGCTTTTGGTGAAGGAAAACCACAGCACGGTGGTAGGGTACTATGTGGTACTCGACTGGCTGGCTATCACCCTCAAGTTGAAAATCTGTCGCCAAGCACCTGTTGGTGTGTTCCGGCAGTTGCACTTGAGAGCCAGTTGCCCTTGCCCTTAATGCATTGTAATATGGTGTACAACACGTTGGCAGTCCACCTGGTCTTGCTAATGTCTATAGGCGACGGTAGTCACTTACCATCAGGTGACCCGCCTGCCTCGTTGTCACTAGTGACATAAAAAAAAAAATTATACTTACAAAAAAGGAAAAAATTCATGAACACTACAAAATTACCTATAATATCACGTCTATTATATTATTAAGATTTATAATCATTGAATAAAGTAGAATCAAAGAATAAAAGTGGGTCGGAGTTGAAAATATGTACCTATATTAGTGATGGTAAAATATAGCATGTCAGAAACTTCGAGCCGTCATCAAATTTGCAAGAACCCGTTATGTATAAAAGCTTTATGTACCCAGGGCCCCAAATAATACATCTGAGGACCGTAATGCCCTGGGGATTTAAAAAAGGCCAGGGAAGAGAGGCTGGGCCAAAATAGTAACTTAGATAAACTATCAAATATTATGCTAATATTTAGGGAGTTAGCGATTTAGGATATGCAAAAAAAAAGATTTATCAAAATAGGAAAAGAAACATATAATGTGGGACGGAATAGGGATTTTGTTTTTATCATATATCAAAATGATAGTTTACATGGTGTTTTGTATAAAGTACTAGCTTGTGACGTCACACGTATGTAACCATCAAAACAGCTACACTTACGTCCAAATAATTTCAAGGGTTTATAAAATTTACCTTCCGACGGTCAGAAATAGGGGATCGAGTGAAACCGCGAAACAGAACGCTAGTTCATATAGTCTAGAATCTCACCAAGGTAAGTGAGGATGTACCCGAAGGTTCGCAAATGATGGACACAAAGCCTAGAATATTTGATATTATAAACAATTTATTATTCATTCAAGAAACTTGACTAGGGCAAATATATTTTTATACTAAAATATCAGTCATTTTGCTCAACTAAAAGCAGAAATAATATCTCTAGGCGAAAGCCCTTTAACAAATAAAATGGGGCACCATCGAGCCACCGAGCCCTCGCGAACTACTCCGCAGTCGGCAGACTAACCAAACGAGATTACAGCTGACTTACGTAAACTTTTCTCACAGTGCCCTATTTACCCAATCCCTCCGCTCCACCCTTACAAGCCCCCGGTTATCCAATTTGAAACTTGGATGTGTTTACCTGTTGTCAGGGTACTAGAGGCAACCAACCCACTAAATCGATTACTCTACTTAAATTAGTGAATTACATAAGCAGGAATTTTGTTTGTGTTTTATGTTCGGCCGTTACTCAGTCAATTGCTCTATGGTCAAATGTGATCAATTTTGATGATAGGTTTTTAGAATAGAGTCAATATATTCTGAGATGATCCTTCATGATATAAAGGTTACAATCTTATCATGGATTTTGAAAACAACGAAATTATTTGATGATATTAATCAAGAATGTCGCGTTTGACATATTTTATTCATGCAAATGCATACCTGCAAAAACTTCTTAGGTAGGATCTATCTTGGGAACGAATGCTTTTTTTTCGCCGACTTCGTGATCCTGATTATTTTCAGTCATTTTCAATCATCAAAACAACTTAGACGTTATGAATTCGTATTTTTACTGTATATTTTATAGTTATGAATACTAAAATAACAAGAGATTGGATATCGGCTGCAACGTCGGCATAATTCAAAGGCGTGCCCTCAGGGACGACGCCGACGTAATCCAGTTTTCCTCGGTCTCCCCTTGCGACTGGAAAAATATAACAATTTTATCCATTTCAGTCGCGTACAACCAATTGAACTTTAAATCTAGCGAGATAAGAATCTGATTTAATGCAAACTTTGTTGGTATTCTATGTCGCGATGAGAAAAGACGAGTGTTCGCTGGGAGCCGTTATCTTTGTGATTATCATTGTGACATTACAATGTAAACAGCGTTTCGTGATTGCTATCGATTCTAAGGCGAAGATAGCTTAGTGGTAGTGACGTCGGATACCGCGGCGAAGGTCGTGGGTTCGAATCCTACAATGAGCTTGAACTTTCGGTGAAGGAAAACATCGTGTTGAAACCATAGCATGGTGGTAGGGTACTTTGTAGTACCCGACTGGCCGGCTACCACCCTCAAGTTTAAAGTCTGTCGCCAAGCACCTATCGGTGTGTTCCGACAGCACTTGAGAGCCAGTTCCCATCTAGGCTTTGTGTGCTTACCACCTTCGGCCACATCATCACTTACCATGGTGAGATTTTGGTCAAACACAGCTTATCCAGAATAAAAAAAAAAGATTGAAGATTGATAGCAAGAGCCTATGGCGCAGATTCTTTCAGTTGTCCTACAAGTTTCAAGGATTTTTTTAAATTACATATATTTAGCTTATATCTTTTTTCTTACACATCTATTTATCTATATAAATTAAACGGATGTTCCTTTGTATGTTTAAGTCTATGCGTTCCCACCATCCGAATGTGGTGAAACTTTAGTCAATTGTTCTGCGTATAAGATACAAATTAAAAAATAAATTGTTATTCAAAGAGGCAATGCTGCCAGTATTCTGGGCACGCTACCACCTGACAGCCATCTTGACCAGTTGGCCTATTTAGTTTAGTCGAGTGATATTTTTTTAATTTGTGTATTTAGTTTGTTAATTTCTAATGTAAATAATTACCATTTAATTTTATTATACACTAGCTTTCCGCAACCGCGGTTTCATCCGCTTACCCCTTTTTTACCCCTTTAAGGGTTGATTAAAAATAACACCTGTGAAAAAATCAGCTTTCTCTCGTAATTCCAAAGGCTGGACGATGAGGCTAAACCTATTATTAAGTTCACACTCAAGCAGAGTCAGGTCACAAACAAAGGTCAAGTGTACTCGCTCAAGTCCACTTGAAGCAGCGCTCGTGCCGTATCGCTGCCCGCCCTGTCTCCGTCCCGCTCCGCTCGTTATAATACACGAGGGTCCTCAGCCGTGGTCCGTGCTCCGTGGTCGAGTGCTGCCTTTGAGATCATTTCACATTCATGTCATGAGAATGGACTTGTCATTATTGATAATGTAAATGTTAATCAGTAAGTTGCACGAGTTTCTTGCCGGCTTTTCAGCAAAAGCAACCTTCCGTACCGTGCGTTAGAGTCTCATTCGTAAGTTCTTGCAAAAGGTCATTTGTTGAAATGATATTTTCAATTTCATATGATTTCCATGCCTAAAAACCAAGGGTCGTTTCAGACTAAGGGAAACATGCTAGAACGAATTGCCACGTTTTCTCCGCACAAAGTCAAAAATCTTTCGCATAGTTACTATACATACATTAATCCCTCATGAACACAGGTAGAACCAGGGGGCAGTAACAAGTGCATTCACAGATAGCAAGATTGCTAGCAGTGGTGGTGACCACGGATACCACGGCTAAGGTTGTGGGTTTAAATCCTATAATCAACTTGAGCTATCCGTGATGGAAAACATCGTTGTAGCGACATCTATCTACACATAGATATAGTTCCCACGACTCCTGGATAGATGGCGCTCCAATAACCTACATCGCGCTTACGAAGTTTTCCATGCGATCTGCATATATACAAGCTTCCAACATGTACAGTTGGACCGCGGTCCCCAGGCACGATGACCTAGCCTGGCGGAAGATCTTCCCTTTTCAATGGAGGAGTCTAACACCTCGCTCCTCCATAATCGTGATGAAACCATAGCACGCTGGTAAGGTACTTTTTAATACTCGACTGAAAATCTGCCGCCAAGCGCTTGTTGGTGTGTTCCGGCAATTGTACTTGATAGACCGTGGCCTTTAAGGTATTGTAATATGGTGTACAACAAATTGGCAATCCCCCTGGTATGCTAATGTCTATAGGCGACGGTAGTCGAAGCAATTTACGACTCCTCCAAATTCAATAACTACAAACGTTTTTCAGACGTATTAACAAACATGTTACCGTCTATATAGGGTAGGTGTACAAGTCAGTAGGCTGTAGGTACCTGTCGTGTCGACAGCAGCAGCAGCGGGCCCCGCTGTGAGGGCACAAAGGGCACCGCCCGCTGCGGCACCGCTTTGATCGGTCTCGTGCCGACCATGTCTCGTTAAGGGCTAGCCATTGTCCTATATACTTGGTTATATTAGGTATTTTACTTATATAATCTCTTCGTAACTCAATTTAAAAATATTCTAGTTGCAATTTATAGATGGAAATATCCACTATTTTCTCAGTTGAATAAGTAAAGAGTTTTCTATTTAAGTGTCATTAAGGTTCAAATAATCGTATTTCATAAATAAAAATGAACTTTCAACTTAACAAGCAAAATATATTCGCGGAAAGCTTTCCAAAAACGAACATAAAAAATTCACAACTCGACATGGCAGGCTTTGTGCTCCCTAAAGCACTTTAATTCGACCACGCTTCGAAAATCATCTTTACTGCTAGGGCAGAAACGTCGAAAATCGAATAAAATTGTACAGTACAAAAATGAATGCGTATTAAATGAAATATAATCCTAATAGCTCTGGAAATAAAGACGTAAATTCAATACACAGTCGGGTCAAATATTTGTTATTCTATGTCGGAACAGGTCACTTCCCCCGTCCCCCAACCTTCAACTCCCCAGTCAGTCCCGTGGGACGCGGTGCAGCCCCCGGTGCCGGTGAAATTAACTCGCCCTAGCTCACCTGCCCTTTGAAGACGCCGTCTGCACACCCGCAGGGCATGTTGGACTACTGGATATTAATATCAAAACTTAGTTAAATTATAATAAATAATAAACCTTGCTTTCCGACATGATGTGGGTGTAAGATCTTATAAATACTAATCACTACATAGTATAAAACAAAGTCTACGATGCGTCTGTCTGTCTGCCTGAAAGCGATAAACTCAAAAACTACTGAATGCATTTTTATACGATTTTGGTATGAATTGTCAGAAATATGACTATTGAAGGTGTCAGAAAAAATTATGCCGACTGGAAGATTTAATCTTATATACTATAAGTTGTCTCTCGCGGTTTCACTCGCTTAAAAGTCCTACATTTTAATCCATGTGTGCCAAGCATCAGAATACTTTAAGCCGTTTTTGAGTGATTGAGTCACAGTCATCCAAACAGTCATTCACATTTAGTTTTCCTCCGCGCGGTTTAACCCACGTCCCCGAGGGATCTTATCTTTTCCCGGGATAAAAAGTGTCCTATGTTTTGTAGGCGATTTGTAGGCGATGATAGCTCAGTGGCAAGTGACGTCGAATACCGCGGCGAAGGTCGTGGGTTCGAATCCTACAATAGCTTGAGCTTTCGGTGAAGGATAACATCGTGAGGAAACCACAGCACGGTGGTAGGGTACTTTGTAGTACCCGACTGGCTGGCTACCACCCTCAAGTTGAAAATCTGTCGCCAAACACCTATCGGTGTGTTCCGACAACTGCACTTGAGAGCCAGTACCTATCTAGGCTTTGTGTGCTTACCATCTTCGGCCACATCATCACTTACCATGGTGAGATTGGGGTCAAATACATGCCTATCGAATATAAAAATCTGGAATGTTACAGGTGAGATGTAGGTATATGATACGAGACTACTACAGAAAAAAGTGGCGTATACATATTCTCTGGTACTCAAGCGAAGCCGGGTGAGTCGCTAGTAAAACATAAAATAACAGTTACGGTTGAAAAGATATAACTATGAAAATACAATGAGAACGGCCCGAGGTGCCGAAACTAAGCGAGCGTAACAAATCAAAAACAAAACATTATGCTTCGGACTTCAAACTAATACGTATCGGTGAAATTGGCTAACATTCACTTGCCTTTTTAAAATTTAATATACCTGTGTTGCCATGAGGCTAATGCATGCCCACAAGGTCTAGAATGGAATGGCAATTAGATGCAGCTGTCGGATGATGCCGCATGCCGGTGGGTGCTGGACGACGGGTCGACGGTGGTGGTAGCCAGCCATGCGGTTACAACCAAGTAGTTTCTTTAGTGTTTAGGCCCCGATAGAGAGAAAGAAGAAAGAAAGAAAATGTATTTATTCACGACAACACACAACATTACATTACAATTAACTTACACAGAAAAAAAAAAGTACTAAACGGACACATAATAATGCAATGCCTGGAAAAGGTCCCGACTCAGCATAAGCTAGGGTTAGCTAGGGTTAGGTTAGTACAATCTTTGCGCTGGTTTTCAGTTGGGGCCCACGTCCATAAAACCACGAACAAAACCAATTTAAAATAAATTTATTATATATAATAAAAAAAAAGAAGATAATTAATGAAGATAAGAGAGAAATGTTTGTAGAATATTGAAAAAATGGCATGTGCAGAAACAAGAAGAAAGAAATCATTTTACTGATAGCTCAGTGGTAACGTCGGATACCGTAGCGAAGTCGTGGGTTTGAGTCCTAAAATGAGCTTGAGCTTTCTGCGAAGGAAAACATCGTGAGGAAGCCATAGCATGGTGGTAGGGTACTTTGTAGTACCCGGCTGGCTATCACCCTCAAGTTGAAAATCTGTTGCCAAGCACCTATCGGTGTGTTCGGCTGCACTTGAGAGCCAGTTACCATCTAGGCTTTGTGTGCTTATCATCACTTACCAAAAAAACCCGCTACCTTGCTGTAACCCATGACAAGATTGATGTAAAAGAGGTATCTTAGTGTCATATTCTTCTTTTTTAAAAGGCTCCATATTTCTTTATCAACGATTTTGATAGGGCTCGAAACAAAGTTGATAAATATATTTCTAATTAGGTACTTAATTTATTAACATTCTAATAAAATAGGTACAGCATTATTACACTAGTGATTGAAAGTGTCACTTTCCGCTGCGCCTGTACCCTCCGCAGGGAGTCCGGCTCCCATAGAAATAGCAATTTCATTCCATTTTAATACGACTGTTTACCTTCAATATAATCCAGTTAGGGGCCTGCGTCCTGCACTAGGGGCCCAATAGTAATTACATATTTCCATCACGTTTTTTTTTCTTATTTTTCTTTCGATAATATTTCGTTAAAATGTTTTGCGTGCTATAAATCACAAGTATTTATTTAAGTAAATGTCTTATAAGGCTACAAAAATAATATTTTAAATCGGATATTTTTGGATCTACGTTAACTGTGGAATGACATTGGCTTCCTTTGAAATATCAACCCCTATATAAGACAAAGTTGCAGGAAAAAGATAGTGAAAAAGAACTACTTAATCAACTTTCTTGTTCGTTTATTTTAGATATTTAAGATTTTCACTGTTTATACAAATTGTTTAATTGTCTTTCAAACAAGTCTCAGACGGTTGGATAATATTAAATCAAAGTTATATAACTTTATCGTTAAAGTAAGCGAGTAGGCAATGAAACGTTTACAAAACGTGTTATACGAACAGAAATAAACATTAGCAGCAAAATTTCAACCGTATACCGTTCTGATTTAGGTTTATATTCGCTTAACGTATCTGTAATAAAAATAATAGTTGCTGCAGTCGTGCCGTAGCTCGTAGCGCCCTCGTAGACGTCGAGCTCGCGTGACCTTTAGATGTTTCGTAGCACGACATAATGCCGTAGCGCACGAGTGTCGTAGCACGCGATCAATGACGAACTTGACAATAACATTTATTCTTACTGTTTACTACCAGAGCAAATAATAAATTGTGATAACCGTAGGTAGGTACCTATTATAAACCCATAAGAAAGGCTTAAAATGTATGGATGCACTAGTTCGACCATCGACAGCCTAAGACGTAGGTCTGGCAGCGTGCGATTTCAATATAGCTTCCGACTGTATGTATGTATGCTTTAGTTGTAGAATGAGCTGAAGGATATAGGGAAAAAAGAAGATTTTTCCTGGCACTGCTAGCGTCTATAAGCTACTGTAACCGCTTACCATCAGGCGGGACGTATTACAACTTAGTGAAAAAAAAACACGCTGGTACATTTTTTAAATACAGCGCTTGTACTATAGAAACCACATTAATGGATATAGCTATAACTTTAATAGATAACTTTTTTTTTATGTCAATAGGTTGACAAACAGGCAGACGGTCCACCTGATGGTAAGTGGTCACCGCCGCCTATGGACATTTGCAATACCAGGGTGATTGCCGATGTGTTGCCGACCTTGAAGAGCTCTCTTTACGCCCTTTTTGAAGAACCCCATATCATAGCGTGGAGGGAATACCGTAATGGGGAGCTCATTCCACATCCTAATGGTCCGCAGAAGGAACGTCTAACTTGACCCAGACTGTCTGTCCTGGATGCGAATCGAATCTACGACCATGCACGCTAACCGGTCCTTCAAATATCTACCTGAATACACATTCACACGTATCAAACCGTATGTTTAAACGATAATTAAATGTACCTTGGCACAGATTAAATAATAAGCAGAAAGTAAGAGAAGGGTACGCAGTGGTACCAACATAATAGTCTCAACTGTCTGTATTGAATGAGTGAAACATACGCAATATTGGAGTTCACGTTACCAACGAGCCGTGCAAACAGTTAGTTCGGTGCGGGATCTAATTCGATTACAGGAATGTTTTGATTCACCATTTTGTGTCGAGTTTGTTTGTTAATACCCGAATGTTCATTAACATAATGCAAATTAAACATCCTACTTCCTACAAATATTATAAATGTGAAAGTTTGGATGGATGGATGTATGTTTGTTACTCATTTACGCCAGAACGGCTGAATGGATCTAGATGAAATTTGACATGGAGATTGATTATAGTCTGGAATAGCACATAGTTTACTTTTTATCCGGGGAAAAAATAAGATCCCTCGGGAACGCGGGTTAAACCGCGCGGAACAGCTTGTATGATATAGTTTTCTCTTAGAATCGGTAACAGAATCGATTGTAATAGTTTTAAAGGTATATTTTTCGCAACATTGAACCATGTAAAATTATCCAGAATTCATAGTCAACGTTTCATCAAAACCGCAGCCAAGGTAGTGGGTACGAATCTTACAATAAGCTTGAGCTTTCGGTAAAGGAAAAAATGGTGAGGATGATGGTAGGGTACTTTATAGTACTATAGTAGCTGGTTACCAGTGTTCCGACAGCTGCACTTGAGAGCCAGTTTCCATCTAAGCTTTGTGTGCTTACCATCTACGACCAATTCATCAGTTACCATAGTGAGATTGCGGTCAAACACAAACCTATTGAAAATTTCCGAAGTTCCTATCTAGGCTTTGTGTGCTTACCACCTTCGGCCACATCATCACTTACCATGGTGAGATTGTAGTCAAACACAAACTTATCCAGAATAAAAAAAAACGTTAATAACGAAAAACCTACCTGCCTACAAACTTAAACAATTAATAATTACAAGTGACATTCGAAAACTAATATTATGCGAGGTAATGTATAGTTAGTAGACGGGAATTCCTAGAAAACCTCATGTTAAAGTCACGCGACACTTCCGCGCCACTAAAAGCTGTGTGATTGCGATGGAATACTGAACAGTGTGTGGTACAATGTACGAAATATAGCGAGTTACCAAGTTATTATAATCAAATTCAAATCACTTAATTTCCATGTTTTCTTTAACCTCCCAACCCACCTCTGACAGGTGATAGCAGGGTCACCTGATCGTATCTAAGTGACTAGTTTTAAGGGGCAACTGCTGGAACACACCAATAGATGTTTGGCGACGGATTTTTCACTTAGTATTTAGTACCCGTGCTGTGGTTTCCTCACGATGTTTTCCTTCACCGAAAATCTCAAGATCATTGTAGGATTCGAACCCACGTCTTTCGACGGTTTCCGTCATCACTACTACTGAGCTATCATCGCCTTATAATTCTTAAAAGTATGCAATAGACTTGCACTTTGTCCTCAAAAGTGACCGAAGTAACAATACAAAGTCTAGAACTGACTGCGTTCACTGAATGATGGAAGATAGAAGTATGCTTCTATCATCTATCTAGTATTTACATTTGCAGCTACAGCATCGAGCTTCTAATAATAGAACTGAGTGTCGTTTTAAAATAATGTTCCTCTGCAGAAAAATAATGCCTTGCTGAGTTTCTTTTCTTCGTCACTTGGCCGCAGTCTTTTCAGTATCCCGAACCGGTGGTAGAGTCAATTGTAACTTTCAAAAGTACCTTATGAGAAACTTAACTTGTGAGTGTGTGTGACTTGACTAGTGAGTGCTTAATCGGTAGCCAAAAAAAATTATTGCGTTTTGACACGAGGTCTTCTGCATGTCGCACTATGTTTGTTTCTTTTTCGAACAGGAATTGATATGGCTTATTAAAATCCTAATTAAATAACTCATTTTAGAACTCCTTATTTAACACTCAGTTCAAACGCTAAAGCTTGTGTTTTATCCCACAAATTAAGCTCCAACAATTCCAAGTGATTCCATCACCAACCATGACCTGTGTCGACACAGCCTTGGCCTGAAGTGTTCTTGGGATTTCTAGTTCTTTACATCAACCATTAATTTATTATAAATTATTCCTAGAACTAGTTCTCATGGTAATATAGATTTATTTTTATCTTGCACTCGACATTATGTTTTACTTGTTTTTATAATACATTTTTCTGAGTCTTGCTTTCTATTTTAAAAACAAAGTAGTATATGTAATATATCAGTTATCAATGGGGCTATTACGTAACTGGTTTCAATCGTGAAAACGGTTTATTAAAACAGTATTTTGCATAGGTATATTTGTTTGCATATAGTTCATTGCGAATAGAACCAATAGAACCATTGTAATATTTTTATTGATTTAGAGGCTATTTTCAAGATTGAATTGATTGTTACGTAATAGCCCTACTGGTTTCCATAGTACAAGCTCTGCTTGGTTTTGGCTCGGATGGTGTGAGAAGATAAAAATGTCCCAACATATGAATGTTCCTATTGAGTTCGAGTATCTAATTATTTATTAGTATTCAATATAATTATTTCAAGCGATATTGCTCACCAACTACTTCATAAAATATTCGTGTACTAAATGCAGTTTTATAAAATTCTTTAAACTACGTAAGCGCTTTAATTGATAAAGGATGGAACTAGTAACTTGTTCACGGAATGTTCATTTAATAATTATTCCACTTACTCCGGTAACCTACTTAAGGTTCCACGTATATCGTTTTCAGGTCACCTATCAGTTTATTGGAAACTACTAATATTATGCAGTACCTATAGATATGTTTACATAAATTCTGTTGAGTGAAATGTATTGCAGATGTTAGGTTGGTGCAATTGTAGCTTTTCATGTAGTTTTGTCGCGATCAGTCAAATATATTGTTTGGTTTTGTTCTTATTTGCTAGCTAAAGAGTATTTGCAAATTGTATCATGGATAAAAATATGGAAGAAACAATGTACTCAAAGTTTTGTGTGGCCAACAAAATTTATTTCTGTATTTAGATAAAGCAGATATTTAGATAAGATTTGACGGGCCGTTTGGCGTGGTTGGTTAATACACTGCCTATCACGCCGCAGGTCGTGGGTTCGATTCCCATCCAGGACAGACATTTGTGTGCATGAACATGTCTGTTTGTCCTGAGTCTGGGTGTAATTATCTATTCAAGTATGTATTTACAAAAAAAAAGTAGTATATCAGTCATCTGGTTTCCATATTAGTGTGAACAAATGTCCGAGGATATTTATAATTATTAAAGCATACAGTGAAATGATATTATCATTAAAAAACATTAAAAGACCAACGATCTTATGTAGAAAAAAAAGCACATTAAAAGCGAACCTAATCCGAAAAAAAAACGGTCGAGCCACTCGAAAATCAGTCGTGTTGACTATTCTTTGGTTACCATGGTGTGCGGTGGCCATGGCTATCACAAGAACGTTCATCGGAAAAGGTCACATTTGTAGAACAGCTATTCTTGGATATTGCACCATGACAATGCGCCAACTCACACGATACTCTACGAATACCTATGAGCAACTTAGCTAGATATCGCCCTTCCAACATTTTCTTGTTATCTTAGACAAATTCAAAAACACATTTGACCGAATCACTGATAGTATGTATGTTCTGAGGATAGATTAGTAGATATAGAGTTGCAGTGATTATTTTTCCGACCCAAATATCGACCAATAGAATTGCACCATTCGACGTCACGTGGTACAACCTACATGGTATTATACTGATAATTTTTTGAAAATTTTCTCTGGTCGTTGCTATGTATAAAAAACAATCCAGTCAAATTAACCTTTTCGTATTTGTTAACTGTACATTTCGTCTCATGGTGCAATTCTATTGGCTGACATTTGGGACGGAAAAATAATCCCCCGAATACCACACGAGCTTCAAAATTATCTGGCATTTCCCTCAAGGTTCCCTGCAAACAAATAAAGTCGTCAAGTTTTTGAGGAAAAATCACTCGCGCTTCGCGCTCGTGATTTTTTTACCTGAAAAACTTGACTCCTTCATTTGTTTGCAACGAACCTATCGGGAAATAAATACCCGATAATTTTGAAGCTCTTGTGGTATTATATGTGACTATTTATTTGAGCGATTTAGTTTTACGAATATTCGTAATGTTGCTTAGGTACTAACTGTAAAAGTCGGAGTTAATTAGTTAGTATAAGGCCCTAGGAGTGCAGTTAGGAGTTAGGAGGTCAAAACTACAACTATGTATGACCGTTAATATAAGAGGGAGGTGGTAAGGAAAAGTCCAAAAAAAATATCATTTTGATATTTATTAAAAAGAAGCAGATTTGTATTAATAGAAGATTAGTCACAATCTCTCTTATAACGTCCATAGTGTATTACGGGCCTAAACTAAATAAATTAGTTCAAGTTTGAATATATTCTTTTCTTTTTTTTATATTTTATATTCGATAGGCTTGTGTTTGAACACAATCTCACGATGGTAAGTGATGATGTGGCCGAAGATGGTAAGCACACAAAGCCTAGATGTGATGTAAAACTTATGTCATGGTCCATGTAGAATAATCGTTTTTTTTTACAAAATATCACACCATTTTGTCACAAAATAAACATAGCTTCATTAAAAGCAAAAAATGTTTTCCCCTACAATGAATAGCTCGGCTCGTTAAGTTCTCTTCATTGAAATTCAATGCGCACTCTGAGACTGGGCTGGCGGCGGATTTTCCGCAGTTTTGAGAATTTGAGAATTGCACCATTCGACGTCACGTGGTACAACCTACATGGTATTATACTGATAATTTTTTGAAAATTTTCTCTGGTCGTTGCTATGTATAAAAAACAATCCAGTCAAATTAACCTTTTCGTATTTGTTAACTGTACATTTCGTCTCATGGTGCAATTCTATTGGCTGACATTTGGGACGGAAAAATAATCCCCCGAATACCACACGAGCTTCAAAATTATCTGGCATTTCCCTCAAGGTTCCCTGCAAACAAATAAAGTCGTCAAGTTTTTGAGGAAAAATCACTCGCGCTTCGCGCTCGTGATTTTTTTACCTGAAAAACTTGACTCCTTCATTTGTTTGCAACGAACCTATCGGGAAATAAATACCCGATAATTTTGAAGCTCTTGTGGTATTATATGTGACTATTTATTTGAGCGATTTAGTTTTACGAATATTCGTAATGTTGCTTAGGTACTAACTGTAAAAGTCGGAGTTAATTAGTTAGTATAAGGCCCTAGGAGTGCAGTTAGGAGTTAGGAGGTCAAAACTACAACTATGTATGACCGTTAATATAAGAGGGAGGTGGTAAGGAAAAGTCCAAAAAAAATATCATTTTGATATTTATTAAAAAGAAGCAGATTTGTATTAATAGAAGATTAGTCACAATCTCTCTTATAACGTCCATAGTGTATTACGGGCCTAAACTAAATAAATTAGTTCAAGTTTGAATATATTCTTTTCTTTTTTTTATATTTTATATTCGATAGGCTTGTGTTTGAACACAATCTCACGATGGTAAGTGATGATGTGGCCGAAGATGGTAAGCACACAAAGCCTAGATGTGATGTAAAACTTATGTCATGGTCCATGTAGAATAATCGTTTTTTTTTACAAAATATCACACCATTTTGTCACAAAATAAACATAGCTTCATTAAAAGCAAAAAATGTTTTCCCCTACAATGAATAGCTCGGCTCGTTAAGTTCTCTTCATTGAAATTCAATGCGCACTCTGAGACTGGGCTGGCGGCGGATTTTCCGCAGTTTTGCTCTAACGAGACTTGGCTGTGCGGACACCGCTAAGGCTTCAGAAGATTGCTTTTTATTGGAGATGAGGATTATAGGGGTTTACTTATCTTGTAGTAAAATATTAAATTAAAAATCTTCCTTTTATAAACTTGCTTTGCTTCATCGTTTTTTATGCGAACAACGGACGGGTGGAACTTAGTCCCGGGATCTGAGTTTCATGTGTTTCCTAGCACGTACAGTAAAATAGTTTTCAAGGCCAGAGATAATATAAATTTTCTGGGCAAGCGTGCTACATCCTCGGTCTCGTTACAGATCCTTTTGGAGTCAGTCAATGGCCACACCTATGCCCAATTAACATAAACAAATCCACGTATTTTTATGGAAATTTTACGTTTCTTGGTGGAATCTATTTCAAATAACGTTCATAAGTGCCTTACTGAATACATTTAGGCCCTGACTAAATAATTTAAACTTTAGACCATGGAAAATAATTTAATAAAATAAAATATTACTTAAATCATTTTCTATTTAACGCATAAGTTAGTATAACATAACGTTAGTCTGATAGGTAGAAGCGTCGCAGTAGGTACTGTGGAACTACTGCGACACGCAACGAATCTTTGATGGTTACCGGTTACTTCTAATCAATTAATATTGTTCTATAACTAGTGTAGACTTCACAATCTTTGTAAAAGATTCCTAAGATCTTTCACGTGTTTTAAACAGACTACACTAAAATATAAAGCGTATAAAACAAGCACCGATAAATAGATAGAATTATCGATTTGATGAAAAACCATTTTCCTAAGGATTCGAAGAAAAAAGCGCGTAAAAGGTAAAGTCCCCTTTTGTGTAGTCTCGATAATGACATTGGCTTCTCGGCAGACGTTGATGGGATAAATTGGATTTGGGCTAAACAAGTCGTTAGAATTACTGTCTACGTACCATTTATCAATGCCTTGCCTTGCTGAGGGGATGGGGGACATTCACGATCTTGAATTACGTTGCAAGTAGCTGAAAAATATTTGATATTATGTTGTATACAACGTAGATACTTTCATTTTCTCGTTTTTCCTGAAACATGTAAGTGATGATTTGATAAATCTAAAAAGCTAATCTCCGCAGCAATAACGAAAATGATTTGATCAGAAGATCACATGAAATATTATCTTCTTTAAAGTATTATTATTAATATTCACCTGTTATTCATGATATATCATCATCAGTGTTATATGTATGTTTTTATGTATATTTTCTTGTGTTATGTTCAAAAGGAGTCTGAATCGTCTTTGGGAGATGTCGTTGTAATGTGACCACTCGGGACAGAGGAACCATGCCAACTAACAGAAACAAAGATCGACTCAAAATCCTTTTGACACTACCCGCTCAGTCTCTCCCCTTACCGTCTCGTGAGGAAATGATAATACAATGATCATTTCTGTTTGTTGTCAGGTTCCGATGTCCCATTCGAGGGTAGCGGCACGAGACGACGCCTAGCAAATGTACTGTGAACGGGAGCGAGTCTTTCCGAACATGATCACAGGCTTACGCAAGAGATAGACGTTTCAACCGCGAACAGTGTAAAGAAGATTCAAAGATGGCGGAGGGGCCACAGACGATATGGCAGAAGATCGACAGCTCAACCATCCCAATGGTAAACTTGGAAGTGCGTGAAGTGCGGGAGATACTATGGGAGAAGATAAAGGAGCCTACCTCACAGAGGAAGATTATCCTTGTAATCGTGTCCATCGCCCTGCTGTTGGACAACATGTTGTACATGGTGATAGTGCCGATCATTCCGGATTACTTGAGGTACATCGGCGCGTGGGGCGAGGCTGGCTACGACCACGTCGTCACTCTGGCGCCGTACAGAGAAGGCAACAGAACCATCACACCGACGCAGATCATCCCTGCTTCGCACGAGGGCCAGGAATCCGCGACGGGTGTACTTTTCGCGTCGAAAGCGATAGTGCAGTTGTTGATCAACCCATTTTCTGGTGCCTTAATCGACCGCATAGGATATGACATACCAATGATGTTCGGACTAATAATAATGTTTCTCTCTACGTCGATTTTTGCCTGCGGTCGGAGTTATAGCATGTTGTTTTTTGCGAGAAGTCTCCAGGGTGTGGGTTCCGCTTTCGCAGATACTGCGGGATTGGCTATGATTGCGGATAGGTTTACTGAAGAAAACGAACGTTCTAAAGCTTTGGGTATCGCACTGGCTTTCATCAGTTTCGGCTGCCTCGTAGCTCCACCGTTCGGTGGCGCTTTGTACCAGTTTGCTGGTAAAGAAGTTCCGTTCTTGATACTTGCTCTGATATCTTTGATCGATGGATTTATGTTACTGCTAGTTATGAAACCTTTAAAAACTCAAATTAAGGAAGCGAAGCAGCCAAAGCCACCCGGGACACCTATATGGAAGCTGCTGATGGACCCATACATCGCTGTCTGCGCTGGAGCTCTAATGATGTCCAACGTAGCGCTGGCTTTTCTCGAGCCAACAATTTCGTTATGGATGGAAGATAACCTCACAAAAGATAATTGGAAAATTGGAATGATATGGTTACCGGCGTTCTTCCCTCACGTACTTGGTGTGATAATAACAGTGAAGATGGCAAAGAAATATCCTCAGCACCAGTGGCTGATGGCGGCGGGTGGTTTGGCTCTGGAAGGTTTATGCTGCTTTATAATACCATTCGCGAACTCATACAAGATGTTGATGATACCCATATGCGGCATCTGTTTTGGTATCGCTCTCATAGACACTGCTCTGCTACCCACACTCGGCTACCTCGTCGATGTGCGCTATGTCTCCGTGTATGGAAGCATCTACGCCATCGCAGACATATCTTACTCCTTCGCGTACGCCGTCGGACCAATCATAGCAGGTGAAGTCGTTGAAGCGATCGGTTTTACAGCTTTAAATCTCTTTATCGCATTTAGTAACCTACTGTACGCACCTGTTCTAATTTACCTCAGGCATATCTACGACTTTAAGCCGTTCGAGAATGAAGCCAATGTTTTGATGGCCGATCCACCAGATAAGGAATATCAAACTTACAGTCTGCAGGATCAAAGACCTGTCAATGGTGAGTTTAAGAACCACTTGGAGTATTCCAACGTATCTGGACAAGTGGCTTCTGAGACGCAGGAATCAAACGTGGACAGTAGCGCTGGAGACTACACGTACGACCAGTCGTATCAGGGAGGTTATCAGGGATACAGTCAGCAGCAGCAGCAGCAGGGTTATCAACAGGACTATCAGCAACCGGAGCAGTATAGTCAGAGGCAGCTGCCTGCACAGCCTCAGGCTAGCAACCCGTTTAGGGCCGCCGCTGCCCCCGCCGCTGCCCCCACGCCTGCAGCCGCGCCCTCGGCCACCCCGCCGATCAAGAATCCCTTTCGGCAAGGTTTCTAAATTGCTCCTATTAGGTGTTGTTGTCTAAATATTTGAATTTACTTGTTGTGTAATTATATATGTCTAATATTTGGGTATAACTTCGATCACTGAGCCGCATCCCACCGGCGCGCGGCGGCGAGTTATATAGTGTCTGATTAAATGTCTACTAATTAGATGCTTGTAATTAAAACACTATTGTAGTATATTCTTAGATTGCTTTCGTGGTAGCAGTTTATTTTTGCGACGATCAGAGTTGAAGATATTTTGTTAATGTACCACACGTATGGTATTAGAAGGACAACAGTTAACTGTTGGATAAAGGTCGCGGGAAAGATATGCTACAATGAACGCAGTACCAGTTGTGGTGTTTTCTTGTTGATCTTGTATTGTTCGGATATAACTACTTACCACTGTTGATTATGCCTTGTGTATAGAATCTTATTCTGATCTGATTATATAAGAACCAATTTCTGTGTAAGCCCTTAATATTGTCTCGGCATGTTTAGAGTAAAGCAAAGTAAGCTCGAGGAAAATATTCAAATTAATAAAATCTCAAAGATGATATGAATATTTCATTTAAAATTTTGCTCGAGTACTAAGAGTTTAGTTATTAGAGTAAGGTAAGGTAAGGTTCATATACATGCACAATACGATACGCGATGCACTTATGTAAGGGCCTAAGATATATTTATTTGTAATCTTTTGGCACTTACTCTCTGACGTAATAGTATCCAAACTACCATTCAAAAACGAAATTATCCAAAAATATGGCTATGTAAGTATATCACACGTAATGAAATACTATTTAGTACACTTATGTACATAATCATCCATCAAATACGTATCGTAAATGTGTATTTAAAATAAATCCTTCACTTTGTGAATATACGATCTGAATGTTAAAGCTGATATAGGTCTGAGCGCTGTCATAATATTTTTTAAAGGTTATATAATTAATAATCGTATAATATGCTCTATCAGCAATATTAGCATAAGCATTATATCGCTTTATGTATCAATTCGTATCAATTAATTATATCAATTAGATGTAAGACAACTTGTGATAAAGTTGCAACCAAGGTAACGAAACATATCAGAATCTTTTGATTCACTTACATTTAAGTCGATATATTATAATTATATAGTGTACAGTCGTAGTTAGTTGGTGTTTCTGTCTTTTAAACGATATTACAGTAGGTTAACAGTTTTGCCATCGGATATACACTGCGAGGTCATTCGGAGGGAACATTCAATCATTTTAATAGTTTTCTTCAACATTTCAAAGCGAAATTTAGATTTATGAAGGATGTTTTCAAGATATGTAGTGTTAGTCACTTATAGTCGCAGGTTTTAGTATAATTATTATGAATTACACATAATGATAATGAAATATAATTGCTTGTAGATTTTTTGTTTTGTTATATGATAGTGTGTCCGAATGACCAGAACATTTAATTTGCAGGAAACTGATAAACAAAAACTCAAAATTAAAAAAATATCTAAAATAATTGTACAAGAAAAAGTGACGACCCGACATGTCAATTGAAAGAATGTATAAAGTAAAAAGATTATTGTGAATAATATTCGTTCGTAAAAATATGAATTATTATTATTATCGAGAGGGCTAAGATTAAATTAATGATTTGTCACCACCACAATTATATAAAACAAATTAATAACCGTGCAAAATCAATGATATTATAACTAAAAAAGGTGTAGACTGGTTATAAGCGCGCCAAAAGCGGGAGGTTAAGCCTACTAACAAGCCTACTTTGACCTGTGTCGCATCACCGATATTAACGGATGCGCTTCCCGTACCGAGTGCAATTAAAAGTAAAAGTGACCAAAAACAACCCAATGCGTATCGTAATGAAGTGTGGATATTGAAATAGAAAGTTTTCTGTGCGTTAGAGTGCCATTTCGCAGGCATTTTTTAAGACCGAATGTTGTATAGTTCACCTATCTACACTTTTTTACGTATAATATCGATTACATAAAATTATTTTTAAGTGCTCGAATTTGACATTTGATGCAATTTAAAAGTGTAGCCTGCAAAGTACAATAGTGTTTGCAGTAGATCATTTTCAAAAGCACAACTTGTAATTATTTCGCACAAAATACTTCAACTACTTCAGCTAGCACTTGAGAGAGGTTTTTGAAATAATAACGACTTCGCCAGCATAACTATGTATTGAAAAGTTTATAAATCTTTGCTTCGCGTTTAAGTGAATACCTTCGATACAGGATGTTCATATCATCGAACCTCTCTCGCATATATTTAATTGTAAGTTTAGAGTCAATTTTCGTGTCAAATTCTCCCGAAATTCAATTAATTAGTAGTGAGTGACGTTGAACGCTGTGACGTTAATATATTTTGTATTTAAGTATCTATATTATGTATCGAGCTCGCTTCATGTGTTTTGATACTTTGAAACTATTATTTTTCTTTGACAGGCTTTATATGAGACCATAAAGATCCTCTTTGGAAATTCGGTATAAACATTATTTTTATCAGAAATTGGAGCAGTTTTTTTTTATATATAAACGTTGTTTTTTTTTATATTATATCAAAACACATGAGCGGCAGATAATTAATAGCAATGTATTATGTTGTGAATTGTGAATATTGAAAGTTGTATGTGCAATTAAACTTATAGACTATACTATACATACATATTAGATTAGAATATGACATATTGTACTATATTATTGTTTTGAGCAATAAATCGACCGGTATCACATACATATCATTAGTCTGTAAGTACATATATACACTCTAATCATAGTTTTGTATGTTTGTCTTTTACTGAATGCTGAACTTAGGTATATCGTGTCCATTCTATTTTAATAATATATATATAAATAATATTATTTAACTTACAATTTTGCACAAATAACGACATATCCAAATAAATTATGTATTTGTAAAAGCTTTTTCGACTTTCCATATGGTATATTTGGAGAACGGGGCGTTTTCAAAGTATAAATAAAAAAAACAAAAAAGTACGTTTCTAAGTGCGTTAGTTGACAAGCGACCGAGAGCTAAAATGATTTAAGTCGACATCCTTCATAACTGTTCTGAAAAAGTCCATGCACTACTATTTAAAAACCCATACATCATTCAAGAGAGCATTCCTTGATATATCGATGGTGCTATCGAATACTAGTTTCTTAAACCATTGAGGCTTCTCATCGGATCATCATTTCAAAATATTGTATAAATTGATAGTGATCTTTTAATTATTTGTATATATTTTACGAATATAGCGTTCCTTTATCAATACTTAATTTAGAATTTCTTGTAGTTACATACTATTTTCATCCAACTACGACATAGTAAAAAGATATTAGTGAAATTACCTAATTAAAAAAAAACTATTTCGATTCCAATTTAAAAATAGAATGATTAGAATAACACCTTGTTCGAAATCTTTGACAATTTTGAGTGTCATGTGTCTAAAGCAATTAGCACTGCTATTTGTGTAGTTATAAAGTCGATATTTCGAAAATCTAGCTGCAAACATGAAATAATTACAACATTGCGTGCTACGGCCGCCGACATTGAACAAAAATGTAAACAAAATATAATTAATCACGGAAAGTTATGTATTTTTAATTGAACGTCATAAAGCCCATTATCGAGGTGTTTTGATGTCAACTCTTTCAGAAAATTACTTAAAAACAATTTTGCAAATGTTAAGGTCGTAAACATAATCAAAAAGTATTTGATCGTGCGAAGAACAAATGTTCAGTGAAACTCTATAGTTTAAGCTTATTAAATATTGACTGCTACGACACGGGCAGTGGACTCGAATCCCACCGAAGACAAAAATTTATGTCTGTTTTGAGTATGGATGTAAGTATGTACAAGAAGTAGGTGTATCAGTTATCTGGCCTATTGCTTGGTTCAGATTAAAATGGTTGAGTGTGGAGAATATTAATTTAAACTAACATAATATTGAACATGTTTGCAGTTAGACTTTCCCATTTAGATCAGCACCCGTCCGTTAGTTCTATAGATAACTATCTAATATATTAGGTATACCTAACCAACATAACTTAGGAAATCGCTTCGCTTTTTATCTATGTCTACGTTTCTAACCCTCTCATCTTTACTCTCTAAAAAGTAGTGAATGTTCTTCTTCAACTATTTCTCCTTATAAATAGTTATTACATGATAAATGGATGTATGGTGTGACAAGAATGGATGATATTAGATTAGTACATAAAAGGAATGTTAAAATTGGAGACAGTATTTGAAAAGTTAACAACCGTCTGTCGTGATATGGGCAAATGAGGAGGCATGAATGAGGCAAGTGACTTAAAGAGTTACGAGACAAGACGGATTGTGTGAGAGTCTATATCGATATGAAAGATAGAAGGGCCGAACGGAGAGGAATGGAATTAAAAGTACACTTGTCGCCGACCACAAATTGGGAACAGGGCAGGAGGATGATAATATTTTCGTTGAGAATCTCTTAAAAAAAGAATTGACATAACACCAGTTTAGTGTACGTTGTAGTTAATCATATTAGTATCAATGCTAATTAATATTTAAGGTAAGATAATGTTTTGAAATAGCTTATCGTGCTTTCAAATCTTACGTTACTGATTATTAAAATAATGACAGGCGTATTATGTAATTTTAATATAAATTACAAAATGTAAATAAATTTTATTTCAATTTATAAATTAAAAAAAAAAGTTATATAATTTATTTTTATTATATCGAAAGAGTAGCTCAGTTTCATGATTATATAATATAATTTAAGTTTTTGTGTATATACATTATGCAGAATTTACATTTAAGTGTATTAAATTAATATATTAAAATTGTATATACAATATGACACCCACACAAATATGAGTGATAGATATGGAGTAATAATAACATTAGATAATATTTATTTGATAGATCATCTGACTTGGTAACTACAACCGCATGTTGTAGGAACATTTCTGCACCTTCTACTACATTCTCGAACCTTCTTCTACCTTCAAATACTACTATCTTAGGGACCGTCCATTAATCACGTGAGGCTCGAAAGGGGGGGAGGGGGTTCGGGAAAAATCACGAAATATCACAAGGGGGGAGGGGGATGTAGTAAAATATCACGTGTATTTATTTTTTCATCAAACGCACGATTTATAAACCGTAAAGTGGCATGTAATGGGTTCTTAATTTTCTAGAATAAAATAAAATACGGATAGAGAGACGGATAGAGGGTAGGTCAGGATAATAATAACTAATTCGTTTGCACAAATTAACTATGACAACATGTGTATCGTGCCACGCCAGAGCAAAGACTGCCTTTACGGCGATCGCCCTGTCAATTTATAAAGATTACAGAGTGGGGGCATCGAGTGACGCACTCGGTGGCGTTATGTGTAGTTTACAAGATTCCTTCTATCCACGCTAGATGGCGCAGGCGCAGGCGCCTACATATACATAATACCTGTATTTAAAGATAATATTAAAAAAAAAATAAGATTCTTTGTAGGTACTAAAAAATACACGTGATTTTGGGTGGGGGGTGGGGGGTTAGTCTTAAACCTCACCACGTATCACCAAGGAGGAGGGGGGTGTTAAAAATTGCTAAAAAAACTTCACGTGATTAATGGACGGCCCCTTACAGTCTCATTTCAAGTTGCACCACAATATATATAACGTTATATTTCATATTCTAACAACATGATACGGTCAAAATGATGGAATATAAACTGTAAAAAATTATATAATTGCGAATATATGATTCCTTTTATGTAAAAAGGGCATATAATATTGCTTTTGGTTCAAAACAAGATGGTATTAAGCCAATATACATCTATATACCTATATTATATCATAAAATCAAGGCAAAATACATCCAATTCATGTCAATAATATATAATAAAACGTATATATTTTAATAATTCATGTTGCATCTATCTCACTTATATAAAAATAAAATTACCTTAAATATATTAAACGAGGCGTTAAGCTGTTTTTAGTAGGTAGATGAGTAGAATTTAATGAATGTTATTAGTTTAATAATAAGCTTTTAGAAAAAAAAACATTAAAATAGCATTCATTCATTGTACATTTCATGAAGTACATTCAAATGAATACCTCAATCGATCTAATATATTCCATAAACATATAATACGTAGGCATTTACCAGGAATGATATATAATTAATTAATTATCCAAAATTAAAACCATTTAAAATAAATATCTTTGAAAAAAAAAACACAGTTTATCGATTAGCGCTTTATGTATATATATTAAAATTATCAAATCAATATTTCTCATTTCTGGTAAAGTAGTCGCTTTACATTAAGTAAATTAAGAATTAGTACGTAATTGAACATTAATATTACATCATAATCGATTAACCAAACTTTTTTTTAGTAATTTATTTGATAATCCTTTTGACACTTTTTTTATTTTTTTTTATGTCACAAGTGACAACTAGGCAGGCGGGTCACCTGATGGTAAGTGACAACCGTCGCCTATAGACATTGGCAATACCAGGGGATTGCTTAATGTGTTGTACACCTTATTAAGGCGAACTGGCTCTCAAGTGCAATTGCCGGAACACACCAACAGGTGCTTGGCGACAGATTTTCAACTTGAGGGTGGTAGCCAGCCAGTCGAGTACTACAAAGTACCCTACCACCGTGCTGTGGTTTCCTCACGATGTTTTCCTTCACCGAAAGCTCAAGCTCATTGTAAGGATTCGAACCCACGACCTTCGCCGCGGTATCCGACGTCACTTACCACTGAGCTATCATCGCCTTAAAACTTGAGTTAGTATTCATGATATAATATATTTATTTGAATTAAATAATCATTTTATTTTGTGTGAGTGTGGGTGTATGTGTGTGTGTGTGTGTGGATGTATGTGTTTATTCCATGTATTTTATGAGAAATGTACATTTAACTTCGCGCTAAACATAATGCCTGGTAAAATTAAACAATTAAATTTAATCAAATATAATTAATAACTATAAACACAATATATTCTCATACTCATTGATTGGTAGTTAGAAACTAACATTAGAATATAAATGTTAAGGAAACTAGCGACACATTTAAATGTAACATAATTCTTAAACTATTTAGTCTAACTGTTGGATCGTTATTTTATCTTTGTTTTAATTTGTTATTAATTATTGTATATTATATGATTATAGATCTCTTAATAGATATGTATCATAATGGTTGGGTAGAACTGAGGGAATATTTTGAAAATCAATGTTGAAACATCAAGAAGTTGGTAGAGCGCAAAACATTTTCAAAATATTGACTCTGAGTAAATTGTAAACTTAGATAGTGGTAATCGGAATTATCAGATTATTAGATGACATTATAAACTCATAACCGAATATATTGTATCTTGTTCTAGTTGTAATTGTACACGTATGTAAAGTGGTCAAACAAATCAGTGATCGAATAAAATTGTTACGACAAACCATTGTTGTTATTTAATATACACATACTTTTCACAGACTCCATAACCTTGGCCACACAATACACACCCTATGGTGAACACATTAGGTAGACGTTTGTCTGTTCGTGACGTCTCGCTCACGTTCCGGTCCCAACGGAAGACCAGCGTTAGTTATTAACAACTAGCACTATGCTGAGCTGGGACCGTTTTGTGGCAATATAATCTATTTTTTTTTTATTTTTTTTTTTTACTTTTATAGTTTTTTTTTAATTAGTTTTTATTTTGTATCATATCAAATTTTGTATTATTTTTTATAATTATTTTTTTTGCCACAAATAAATTTATTTTCTTTCTTTCTTTCTTTCTACTTCTGCTTAATTGCTAAATGCAAAGACTACTAATATATATATATTTTTTTTATATTAGTTTATCGTGCAATCAGTCATGAAGACTATAAGCAGATGTGATGTAGGCTTATTGGCAGGTAGGACGCTACTCTCGGTGGAGCTAGCCCATTACTTTATTTAGACAGCCTTCTTAATGACTGTCCTGATCAAAAATATCCCGCCGCTTTTTTAGCCGACGGCTTTCAGGGATAGTAAGCTGGCCCGCTAGTTGATTCGGGTGCTTTTGCAGATTACATTTATATTTGGTTCCATGAGCAGTTATCTCATCTTTAACCGTATGTTAAGAATTTCATGGATCTCTGTTGTTCTGATAAACCAAGGTGCGTTTGATTTGTTTGAGAATGTAGTTTTGCACCCTTTGTACAATCATCACATTGGAGACACTGGCAGAGCCCCATAGTTGTATGCCATATGTCCAAATCGGTTTTAAGTAATATTTGTTAATAAAATAATCATCAACACGAGTTATTTTAGACTCATGATTTTGAGAAAATTCATGAAAATCTAACCCAACGTGGTCAAACAGAAGCTTATAGAAAAATTTCATGCAAAAAGTCTATTTACCTAGTATTTTAGGACACGCTATCCCAAAAGCAAGTACAGTTTTCGTTCCATCATGTATAAAAACATTGTATTTTGTCTTTATTAATGGGATTTATCACATCTAATAAGCACTAGTAACAAAATTACATGCTATATTATAATCTTCGTAACCTGCGTTAGAGTAAAATCAACTGATATCAAAGTGATCAAATATGTTCTGAACCAATGCAAATGACCAATTAGTGAAACCGACGATTTAACAAACCTCTTGGAAAGTAGACCCTATTCGATCGACTACACGCTTCAATTTTCTTAAACAGTCATTTGTTCTCTCAAACTCAAAGAAAATTGGAAATTCCCATTGGACCTGAAACTTTGGCGCTTGAATTTTAAAGTGCACTTTACCGTAGTAGGAGTACGAATGTTACAAGGACCAATGAAAATTTATTCTTATCGCTTTAGGTATAGCGCTGAAATTTATTTGTAGGGGTGAAGAAGGGGATGATTATAGGGTGCGGTGGGGTTGTTATGAACAGTAATTAGTCAAATTAGTCAGGGCGAAGTGTTTGTCCGTCTGTGCGAATAGAAATAAAACAATTGAAAATTTGTTATTTTTACGAGTTGTTATGTCGTACTTAAAAAAAAATTACACAAATTTTATCTCATGATAAACAACTACTTTTCGAGGACAATGTTTTTTATGTCAGTTGTGGTAAGTGGGTAGGCGGATCACCTAATAGTAAGTATCTAGCAACGCAATAACAGGGTTGCCAATGTGTTGCCGACCTTTTAGAAGACAACTGGTTCTCACTACGCCCTTCGACACGGTATCACCTCAAAATAGTCGTAATAATAGGAAATATGCATGTATTTCAAATAAAGGTCAAATATTTTTTAAATTCTGCATCAATATTTTTGTTTTTTTTTAAGATTAGATTAAGAAGAAAAGAAAAAAAAATTAAAAGTGCAAAAGAATGTGAGGGAATTTCAAATATTTGAAACTAGACGCCATTGGTCGGTGTGAAAATAACGTCAAAGTGTCTGTCAAAAAAGAAATGTCAAAGTGTCTGACAAAAAAGAAATGTCAAAGCTACCGAACCAATAACCAATCCCTGCTTGTTTGTGTGTTACTATGCAATTTGACGTAGCTGTATATGACGTCAAACTGCATAATCCAAGCGCGGCAAAATGGCAGGCGATTAAAGTGCCCGGTTCAGATGACTATTTTTAACATTTTTCTTCGTTAGTATTTTTTTAGCTAAATATTAAGGGCGTGTATAAACTATTGATTAAAAATATAATAAAAATACATGCATATTCCCTATTAACAATTGTCTATTCTAATCCTCGAGGTCAACCTAAGAACACCGCCTATCTTCATGGGCACTAGATATCTTTTTGCCTTACTTACATGTACAGAGTGCCATTTTAAAAACATGTTTTTCGCAATTTCTCAACATTTTCCACAGTTTCGTAGAATACACCTACGTTATACTTAAATTAGTCTGACTCGAACCGGTGGTAACTTCTGTAATTCGACCTTCATAAGTGCCCTTCTAGGGCCTAAACTGAATAAACGGTTTTGACTTAGACTTTGACTTAAATTTAATGTATGTAGTGCCAATAGTATCCAAGTAAAACGACTATGACATTCTTCTTCTTCTTCTTCTTTTTCGTGCGGGCGTTTTCCGCAATTGGGCGACGGATTGCGCCCTTTTTGCGTCGGAGGGTGTTTGGCTGGGGTTACTCCAGCCATCCTATATCCTCAAGGAAGCCTGCCAGCGCCTTGACGTTGCCGACCGCCTCCCTGAGACTACCCGGGTTGCCCAGGTAGTTTGCCCGGCATTCGGCCACACCACCGCATTCCAGCAGGACGTGGGCGGCTGTTTCTTCTGCCCTCATGCAAGCTCTGCACAGGGGGCTGTCTGTGACACCTAGATTGAACAGATGTTTATTAAAACTGCCGTGACCGGTTATAGCGCTAGTTACTAGTCGCAATCGTGGTTTGCTCAGTTGTAGGAGTGCTCTAGAGAGCCTTGTATTAAGTTGAGGCAAAGCTAGTTTGGCCTGCCTGCACTCCTCATGGTTGTTCCAGTAGTTTTGGTGGAGGTGGTATGTGCGTTCACTTATCCTACCTTTAAACCAGCACTGTGGGAGAGGGAGAAAGGGTTCGGGTCCCACCGGTATTGACTCCGATCCTCTCCTTGCCAGTGAGTCAGCTGCGTCATTGCCTCTGTCTCCACTGTCACGACTATGACATACAAACAGATGAAATTCATCAAAATATAAAGATCTAATTTTGTAATAAGGTGTACAACACATTAGCAATCCCCCTGATGCTATAGGTGACGGTTGTCACTTACCATCAGGTGACCCGCCTGCCTCGTTGTCACTCGTGACATTAAAAATCAAAATACATGTCAGCTAAGGAATCCTAAAACACCAATCCTATTAAATTCTTACAAAACAACCCAATTCTCCTCAAACACATTAAACAAATACGTATGCAGAACCTAATGTAAACAAACTTGCCCTTCTGCCCCTTCCACTTAGTTTGCTCAGGACTCGAACCCGGCCGAGCTCGACTAACAAACGGAATCCATTGAGCCGGTGGAGTGTCATCGATCCCCTCAGTGCTTGTACAATCCTTTCATATTAATTAGTGTTGTTTTGATTTGCCAAGTGAGCAGTTACTATAATAGATGTGAGAAGGAATTACATGCTGAAAAGTATTTTGAAGTGAAAAGACTTGCCAATAAATTTTCAAACTACCGCACTGTTCAGGCAGTCTGTTTTTGTTGAGAAGAGTCGACAATGAACTCAGCAACTCTTTTTGAAACAAAAGTTTTAATAACAAGTATACATCAGTAGAAGCGAGCGCTACATCAAAACTATTCATCACACGCGTGCGTCTTCTTGATCCAATCAAGCAGAGCTTGTAATATAAAAACCAGATATAAGAAAAATTACTAATTCCTCCTCCGAATCCTATCCTACTAATATTACACATGTGAGAGTTTGTATGTTTGTGAGTTTGGATGTATGTTCCTCAATCACGCAAAAGCGGCTGAACGGATTTTGATTAAACTAAGAACACTGGTAGATCATATCACTTATGATGAACGCTACAGTTAACTCTACTACCGGCTCGAAATACACTTAAACTGGTAAGAAGCTCGGCAAGGCATTTATTTTGTTACAGTGGATCTGTCTTAGCTTAAGACCTTTGTATTAACGCAGATCTAAATACAAAGCTATGAACATGTTCCAAATACCACACGAGACCAAACATGGCGGCCAGTAAAAGTACAACAAACATATTGTGATGAAAACTAGACGAAAAACGTCTCTATGCATTCGAAATCAGAGTGTAGAGTTCCAGTTTTCGATGTTTGCGTTTAAGAAAACTTTATATGAAAGAAATTTGTTCCACAAGAGGCGCTGTGTCAAATATCTATTTCTATTCGGACTGCAAGCGTTATCAAAAAATACTTTTAAAGTATTACAAGTTTTTGACATGGGTATGCCAGTCCTTTGTAAGCCATACATTATTCCGTCACAGTGTTGTGAAAAAAAGGGGTGAGGTAAGGTCCGGAGTGCCTCGGAGGGTCACGCCCAAACACCCATGAAAATTTAACAAGCCCTCCCGAGCCTCAGTTCACTCAACTATTAAATGCTCAAGTTCAAGTATTTTATTACAAAGATTGTGACACGTTGCATGTTACGTTTTGGGAGACATTATTTTTATAAATTATTATATGTATCGATTGAATATTACAAAATTATAAATAACTCAAAAAGCGTTCAAGGAGAAGAGTATTATACCAACTTCTCTCCGCTGGGTTGTAAGCAAAATTTCTTTGAGTATTAAGCCAGCCCAAAATTTATAATAAAGCAAAATTTTAAAAAGTTTCTTACCCTAGAGGTTTATATATACTGTGCTTTGATCGGTCAGCCGGCTGGTTTAATAATCAAAGAGTCAGCCGTCAGTCTGTCAATATTTCAAATCTAAAGATTCTATATTTAAATTTTCACAAAACAACAAGCGTGCTATTGAAATCAGAATACGATGGAATAAATTCTTTTCAAAAATTGTAGTGCGCTTATATAAAACTAGCTTTCCACCCCGCGGTTTCACCCACGTATCTATTTTTACCCATATAGACATTGAATTTCAAAAAAACCTTTATATTCCTCGTCTACATCTTAAAAACAATACCTGTGAAAAAATTAAGGGTGTAGGCTGGGCGTTGATGAGTCAGTCCTTCTCATTTATTTTTAATTGTTAGCCTAAAAACAAAGTTTCATGGTTCTAGCTTAAAAAAAATGGCGGACTTCCATGCAAACTTTCAACCACTTTTTCACCCCCTTTAGAGTTGAATTTTAGAAAACGCTAAAATACATGATTCTTTATTTTTAATTGTTAGCCTAAAAACAAAGTTTCATGATCCTAGCTTCAAAATGACCGACTTTCATACAAACTTTCAACCCCTTTTTCACCCCCTTAAAGGTTGAATTTCAAAAAATCCGTTCTTATTCCTCGGTCAAGTTTTAAAAACAACACCTGGGAAAAAAATCTGCTTTCTAGGTCTAAGGGTTTAGGCTGGGCGTTGATAGATCAGTCAGGACTTATCCTTTTATATATATAGATAAAGTACATGTAGGTATCATACCTACTATCCGACTGCGCACCAAAAATTACTTAATATTAATTTCAAACACGTGTTTCTTAATAAAGACATTACTTATAATCTACATACAAAACAAAGATAAATGAATACGCAACTCAGCTGTTTTCGTAGAACGCTTCGTAGCCATGTCGTAGAGTTAATTGAATTACGACAATTCTGCAATCTCTGGAGCGAGACAAATTTTGCTGTTGTAACTTTTAAATTGCTCTCCAGTATTATCTGATATCCTGGGGAGAAATGTATACTGTACATTTCCGTAAGGCGATGATAGCTCAGTGGTAGTGACGTTGGACATCGGCGAAGGTTATGGGTTCGAAAACATCGTGACGAAACCATAACACGGTGGTAAATTACTTTTTAGTACCCGACTGGCTGGCTACCATCATCAAGTTAAAATCTGTCGCCAAGCACCTATCGGTGTGTTCCGACAGCTGCACTTGAGAGCCAGTTCCCATCTAGGCTATATCATTACTTACCATGATGAGATTGTAGTCAAACACAAGCTTATACAAAGTAAAACAAAACCTATAGTTATTATTTATCCCTCCTTCACCTTTCTAACCCAGTAACACAAGAACACCTCGCACCTTCTTCTAAACAACTGTATTTATATGTATATGTACGTAGTGAGAGCTCGTTAGTTGGTACATTGTTACATCGTTAGTCTGAGCGCGGACGTTACGCGGCTAATTGCACACCTCTGCTGATTATACGTTTTTGTGTTCATTCTAGTCGCCGTAATTTAGCCGAGTTAACAATAGCCTATTCTGGCCCTTATAAAATGTATAAGCGAAAATTACATTAAATTCTTAATTTTTTTTTTGGAACGAACGGAAAAAAATCGGAAAAAAATCTTACGAAAAACCGACACTTTTAGTGTCAGTTGGTCGGGTGACAGTTGTGTGTAGTAAGCTATTGTAAGCTGTGCGGCGTGCGCATGTTTCTCTGTCTGTCTCTCTCTCTCTCTCTCTCTTATAGAAAGCAAGCCAGATATTTTAATTTCTATTTATATATATATACTCTCTCGACTTATATAACTTATATAACTTCGTTCCATCCGGGTGTCCCTTGACACCTCTCAAGTTTTTTTTTATGTCACTAGTGACAACGAGGCAGGCGGGTCACCTGATGGAAGGTGACTACCGTCGCCTATAGACATTAGCAATACCAGGGGGACTGCCAACGTGTTGTTCACATTATTACAATGCCTTAAGGGCAAGGGCAACTGGCTCTCAAGTGCAACTGCCGGAACACACCAACAGGTGCTTGGCGAGAGATTTTCAACTTGAGGGTGGTAGCCAGCCAATCGAGTACCACATAGTACCCTACCACCGTGCTGTGGTTTCCTTACGATGTTTTCCTTCACCGAAAGCTCAAGCTCATTGTAGGATTCGAGCCCACGACCTTCGCCGCGGTATGCGACGTCACTTACCACTGAGCTATCATCGCCAAAGCATGTTATATACTCGTAGAATGTCCGGTAAGAAGTACAACACACGTAGAATGTCCGGTAAGAAGTACAACACACGTAGAATGTCCGGTAAGAAGTACAACACACGTAGAATGTCCGGTAAGAAGTACAACACACGTAGAATGTCCGGTAAGAAGTACAACACACGTAGAATGTCCGGTAAGAAGTACAACACACGTAGAATGTCCGGTAAGAAGTACAACACACGTAGAATGTCCGGTAAGAAGTACAACACACGTAGAATGTCCGGTAAGAAGTACAACACACGTAGAATGTCCGGTAAGAAGTACAACACACGTAGAATGTCCGGTAAGAAGTACAACACACATAAGGGGGAGATAGGTGGGCAGGTCACCTACCAATTATACAAAAAATTGCTAAAAGAAAAAAGTAAAAAAATTATTTACTTAGCACAAAGTAATTCGTATTTTGATTTAGTTAATCAGAGTAACCTATCCAAATTATTATTCTATAAATACCTATTGATCTGTTTGAAGTCTTGAAATTGGGCAGGTAGATTCCTAAGAGACATAATTAAGGATTTCAGCCCCCAAAGGGTTTCCTCGGGAACGCAGTGAAATCGCAGCTGGTGATTATATAAAACCAACATGAAAATAGTAGAAACCTTGGTTTAAAAATAGGGAAAACGATGATCTCACGAAAATAGTATCAAAAAGCTTTATCCAAAAAGGTGCGAGTCCGTAAAGTTCAGTGACGAACACACCTGGCGGGCGCGGGATCGATCGCACACCTGCGTTGCCATGGCGACGGGACCACCCCGTCCACCCCCCAACCCGCGGGTACAGCGCACTGTAGCGGCGGAGGCGGGAGCGATTTTATCATACTCGCTCCAAATTAGAACTATTTCAACAATGGTTCTTCCATAAAATATGCTTCCAAGTTCAAAATATAATTATTACTTCCATAGAATAATAAAATAAAGTCAATATCCACGTTTATCTGTTTATCCGCTAACTCCTAAGCTATGCAACCGATTTTGATACGGTTTTCACTATCATTTATCCCGAAATAATGTAGAGAAAAGGCGATTTTTAAGGCGATGATAGCTCAGTGGTAAGTGACGTCGAATACCGCGGCGAAGGTCGTGGGTTCGAATCCTACAATGAGCTTGAGTTTTTAGTGAAGGAAAACATCGTGAGGAAACCATAGCACGGTGGTAGGGTACTTTGTAGTACCCGACTGGCTGGCTACCACCCTCAAGTTGAAAATTTGTCGCCAAACACCTATCGGTGTGTTCCGACAGCTGCACTTGAGAGCCAGTTCCCATCTAGGCTTTGTGTGCTTACAATTGTGGCATCTTCGGCCACATCATCACTTACCATGGTGAGATTGTAGTCAAACACAAGCCTATCCAGAATAAAAAAAAAAGCCGAGAATAAAAGAGTTTCATATAAAATATCTTGAGAAGCGTACAATTTATTCAAATGCGTTCTTGTCGTCTAAAATAATCGTATACATAACTTTTGTTTAATTAACTTTTTAAATCTATACAAAAATAGGTTTTGAATTTCTTTGTTATAGAAACGTATACATTGCCTTTGAAAATGTCCTTAACTTTGCTGAGCCGATTTGTTAGTACAGCAAGATTCACTGAATTGCTGGTCTATCAACATTTTTTAATGGTTCTCTGCTTCTGAGTTTTACTAAAATTATATTTTCATGTAGATTTACCAATTGTATTGTGTAGTGTATTGACTGAAGAGACGAGAAGACGAGAAGCTGTGCTGTCTCAATAATTTGATGTGCTATTTATTATATCACAAAAAAGGTATCATATTGTAGCGACATCTATCTACAAATAGATATAGTTCACACGACTCCTGGATAGATGGCGCTCCAATAATCTACATCGCGCTTACGAAGTTTTCCATGCGATCTGCATATATACAAGATTCCAACATCAACAGTTGGACCGCGGTCCCCAGACACGATGACCTAGCCTGGCGGAATATCTTCCCTTTTCAATGGAGGAGTATAGCACCTCGCTCCTGCATAACATTATTATTAACGTTATTTTTATTGGCTTTATATTTCGCGAAAATTAAGAGGTTACTTTGAGTGAAACAGCAATCACTGTCTTATCGATGTCCCAGGATATAAAAAATAATACATGTACCTGCAATAATAAGTAAGTAGGTACTAAATAAGTCAACCTCCGTCAATGACAATTCAAAACCACAACCTGTATAAAAGCAGTGAGCAAAAAAAACTGAAAGCCTTCAGGTATACAAGCTAAATTGCCCATCAAGATTGGGTCATTCATAAAAAATAGGTTTGCGTTTAACTTCAACCTTACCTTGAGACTGACGAGGTCAAAAGTAAATCACGCTTCTCCAAATCGCCAAGTCACTTAAGCCTTGAAGGTCACCAGGGGTAGAATGGAAGGTCATCTGCTATCGCCTCTACCCCCTAATGAATAGGCACAATTTTTCCTAAATCCGTAGATTTCGACATAAATAAAGGGCATTTTCGAATGCAGCTTACATCAATACATGTTTGATCAACTTAACAAAAGCATGGTGGTCAAAATAACTATCGGCCTAGCTGGTGATGATATGTCAGTGGTTGTGACGTCGGACACCACGTCAGTCGTGGATTCGTATCCTACAATAAGCTTGAGCGTTTGGTGAACTAGAAAAACGTGAGGAAACCATAGTGCGAATTGGGCTACCGCCTTCTAAAAAGCACTTATCGGTGTAAGTAGACAGTTGCACTTGAGAGAGGGTTTCGTTCAAGGCATTGTTAAAAGATCGAAGACACATTGGCAATGTCCCTGTATTGCCTATTATCAGACCTCTGATATCAAGAAGCCGATTTCTATTAGAGCGCCGATCGCGAGACGTTTAGTCGACGCGTGAGTAAATACAAAAAAAAGGTACATTAATATCCAATTTAAAAGCCGCTGAAACGTAAGCCTTATGAAACTATCCTTCAGGTGCAATTTGGCCCGCTCTCGCACCTCCTGTCACCAAGTGACGACAGCGTATGGGGACGGGGTTCGGGGGACGGCGGGCAGACTGCATCATACATCACGTAAGGGTTACCTAATTAAGTTGTGGCAGACAGGCTCGCGGGAACAGTCTCACACTTTTGTATACGTGTTTCATATGACGGACGGACTGATGGCTAATCTTTTAGTCTGGTCTTCTACGTGTTTAAAAATAAAAATAGTAGATTTTCGCGATGATAGCTCAGTGGTAAGTGTCGTCGAATACCGCGGCGAAGGTCGTGGGTTCGAATCCTACAATGAGCTTGAGCTTTCGGTGAAGGAAAACATCGTGAGGAAACCATAGCACGGTGGTAGGGTTACTTTGTAGTACCCGACTGGCTGGCTACCACCCTCAAGTTGAAAATCTGTCGCCAAGCACCTGTTGGTGTGTTCCGGCAATTGCACTTGAGAGCCAGTTCGCCTTAATAAGGTGTACAACACATTAGCAATCCCCTGGTATTGCCAATGTCTATAGGCGACGGTTGTCACTTACCATCAGGTGACCCGCCTGCCTCGTTGTCACTTGTGACATAAAAAAAAAAAAACCTATATCACAAATAGAACAAGCCACTTCATTTTAACAGTTTGTGAATCCTCAGAAAATCCAAATTCTATTAAAAAAGCTATTGATCCTCCTAAGCTAGGAGAGCGGGAGCGACGAGGTATCGTAGACTCCGTGAGAACATACAGCTGATGTCTTTCATCGGGGAATATTAATTACAGCGCCCTGTAGGTTGTTCTCGAACAAGGAGGGCTCGCATCATATTGTACAAGCTTTCTGTGGAATCATGTACACTGTAGATAATAGAAACGAAACTAAATATAAAGTTTATCCTTATTAATCGTGATTATTCTTCTTCTTCTTCCCTTCCTTATCCTACGCTAGGTGTGGTCGGCACATGTTTTCCTCTTCCACTCCGCTCTATCACTAGTATCAGTTCTCACATCTTTCCTACGCATATCATTGTTATCAATTTTTTTACAGAAATAATGGACCAATATATCTGTGTGACATGACCAGTCTGTTTGCATCATCAGAAGCATCAAACGTTCAAGTTCGTTGGTACCCATCGTCTCTCTAAGCAAAGAGTTTTTGAAATAAATAAGGTTTAATTTAGGTTAGTTTTAAATCTCCCTACTCACTTAGTTACGTTTATGCTGTGATCGTTTTTAACCCCCGATCAAAAAGAGGGATGAGTTTACAATAATAATAATAATAATAATAATTCATTTATTTCAGACCGTAACAATTTGAACTTAGAACTATGTTAGTTTTACAATTAAATATACAAATAGAAAAACACAAAAACTAAATAAAATTACTCAAAGAAAAAATTGAATTACAAAAAATAAAAATAAAATAGACCTACGCCGAGGCAAGCCGGGCCAGACACACCTACTTTGCAGTGTGCATGCCACCTGCCCAGTAGAGGGGAGTCCCACCTGTCTAGTGACACTGTTGGAGCTGGAATGAACGCGTTTTAATAATATAGTTATTCTGTTTGTTAGTAGAACTGCTCTAGGAACTCCGTGTGTATGACGCATTTAAATTTTCACGTTTTAATGATCGTCTTTCAATAGAAAAATGTTGCGATTGTTCCGCCGTGTTGGACTCGAATGATAAGCCAAACTGAATAACAGGTCTAGCTCGTGCCGCAAAATTCAGTCAATACTTCTAATTTAGAACGCTCAGTGATATGTTGCATCACAAAATCAGCCCACCAAATTTTTATTGTGGGATAAAATTTTCCTAATACTGCGTGAAAAAACACTCATTCTGTGATAAGTTTGATGTTAAAAACAGTTTTGTGGAAGATTTGTTAGGAGAAGTAATTGCTCGTAAATGATGAGCTCGGGGCCAGTAAGGTCTTCAAAACCGCGTATGACTTTTGGCTCCTTTGATGACATCAGCAGCGCTTCGACAGCCTCTCTCGCAGGTCTACAGAGAGCATATTGTAATCTAGTTATATCTTCTAGGGGTGAGATTTTTTTTTGTATCTACACTTACTCTGTTAGAGCTGTACTAATGGCACTAGCGTTGACAGCAGCAAGCTCAACATGCAACTCACTCTCTCGGTTACGCTCTCGGTCGGTCTAATCGACGGCACAAAATAATGTGCCTTTAATTCTGTCTTCGTGCTTTCACAGTTTTAGAAGAACGCTTTTAGTTTGGGCGGTTTGCCCACTTGAAGTAGCCGTACTATCTTGCAAACTGATATGGTCTGGTTGCGGATCGTTGATGTTCGACAGGGCAGGCTCTACAATAAATAAAACGAGACGCATAAATATGTAACAAAGAAGTCCAATTATCAATTTCAACAATGATCATCAAATAACTTCAAATGTTCCATGGTCTCTACATATAAATTTGGATCGATTGTCCACTGTCCGCCTGTAGGGGTCACAACACAAAATGTTTCGTGTGAGTGGTGGGTGTAGGATACGTGGACGATGCGACGAAGGCACCTAATTCATTTTCTACCCTCCGAGCTCCGACGAGAAACTAATCAACATTAATTTGTAGTTAATCATTTATTGACAACGCTTTGTCAGTTATCATTTGTGTTGAGATCAACATGACGTTATATTTTAGTAATGATAAAAATATTAATATCTTTATTTACAATGTACAAAATATATTAACAAATGTACAACTATAAATATACTTGTTCGAGGCTGCCGCTGCTGCCGCTGCCGCTGCTGCCGATCGACAAGGTTATATTTTTATAATACTTAAATATAATTTGATTATAGTATTGAAATATCATATATTTAATATGTCTCCACCATTCGAGAAATTAATTATATACTTTTTAATTTTTTTTTGGTAAAAAGTAACTAAATTGATTAATTCATTATCAAATTCGATTTCATCCGACGGAATACTCGTTATTGACTAAATAAGTTTAGAATGAAGCTACCCTGTCGCGACCTCGGAACAATAACTAGCAGTTTCATATAAAATAAATAAGGCTAAAGGTGATTGAATTTTAACGTCGTGTTCCTATTTTGAAATTTGTCCAGCAACCATTGTCAGGTCATAATAATATCATTACAACACTTACAATAAGAATGTTTACATAATCAAATCAGCTTCTTTTTATTAAACGTCTAAACAATAGTTCATATGGAGTTGAGCTGTAGAGTTTACATCAGAAAAATTATAATAAGAGTACCTATTATTGTATCAACATGAACATTGTAAACAAAACACGGAGATTCCGTAGGTAGAGAGATACGGTGGGCAGGTGGCACTTCCTTCAACAGGATATTGCCACTTCCACTTAATACAGCCTCCATTTTCTCCCTAACTTCATGCAGGCTGGGGTCGCAACGCGAGCGGAGCTGAGACGATAGCGTTACAAAGTGTAATGTATATTACAGAGCTATTTCAAATACGGATTAAACATTTGAGACAAAGTATGAGAGTAAGAGGTCCCTCTTTGTAGCACTTTTAAAAAAAAATTGAATACAAGACAATTTTTAAAAGCGTATTTAAGGCCAATATAAAAAATGTTAATCAGCTATATGTCTCCTAAAAATAATACACCTATAAAAAAGCGTTTTTTTTTTTTCTAAATCTTTATGAATTGTTTTTTTTTTTAAACTCAAATCAAAAAGGTATCACGCAAATTCCGCTCGATCTGTGACCCGTGCCTTACCTTCCTCGTACGTAAACATTGCCAGTTTTGTTTGGGAACAGAGAGTTAACGGCTTCGCAACCAATTATAAGTTAATCCATTCGATTCTCAGTGGGATGTGTTTGGCATTTTTCCAATTAATAATCCTACTGTAGAAACAGTTCACATAAACTGCACGAATTTAAGTTGAGTAATCGATGTAAGGGCTCGTGTATACGAGTTCTAAGCTGAATATAAATAATAATTATCACTTATAATACCACAAGAGCTTCAAAATTATCGGGTATTTCCCGATAGGTTCGTTGCAAACAAATGAAGGAGTCAAGTTTTTCCGGTTAAAAAATCACGAGCGCGAAGCGCGAGTGATTTTTCCTGAAAAACTTGACGACTTTATTTGTTTGCAGGGAACCTTGAGGGAAATGCCAGATAATTTTGAAGCTCGTGTGGTATTCGGGGGATTATTTTTCCGTCCCAAATGTCGGCCAATAGAATTGCACCATGAGACGAAATGTACAGTTAACAAATACGAAAAGGTTAATTTGACTGGATCATGTTTTGTTTTTTATATATAGCAACGACCAGAGAAAATTTTCAAAAAATTATCAGTATAATACCATGTAGGTTGTACCACGTGACGTCGAATGGTGCAATTCTATTGGTCGATATTTGGGTCGGAAAAATAATCCTAGGAACTAAACGTCCCGAACTATGCAGAGCTTGTAGGTACTATCAGGAAAGGCAACCTTTATTATAGTCTACTAGACTATTCATAAGCTTACAAGCACTTATGAATAGGCCTATTTGAATTAAAAAAAAACATTTTCACTACTCTTATTTAAATAGATAATTACACCGAGACGCAAGACAAACAGACATGTCCATACACTGATGCACATGCACACATGTCTGTCCTGGATGGGAATCGAACGATGACCCGTTGCGTGATAGCGCCAACCAGCTTATTAAACCAAAATACAAAACGATTAGACAGTTTTGAACTTTATAAAATAAATAAATAATGAATGTTTTATTTGTTTCAGCATGGGGCGAGTCGCTGCTGTCGTTGCCAAAAAGATGGCTAAGTACCCAGGTGTACGGCACGGACGACGAAGACTTCCAAGTAAGTTTGTTTGATAATATACTACAGGGTGTGCGGTAAGTACTACTACCAACTTAAGGGGGAGATAGGTGGGCGGTTCACCTACCAACGCCCCATTCCATTAGACAATGTTAATGTAGCTTTCAATTGGTGAAAGAATTTTTAGGATCGGTTCAGTTGTTCCAAAAATAAACCCCCTATAAACAAACTTATATTGCCTTCCCGATTTGTTCATAGAAATATTTGTTCTAGAACGTCCAACTGGCCAAGCTGCCGGTGCCCGAGCTAGAAGCAACGATGGAATCGTACCTGGAGTTCGCGGCGGTGGTGGTGAGCCAGCAACAGCTAGAGCACACGCGCGGTCTGGCGAGGGGCTTCATGGAGGAGCTGGGGCCAAGGCTACAGGCCCAGCTACAAGATAGGCAGGCCGAGATGGAGAACTGGGTGAGAGTTACTTAATTACTCCGATGGCTCAGCGTCACGAAGTGAGTCTTGCGCGAGCTCCCGCCAACTGTCGTCGACTGATAGCGAGCGCAGGTCTTGCTGCACCATATCCAGCCAGCGATACCTGAGACTTCCAACTTAAGGCGATGATAGCTCAGTGGTAAGTGACGTCGGATACCGCGGCGAAGGTCGTGGGTTCGAATCCTACAATGAGCTTGAGCTTTCGGTGAAGGATAACATCGTGAGGAAACCATAGCACGGTGGTATGTCAGCCAGCCAGTCGGGTACTTTGTAGTACCCGACTGGCTGGCTACCACCCTCAAGTTGAAAATCTGTCGCCAAGCACCTATCAGTGTGTTCTGACAGTTGCACTTGAGAGCCCGTTCCCATCTAGGCTTTGTGTGCTTACCACCTTCGGCCACATCATCACTTACCATAGTGAGATTGTAGTCAAACACAACCCTATCCAGAATAAAAAAAAAAGCAGGTTGGCCGCCCCAGATACGCTCTCTTCACCCCTCAATCCTCACTCATCCTTTCAACGTGTCCGAGCCAGCGGATCTATAGGCTTTTATTGGACTCATTAAAATAAAAAATCCTGTTTGCTCTTTTCTTACTCCGACTAATCCATAACCATACTAACAAATTCATGCTAGAAACTCTGTCTGTCTGTTACCTTTTCACGCCTCAACTGCTGAAACAATTTTTATGAAATTTGCCATGGAGATAGATGGGACCTTGAAAAGCATATAAACGATCCTTTTGATCTGGGAAACTGGCCTTATTTATAATACTTTTAATATAACACAGAAATTATAAATTACATAATTTATTGTACAGAAACAAAATAAATTAGTAAAATACCTAAACATTGCATTGAAATGGAATATGTCAGCGTACAACTTAAATGTCGCAGAACAATCGCAATCGTCACAGCTTTATCTCGAGCGGGTAACGTTTTATTTACTGAAACTTAACCCAAAACATTGTTGTTACGAGACCGTATTGTTTCCTGCATTCGGCCTTGCTTTGCTCTTGGGATACTAACACTCAATATGTCACCCAAGTACTTACCAACGTAAAATGATAAGTCCAATTTTATTTATATTCATTTGCTCTGTGGTCGAGCTGAATGCTCTTGAAGAAGTGAAAAGTGTTTCAATAAGTGATAGTCCGGTGTTGGTGAAGATACTACAGTCTGTGGACGCGGCCACCAGCGATGAACATCTGTACGACATAACCCTGAGATTGTTGAAGAGTTTGTGTGTGTGTATGCGGGAAACATTGGCGGAGAAAAAAAACAATATATTGAGTGATACAAATTCCCTGGAAGCTGATACAAATTCCCCGGAAGCTGATAGTAAATCCCGCACTAGTGACCTCAAGGTGAACCTCTACATGAGAATTTACAATAGCACATGCATTAATTTACATCAAGATTTATTACATAACATCAAAAGACCTCGTAATATTACCTCTGACATTGAAGATGGAACACTATTGCAAAGCACAAACTGTGGAAAAAAAATAGTTAATGAATTAGATATTGAAATAAGTAACTCGCAACAGGTAAATAAGGATGGAGAAAAATTAAGATTACGAAATATTCTATACAGAACTTTGATAAAAACAAGAAAGTTTCATAAATACACAATTAAGACAAGTAGTTTATTTAGAAAAGCAAAAGCTCATGTGAGTAAACTGAAACGCAGCGTTATAATAATTGTTACTTTACATCTATTCAATAAAACTATTCAAGATTTTGTAGCTATTGAAGAAAAAGAACTTAACGATACAATTAATTCAAATACAATCGTAGATATTGATATAATAGATACAAATTATGATTTTAACGAAAAAGAGAGTCAAGAACGAGCAAATAGTGAAATGGCATTAGAATGCCATTTGCACTCAATCTATGCGTTTTTGGTGGAATGCGAAAATAGAAATTTGACTAAAATATTCAAGTTACTGAGGAAAAATGGTACGATAAAAATATACATAGATGTTACAACTTCACGAAACCATACTGATTACAGTAGTATGTGTTGCAATAACAGTAATGTATCAGTATGTAATGTGTTCGAAATAGCCGAAGAAAGCACTACTGAACTATTCTCATATTATAACCAGAGCAATCTATTTGAAAAGGGACATTATAAAGACACCATAAATAAATTAAAAGAATTGGTTAAATTATATAATAATAAAATAAACGAAGATGACAAGTACAATATATCAAAGAAGTTAAGTGAAGAAGATTTAACTGTCAAAGACACTCATGATAATAACACGGGCACTTTACACAATTTTTATGAAATATCAAGTGAACATGTGCACAATATGACCAATAATATTTCGAAAATTTCATCTATAACTTCACAATTACAAGAAATGACTAAAAGTTTTCCATTAAACCAAAATCTTAATCCGACTAGTACTCAATTCTCTAATGTTTTTAAAACGCAAAATTATACAATTCATAGCGAAATTAATAAAACGAGTACTGAAGCGTCAACAAGTAGTCAAATTAAGCCATATAAGGATCTTAATATGATTACAACCAATAATATCATAGATATAGTTAAAGTCACTGTTGCAAAAAAACCAACACCACATAATCAAAAGCAATACAGAAATTTTAATGCAATGGAAAACTATAAATTTAAATTATCTGAAAATACTGCAACACCTTCTTCACGCAATAAAACAGAAAATGAAAAAGTTAATATGGATACGGAAATAGCTATTTATTTACATATGTCAACAGATATTTTAAATACAAAGAAGATTGAGGACATGCGATTTGAGGATGCAAAATTTTTGGATGCACTAAAAAGTAGTAAAACAAATCAGCATACAAAAGATTATCTTGTCCCTCAAACCGATAGAAGTATTCTAACTTTTAATGATGATATCAATAGATCTCATGCAACAAAAATGCTTATAACAAAACATCATTATACTGATGCGGACGTAAAAAATATTGATAAAGCTACACAGAATAATATGAACATAACGAACCCTATTGTCAATTTGAAATTTATCACTTCAGCAAATAAAGACGTTGACGTGACTACTGGCAAAAAATATGATGCGCAAATTTATGATAAAGAATATGATAAAGATATGAATGGTAGTAACGATCATGTAACATCAGATAAAATATCATTTTTAGAAGTAAATAAATTACCCAATTCGGTATTAACAACACAGACTCCACCTCCAAAAAATACTGAAAGTATTTATATATCAAATAATGATAAAATAGGAGAAAAAACTTTTGATAAAAAGGAATATATGACACATAAACTTCAAGATATAACCACAGAAACTTGGGACTCCTCATTCTCACAAAAATCAACAAGAAGTATGAGAGATAGTGTCCATTCACCTGATCAAATTACAACTTCTTTAATGCCAGATCAAATAAATACTCAACTGACAGATAATACAGGTATAACGTGGAATAGTCTTGCGTATATTAATTTACTTTCAACATTACCGGCTACAAAATCACCAATACGTTGGAATGTAAAAGAGGAACAATCACAGACGGATTTTATATCTCCCGATTCATCAGAAAATGTCATTAATAACAAACATGAAAGAGTACCAGAAACAACAATAAATATTTTTAATTTTAACAATCTAAACACAGAAAAAGTTTGCTACAATTCATCTAAATCTGTAAATACAGATTACAATATAGAAGGTGCTACAGTTCATACGTCCACTGATAAAACTAACGTCATAGACAAATCAATACCAAATAAATATGTGAATAATAACAATCAAAAAATATTTGATGTGCTAAGAAACCCTGTACTTGAAATGTACGAGAAGAATATGGCATTTAGCTCAGAATACAGTAAATTAAGCGAACAAACGACGCCGTACATAAAAAGTACAACAGTTGACAATGTTACCATCACTGAGAATATTCCTTTTACTGAAACTAACAAAAAAATCTTAAAAACAAAATTTCAATTGCATTTAAGCACAAATGCTAGTTTTACAAAGAGAACTGAAACAACTCATCCATTTACAAGCGAACTTAAAAATCGTAAGCTTTTGTTTAACACCACTATATCTCCGCAAGGAAGAATGACATATTTTTCAGTACCGAAAAGTATTGATCAGGAAACTGATGACGGTTCCAAGAAGAACTCTATTTCACCCGAGAGTCTTAGTAAAAACATATCACCTAATGAATTAAATAAAAATAAGAAAACGACAGCCACAGAAAATTATCATAGATCAAAAGGAAATAATGCTTCAATATCACTACGACCTGTGGTTAAAATTGTCAGGACTACGAAATCGGAACTACAAGTAAAAAATATGACAACTATTTCAGAATTCAGCAATACCTATACTAGCAATAATATTATACCGAACAGTTTAAATTATTTTAAATTACCATTTACGATAGATCACAAATTCACACTTTTAAATAGTGCAGCACTGACTAAACCATATAAAACAGAAATGACTAAATCTGTAACTAATTCTGAATATACAACTAAAAAGTTACTATTTGATGAAAATAATTATAATAAAAAAATTAATATAAGAAATCGAAACAAGACAGATAATGAAGATCTAACAACAAGTGCTCCGATGGTCAGTTACTTAAATAATTTATCACAAAACATCCACTCATCAGAAAATACAATACCTTTTTATGAAAAAACTACAAAGTCTAATGAGAGATATAGCGGGTTGATAAGGTTAAACTTAATTTCAAAGCCTGAGTTATGGTTGAAGGACACACATTATGTTAACTCGAAACTTACAACAACGACAGAAAATGATAATGTAACTAAAATGACAACATTTAGTTTTATGGCCCAAAAACCATCTGGATTACCATCATTTGATCAAAATATCACAGAATCAACTTTACCGTTAACAAGACTTGGAACAACATACGCGCAATATGGAACATTTACAGAAAGTAGTACTATGAGAAGTAATTCAAAACCAGAATCGGAAGCAACACCTAGTTTTATAAAGAGCATAAATTATGATAGAAATGCTTCTTTCCAATCCACACAAAGTGAATGTAAATTCAAATTGACTAATGTCGATGTAAACTCCAAGATAACAGATAATACACCAACAAAAGCCATTAACTTAATAAGCACTTCAAAACCTTTATATACAGTATTGCCAAAATTATTTACGAAAACAACGATACCGCATAAAAATAAACTCACAATTATGCCAGATGAATTAAATGGAAAAAATATATCAAATTACCGCGAAAAAATTGCGAAAGTAACAACGTATCCACAATTAATCAACTCTACTACAAAAATACAACAAATTGAGAAACCAACATTATTAAGAGATAAACATGAAGAATCAAATGTTAAAACTTCGATATACGGTAAATATTTAACAGGCGGTGTAGATAGATATATCTCCGAATCCTTTACTGAGAAGTTCTACGGTGAAAAGTCTACCAGCATTCTTGGGGAAGCTACGAATGACAGCAAAAGTTTTGTAGTATCTGAAAATTCTACTGACATGATAACTTTAGCAACAAACACAATAAATATTTTTTATGCAGAACCTGTTGAAATGAATACGTCTAAAGTTTCTACTAGTAATAGTATTATTTCTCATGGAGATAAACAAAGTACAAACAATCAACCGCATTCTAAGCCAACTACGTCCACATTGACGCATTTTGAGAAGACAACTGCAATAAAAAATGTCACAGAGATATATAAAACAGCACACTTCAATAGATTGGCAACTTCTCAAAAGTCAATAGAAAACCTATACGCAATCTTAGTTGATAAATCAACTGAAAGTGGAATAGATACAGCACACAAATCCAAAACAAAGCTAAAGAACAAAACAACGTCAATACATTCGATTCCCAAGTATTCTACAGAAAAAGCATCAATCGACAACCTTAAAGTGAAAGTTCTGACTACGAAACCGTATATTATCACGTCCAGAAAATCAATTACCAATTCTAAAATAAATAAAAATTCAACCACTTCGGAAATTCGTTTAGCAAGTTTTGCTATACCTACCATTAATAACATTAAAATAAGTAAATACATTGATAAAAATACATACAAAACAAAAATAGAACCTATTATGAGCAATATTACAATAAAGCCAAATAATATAAATAAACAAAATAAAATATTCGATAAATATCAAAATATTAAAATAGCTGTGACACGAAGTACTACAGCTACTTACAGTGATTGGTTAAAGAAAAGATTTTTGGTAAAGTATTTAAGTCCTGCTCAAAATACAACAAATTTAAGAAAAATAATATATAACACATACCAACCAACCACAGAAGAAGATCTTGATTTCTCATCAGAATTGGACACACTGAAAGGTTTTAAAAAATTACACACTATTAAAGAAATATCGAGAATGCAAAGTACACCTATGCTTACGAAATCCTACAAACCACCGATGAACTTCAAATCATTACAATCTGAACTCATTAAACCTAGCACTAATTATTATAATGAATTCAGAACTACAAAAATAGAAAACCAATCCGACGATAAAAGTAAATACAAGCGAACTACAAAAGAAGATCATGATCTGATGATCAAATTTGAAACGTCGAAAAGTTTAAAAGCAGTTTACACTAATAAAGAAATTTCTAGAACACAAAATATACCTATGAGTACAAGTTCCATACAAAATCCGACCAACATAAAGTTGTTACAACTTGAGCCAGAGTTAAAAACGTTTAAAGCAAGGACCAGCTCTTACAATGAATCTAGCACCACTAAAATGGAAAAACAATTAAAAGTTAACAACAGAGAGAACAATGTACTAACGAATTATATAAAAAAGACATATAAACCAACCACATCAGAAGAAGCTGAATACCATACAACATTAATAAGTTTTCAAAAAGTACACACTACTAAAGAAACATCGACAGCAAAAAGTACACCTTTGCTTACAAAATCCTACAAAGCACCGACGAACTTCAATTTGATACAACCTGAAACAATTACAGATAGTTCTTACAATACAAAAGTGGAAAAGCAATTAAAAGTTACCAACACAGAGAATGATGTACTAGCAAATTATTATAGTAGCACATCCAAACAAACTTTATCTCAAGATCCAGATTTTTCATCAGAATCTGAAATGCTAATAGGTGTCAAAAAAATTGACACTAATAAAGAAACACTTACAAAATCTTACAAAGCATCGACGAATTTCAATTCGTTAAAATCTGAACTGTTTAAACCTAGTACTAGTGCCTATAATGAATCCAGAACAACAAAAGTAGAAAAACATTTCAACGCAAGCAACACTGGGAATAATTTACTAGTGAACTACAGTAAAAATATATACAAGCGAACTACAAAAGAAGATCATGATTTAATGATAGAATTTGAAAAGTCGAAAAGTTCCAAAACAGTTGAGACGCATAATGAACTTTACAGAACACAAAATATACCTATGAGTACATATACCCATATAAACTCCAACAAAGCAGCGACAAATTTGAAGTTATTACTACCTAAACCAGAATTAAAAACATTTAAAACTAGGACTAGCTCTTACAATGAATCTAGTAGTACTAAAATGGAAAAACAATTAAAAGTTAACAGCAGAGAGAAAAATATACAAACCGATTATAACAAAAACACATGTAAACAAACCACACCAGAAAAACCTGACTCTTCATCAGAATATACAGCATTGATAAGTTTCAAAAAAGTACACACTACTAAAGAAATATCGACAGCGAAAACTATACCTATGCTTACAAAATCCTTCAAAGCACTGATCAATTTTAATTTGGTACAACCTGAAACAATTACGGACAATACTAGTTCTAAAAATACAAAAATGGAAAAACAATTAAAAATTATCAACACAGAGAATGATATACTAGCAAATTATTATAGAAGCACATACAAAACAACTATACCTGAAGAACCAGATATTTCATCAGAAACTGGAATGCCTATAGATTTAAAAAAAGAAGACATTATTATAGAAACATCGACAACGAAAAGTAAACTTGTGCCTACAAAATCCTACAAAGCACCGACGTACTTCATTGTGCTACAACCTGAACCGTTCATAGCTAGTACTAGTTCTTATAATGAAGCTAGTACTTCAAAAATAGAACATAAATTTAATGCTAGCAACATAGTAGACAATGTACAAGTGAAATATAATAAAATCAAATACAAACCAACCATAATAGAACAATTTGATTTATTATCAGAATATGACAAGAGGAGACGTTTTGAAAAATTGCACACTGATACAGAAATATCGAGAACGCGTAGTATACCTATGACTACACGTGTCAATACAAAATCCTACAAAACGACGACAAAATTCAAGGAGTTACAAGCTGAATCAGTATTAAAAACGTTAAAAGCTAGTACCAGTTCTTATAATGAACCCAGTATTACTAAAATAGGAAATCAAATAAAGGCTAACAACACGAATAGTTATAAAAAACAATCATCCAACAAAAAAAAATTACTAGCTCCATTTGAGAAAACCAATCTCTATCCAATCAAAATAGTATCGACAAAAACACAAAGGAAACTGCTGAAAAGAATACAACTATCCAACCAGAGGAAGGAAATAATGACGATGAACACTCAAGATTTCTTTTCTCGACGATTCGTTACACAGCGAAATATCATAAAATACCCAAGTGTATACAGCTTACCAGCTAAGTACAGGCCAGTCACAATTATACCACTGCATTTATTGCAACCAAAACTTGTTACTATTGAAAAACCTATTCAAATAGAGCACTACAGACCAAAACCGTTATTCATAAAGAGCGATCTGGACTTCTCTGGAGAAAAAATTAATTTCCACAAACTTCTACGTCCCACTGTGTCTAAATGGCGAGAAAAAGTGGGTTTCTTACAAACGCAAAATGAAGATAGGCCAATATTAAAGGAGATGATAATAGAAAAACCCTCGTTTGTTATAAAAGCGAACCCTGAACACTATAGAATAAGAACTGAAACTTCTTCGAAACGACCGACTCACATAAGGAAATACTTTTTAAGAAATAAACATAAGAATTCTGAAGAAGTTGGTTTACCGACATTCCACTTTAGGCTGACCAATTTCAAGTATGGAGTTCCGACGATAAGACCAACTACAGAAAACGTAAGACGAAAACGAAGAACAATATTCTTCTTAAGCCCAACTAAACCTTACAATCGTTATTTTTAAGATTTTGTAAGATTATAAGTGCATAATAAATTGTTGTTGAAAGTCTGTATATAATTAATTTAAATCCTGAAACGTTATGGTTATGACATCACAACCTACTATGAATATACTACAAGTGTCATGGCAAGCTACCGTGGTAGGGCCAAACATTCACCAGATCTATTTTCGACGCCATAACTTGAGCCAACATGTAAATAAATTAACATTTTCCGCATAGAGGTCGTATTGCAAACAACATAAAACCTACTCTTGCTGGGAGTATAATGCGGTATTATGTTTCAGCTACATACTATTACATACATTCAAATAGTAATCTAATATATAAAATTCTCGTGTCACAGTTTTAGTTGCCATACTCCTCCGAAACGGCTTAACCGATTTTGATGAAACTTTATATTTACATTCAGTAGGTCTGAGAATCGGCCAACATCTATTTTTCATCCCCCTAAATGTTAGGGGTAGTCCACCCCTAAATTTTAATTTTTATTTTTGAGACCAAATTTCTAATTTCTATTTTTTTATGATACAACATACAAAAATACATACAATCTCCAATTTTCACCCTTCTACGATCAACCCTTATTTTTTAATAGCCATTTTAGTAATTTGAGTAATCGGTCAAGCCGTTTCGGAGGAGTATGGTAACAGGACCGATTTGGATGAAATTTTGTGTGTGTATTTCAATGGGTTCCTCGATGATTTGAAAACAAAATTGGACCCGGTAGATGGCGCTGGAATCGGGTTCTAAGTTTTGTTTTAATTTCAGGGCAGGACAACGTCTGCCGGGTCCACTAGTTATATATAAAATTTTAGTTTCTAGAGTTTATTCAAACTCAAACTCAAAACTCATTTATTCAGTTTAGGCACTTATGAACGTTACAGTTGTCTCTACCACCGGTTCGGAATACACTTAAACTGACGAAGACTCCGGCAAGAAACTCAGCTAGGTATTGCCGGCTCTTCTCAGCAAAAGCAACCTTCCGAACCGAGCATTAGAGTCTAGACTATTTATAAGAGTCTGTGTAGGCCTATTTGGATTAATAAACAATTTCATTTAATTTCTATATTTTAAGCTTGGATACGCTCTCAGCCAAAAAATGTGTCAATAAAAAAATATGACGGCTCTAAAAATGAGTTGATTTCTTAGTAAGTAATAAGCGAGAAGATGAACACCCAGAGCTTACAAAGGAATTATCAAGTGCCTGTGTCCGAACACATGTATTTCTCGGTGATAGGGTATTTTGTACCCGCCTGCTTAGCTACCACCCTCAAGTTCGACGGCAGGCTCACACCACAAAATTAACCTCGCATCTCTTCTTGGCAAAGATAACAGAATGGTGGCTGGATGACATGTACCTGAAGGTGCGGCTACCGTTGCCCATTAACTCGAACCCTGGCATGGTGTTCCCGCGCCGCCACTTCGCCAAGATGGAGGAGGTGGCTGACCTCGGTGCGCTCTTCATCGATGATCTGCTGGATTACAAGGAGATGTTAGACAGGTACGTGTGAAGGAAGCAAGAGAAATAATAATCTCATGGAAAATATTCTATGTAAATAGAGAAATAGCGTGATTTTGTAGCTACTGTTTCGATGATAAACAAGAAAACCTAGGGTTCCGTCCGTCCGTCTGTCTTTATGTCACATTTTATTGCTTTGTCTACATTAATTATTTAAAGAGATTAAGTTGTAAGTTTGGATATAAGAGATAATTTCCTTACTGGTCCGATTCTGGAAATTCTTTCATTAATAGGAATACATTATCCCTCAGTGCTGTAAAGTACTTTTCATGATATGACAAGTTATTTTTTTAAATTTATGCTAAATAATAGACCGAAGTTGTAAGTTTAACTACCACGTTCTATGAGGCATAATATAGTTTACGAGCTTGTTCACGAGCAGTTGCACTTGAGAGCCTGTTGCCCTTGCCCTTGTAATAAGGTGTACAACACGTTGGCAGTCCACCTGGTATTTCTAATGTCTATAGGCGACGGTAGTCACTTACCATCAGGTGACCCGCCTGCCTCGTTGTAACTAGTGTCATAAAAAAAAACTTTGGGATTGAATTTTTTTTTTGAATAAGGTAATTTTGAGAACCCTGTGGTATGCGTTACTACACTTAAACCGGTTTTTAGCTTCGGAAAGGCTAGCATTTGACCGTAAAATTACTATGGTAGGGGTTGAAGGTAGTAAGAACAAACCAGCTCTGATGTGGACAAAGAACAAAAATACCCAGAACGCAAAAGTAGAAACTTGCATACTTTTTAACACACATTATTTGCAAACATTTCTGAAACAATGTAGCCTAGTAAAAATAACTTCCCGCGTCTATAATAAACATAGTCTAGTATTAAGTAGTAATGCCGCGTGATTGGGAAGTTATTTACTGCTTCGGTACTGTAGCTAAACCTATTCCTCTGGGAGCCTACTACAATATTAATCCTTACACGCAGACTTGTATCTGTGGACGGTAGATGGTATGTGCGTAAACATTTATATCTTCACTCCTATACATATATTTCTTACATTGTTCAGTTCGGATATTGATTAGGTAAACACAGTTTTCCCCCGCGATCCCGAAGGAACCCTTTAAGGGTTTCAAAAATCCTTTCTACCTATTCTATATTAGGAATCTACCTACCGAATATTAAGTTCGTAGCATTTATACTTAGTGAGTGGTTTTTCGCTTTGGCGCGCATTATGTTAACAAAAAATACTTACAAAGCGATGATAGCTCAGTGGTAGTGACGTCGATACCGTGGCGAAGGTCGTGGGTTCGAATCCTACAATGAGCTTGAGCTTTCGGTGAAGGAAAACATCGTGAGGAAACCATAGCACGGTGGTAGGGTACTTTGTAGTACTCGACTGGCTGGCTACCACCCTCAAGTTGAAAATCTGTCGCCAAGCACCTATTGTTGTGTTCCGACAGCTGCACTTGGGAGCCACCCCATCTAGGCTTTGTGTGCTTACTACCTTCGGCCACATCATCATTTATCATGGTGAGATTG